>BPLQ01005633.1:0-51263 GCA_021605075.1 Caerostris darwini | reverse complement strand
CCCCTCCCTAATAATGAATAGAATATTATAATTTCTCATTTAAATTTGGCTTCATAAATTGAATTTGTATTATTTCTTTTTCTGCTTTTTAGTTCTTTTGAATTTCTATTCAACTGTATTTAAATCAGGAATGAGGACGAAAACGATGAATACGATTCAAATAATAAATAGACGTTTTCAACTGTCATATAATTTACATTTGAGAAGCAAAAACTAAGAGAATGATGTATTTCTTATACTTTAAATAACTGGAAAACCGATAATTAAGAGAATAACCAATTATTAGCTAAACCACCATATTAAATTCAGCAAAGTATTAAAATGATCAATTGTGTATCATAAAAATGCTTTTACCGAAAGGGTTTTACTAATGGTTTTAATGTCAGAAAGGGTTTTACTAACATTTCATAACTTAATAACTTGATAGGTACTCATTCTCTTATATCATATTAATTGATTTACGTTATGATTATTATAGCGTTTATATTCAGTTATTAAAGCGCTAAAATTATGTGATAAAAATTTATTATTGTCCCGGTTAGTTTAAAACAAGTTGAATGAAAACTGCTTGATGAGAATGTGGTTACAGTTCTGTGTTAAATAAAAAGTGTAATTTCAAGAAAATTATGTTATAGTGATTTTTCATTAAATTCTATTTCTGAATTAATTATTCGTATTCAGAATGAAATATACCTATTCTGGAATAATTATTCTTATTTTGAATTAGTTATTCTTATTTTAAACTAATTAATTTTTTTTTATTTCCAATGGCAGATTATGAACAGTTGCATCAAAAAAAGAACAACGAAGAAAAAAAAAACATACAACAAAATAGTACAACAAAACATGCTGCAACAGAGTTCATTAATCTAACAATAATGCCAAGTTGCAGATCTTTTAGCCACTAAAAAGTGTTACCAGGAGCAACACGGGGAGGTAGATCTTCTGCGCACCCTTAATTAAATTTATACCGAAAAAAATATTCTGCTCTGAATTAATTTAATCTTATTTTGGATTCATTATACTTATTATTAAATTATTATTTGTCTTAAAATATTCGATGACCTTATTTATTTGTCAGCGTAAGAAATTATTTGGCATAAAAACGATTTTTTTTTTTTTTTTCATCAATTGATAAATTTTTTTTCCATGTAAAAGTACTTAATTTTTAGTTATCCGTATTAACTTAATTTGATATGTCTGACATTTGTCATAAAGTGCAAATAAAAATTCAATGCATGGAAAAATTACAATATTTTCTTTTTACAAAACATAATAAAGATTATATATGTAACAGTATTTTATATTTCGTTTAATATAGTTATCGATAAATTTTGAAATTTCATGTAAGTTATATAAATTGTTGTAATCCTTCCAACTATAATAGAAATAATAATATAAAAATTAATCATATTTTAGTTATGTTTTTCAAGTGTTTTAGATTTATTATATTTTATATATGTAAAGTTTGAATTAAATTTTAAATTAAAATTGTTTTTTGTGTAAATTACTTTTATCTATTGCTTCTGAACAATAATTTCAATCATTTACATTATTTAAACATTTATAAATTATATTTCCATACATTATCGTTTTTTTCTTCTTAAATACTGTAGTCTTTTAATGAGACAATCCACCTTAAACTATATTTTCAATTTCAAAATAATGAAAATCTATTAATTTTTAAATTGTTTAAAATAAGTTTTAAAAATAAAAGTATTTGATATGAATGTCACGAATGTAATTAATTACATAACAGCATTAACTTGTCTTTTTTTTCATAATAGTTTGAATTATTTTGTATTTATTTTATAATTTTAATGTCAAGTGCTAATTTAGACTAAGCAAAGTAACTATTTTCATCTTTGTAATCATTGAAAATTCATTTTTATTAATACTGTACATTCATTTTTATTAATGCTGTACTTCTTTTTTATTAATGCTGTGCATTCATTTTTATAATGTTGTACATTCAAAATTCATTCTTATAATTGTTTTAACAATGCATATTTTAAGTTTTCTCAATTCTCTTTATAAAATCGAAAATGCATTTTATATATTCTTAAAGAAAACATCGAATCACTTTCCCAATAAACTATACAAAGATGAAATTGATCAAAATACGCTTGCTTGATGCTCTATTGATTATCTTTAATGCATTTTTTTTTCGAATATCACTTCTTCAAAAGCCACGCAACATTTTCATCAGACAATTATTTTAGCAGGCACTTTAATTAATGAATATGAACTGTGTTAGTTTTTTTAAGCAGTTGGCGTGACTTGTTGCATAGATGTTGAGACTGAAGAAAATTCCAGTTTCTAATCCAGAAGTAGTTTTTTGTAGCTTTTTTAAAACTGCAGCCGAAAGAAATTCAGAAGAGGAATTAAAAGATTATTTCACGTTTGAAGTAAAATGCCATAATATAAAAATGTTAGGAAGATCTAAAATAAAAATCTAACATCCTAACTCGAAATTATTGCAAAATATTTGAATGTCAACTGTTGTGACAAATTCAAAATACATACATGTGAAAATTTATAAAATTTTCATAATTTGCAAAGTATATTTATAATGGTAGTTAAATTGAAATAAGAAAAACATGAAGGCCTCAAGAAAAATTACTTTAATACATGTTCCTCATTGGATAATACTTTCACTCAATTTCAATGGCAATCCAAGAAGTATTCAAAAGATTTTCAATTGCTTCTCTTACTTTACTATAATTTCGTTAAATTCATTTATAATTTACTTAATTATACTTGGTATTGCTGCTGCATATAATTTGAGCGATAAGAAATTGGGTTTCGTATACTTTTCAAACAGTGTATTGTGCTTTACTATGTGGTACTCGCTGTTTCACCAAAAGAAAAATGTGCGATTTCTGGTAGAATCACTAAATTTTCATCCATATATGTCAAATGGCTGTGTCAACAGAAATTTAGTATTTTCAACAAGCTGTTTTCTTTTTGTTTATTGTACCTTACCACTAATAATGACCAGTTTGTGTACATACTTAGCAGCAGAAGCAAATGACGACGCTAATTTCTTTACGTTGGGCTACAAAATATATGGTAGCAACATAAGAATCTGCACTAATTTTATAGGTGGTTATATATACTATACTGTGCATTTGCAATTTCCATGTTTAACTGCTATATCCCTGTGCATTCTTGTGAACCGGTATTCACTGTTAATAGATAATATTAACAAGGACTTAAGTGACGAAACCTTTTTCTTTACGTTTGCAAAATATTCAAAGTTAGTGAGTGACTACCACAACATTGAAAATAAAATAGATGCTCTAAAAGAAACTTTATCAGTACCGCTTTTCTTTATAATGTTATCTGGGTTTTTTAATTTGTACACTGTCCTCTCAATGTGCTTGCAACCAAACCTTTTTGCTATTTCAGCAACCATGCTAGTGGAAATGGGCAGCAATGCCTTCACGGGTGTTGTACTAATATCTTTACCAACAATCTATTGCTCTAAAATACCCGAATGCATGTCGAAAATAAAAATAACTCTTCGGAAATTGATAGATAGACTTCGATTGCGACATTTAGATAGAGTGAGAGAGATTTGTCTCCTTGAAAGAATGGAGAAACATGACATTGTTTATTTAACAGCTTGCAAAATGGTGGATTTCAAAACAAGTTTGCTGTTGTCCTCCTTTGGTTCTCTTTTTACCTACGGTTTACTTGTTTTAAATTTACAATAATTTTGTAAGACTTTTTTAATTTTGAAAATATTTAAATTTTATTATTTTTCTGGTGCCTTCAATATATCAAATTTTGTTGCTATATATAAAATTTTTAAATACCTTTTAACTTTTAGTGACCCTAAAGAGAGGAACTATAAAACATTTTATTTTTGTTATGTCACTTTTCACACACCAAATTTATCCTATTTGTAAATATAGAAAATTTAATAAAATTAGTGTCCTTATAAGATATAATTATTTATCACCAGGTTTCTGTACATATTTTGGAAAATAAATATGTTCTTAGTTTTATAAGAATTTAAATATAAATTTCATTTTTAAAATATTATAGTAATTTAACCAACTGAAACATTTAAAATTAAATATAAAATGCTTCAAAGTTCTTCAAAATATCAAATTAAAACTTATCATTATATTCTATTTTTGAAAAACTTAATTGTTTAATTAGATGTATTAAAATTCAACGCATTTTAAAACTTATATGTATGCTTTATTGCTGTTTTTTAAAATCGATACAGCCTAGTGAATGTTTCTTCCTTTATATCTTAAAACTAACTGAAATAAATTGAGGATACATTTAAAATATTTTTATTTATATAAAAGCTTAACAATCTTTTTTGCATAATTGACCCATACATATTTTTATAAAGAGACAATGGAGATTATCATTAAAATGTGCAGTTAAATTCATATGTATGAAAATACATTTTATCACAGGAAAAATATATTCTATCGCAATATAATTTCACATAAAGAGGAAGATAAGTAGCTTACCATGGTATAATGAAATATTTAAAAATGTTATTTTATGATGTGAAAAATTGTTTTGTAATTTTGAATTAGTTTTTAGATTATGTGCTTTGGTGCATTAGATGTATACAGCGGATCTGTATCTGTATACAGCGGAAACTAATTCGACGCAAGACATTGAATGAAGGAGAAATATCACTATGTGCTGACGAAATCAAAAACGTTGAGGGTGAAATAAAGACAAATTTAGGTAAAAAAATCATTAATTTCTTCCTTTCCAAAGATTAAGGCAATAGACTTCTAAAATATTTTTAAAGAAATTTTTTGTCTTATTTTGAATCTACAACAAAATCACCTTCGAAAATCGCCTTCTTAACGAATATGAAAAAATGCTTTCATTATTTTCAAACTTGAATAGTTTGCCTTGTAGAGTGAATTTTCATGTCCTTTGTTAATTTAGGCTAAGCTATTTGATTCTGAATCTATCAAATACCTTCGATCTAAATCTCTATTGTTAAGACATTTGTATTGCAAGGTTGAAAATCTTTTGAAATTTATATATAATATGAGAAAGCATTTATTTCTCTAATTGAAGTATTCATTTTCACTCTTTCTCGGCGTCATACTCATCAACTTGCACAATTGCCAAACCGATTCAGAATTTCCAGTGGGATATTAAGTACCCCTAAAATCTAAACATCATCAATAAAATAAAAATTTACATAAAATGAGTTTGCTTAAATGAAAAATCTCTAATTCGCTTAGCTAGGTAGAGTTTGATTAAATTAAGAGTTCCTTAGAGTTTGCCGAAATTAAATTCTCTAACCTACTGAAAACCATTTTTTACAAAATAACTTGAAATACGTCTTCTCTCTCACATCATTTACTGCAATATCAGAAAGAAAATTGTAAAATTGCTCTGTCTCTTCAACAGCGTAACTGTTTTTTCAAATATTATTGCATCAAAGACAGCATGTTATTTCGATCCAGTTTAGAACATTTGTTAACGGACTCGCTATTAGTAGTCTTATACGATAAATTGCGTCTCTTCTTAAAGTGATCTATCGAACCAGTTGAATCCTTAGAAACTATTTCTTATTAATTTTATTAAAGTCATATGAGGGTAACTCTGAAATTTTTGAGACAGTGGCAGATGACAAACGCAGGTAAAAAAATTCGTTAAATTTGTAAATTTGAACACTTTTATGGCCTCAGACGATAATTTGTGGCAACAATTGAAATTTAGTTGTCGAAGAATAGATTTTGGAAGAAAGAAAAGTGGAATTGATGAGAGATCATTATCGCAATATGAGGATGATTCTATGATTTTAAAGTGGGGTTAAATCAAGAAGATTGCCTTCAATGTCTGCAACTAGCATATGGAGACCCCCATAATTTGACAGAACACCAAAAAAAGGAGCGTGTCAGAATCTGCAAAGAAACCATATAATTACTTAAGGATGATGGATATCGCCATATTTCTAAAATCATTACTGGTGATTAAACTTACATACAGTATTTTGACGTTCCAACACGACAAGAAAGTAAAGTATGAGTCTTTGAAGATGGTCCAACAATGGTGAAAAGACAACGAGCAATGAAAAAAGTAATGTATGCCGTTTTCTTCAGAAGTACGGAACTGGTCAAAGTTATCAGGCTGGAGAGACAGAAGACAGTCACAGCTAAGTGGTACACCACTAAGTGTCTTCCAGAAATTCTTCAAGAAGTGAATGTAAGGGGACTCATGCTATACCATGATAGTGCATCTTCTCATACGACAAGATCGACAGTCGAATTTCTTAAACAAAATCGCATCAAATTATAGAACATTCACCCTATTCCCCTGATCTTGCTAAGTGTGACTTTCGGCTTTTTTTTAATCTCAAGAAAAATTTACGTGGTTGCCTTTTCATTCCGAAGATGAGATTGATGAGGCTATAAAAGCATATTTTTCATTAATTCCAAGAAATGGATGGCATGAAGCATTTAATCTTTGGAAAAATCGTCTGCAAAAGTGCATTGATATTGGAGGGGACTACTATGAACACTCTTAAAATTTGGTAAGTTAGACTTATACCAATTAGCCGAATCTCAAAAATTTCAGAGTGACCCTCGTATCATTTAAAGTTGCAATTTCTGATTTTTTTCAGACTTTAAAAAAGTAAGACTTTCTTGACTTTGATTATGTTGACTTATTGAATTTTAATTCTTTATAATTGGAAAACACCTTTCATGAATGTCCATTATAAAATAATGGCTATTTTTCTTTGCAGTCTTATCCTGTTTCTTGCTTACAGAGCACCTAAAGGCAAGCAACACATTTAGAATGCGTACTCAATTTTCAACTTAGGTTTCCTGGGAATAGATGATAATCTTCTCATCTTCTCATACGCAAGATCGACAGTCGAATTTCTTAAACAAAATCGCATCAAAGTTATAGAACATTCACCCTATTCCCCTGATCCCCTAATAAGTTTCACCCTATTCCCCTAATAAGTATTTTCATAAATCTTTTCTAAAAGTTACATTTTCAAGCAAATTTTCATTTCATTTTTTATAATATTTCTTATCATTATAAAGGGGGTGGAATGCAATGATTATTTTTTTTAAAGAATCATAAATAGGCTATTAACGATGAAAGTAAGTGATGCAACAATGGGCATTTTTCAAAACCATTATTTTCATAAAAATAAAGAAATTTTCGTCTTTTTTTTTTTCTTCATTGCATTGTACAATGTTCATAAAATGTTCATGCTATCAATAATGAAAAAGTTTCATATTTTATTTTTGATATTAGATATTTGATTATGGATATTTTATTATTTATATATATTTTACAGTTAAAAATTTCATTTCTTTTATACAATGTTCAATAATATAATAAGAAGCATCCTATCTTTTCAGACTATCCATTCATTAATTGCTTGTTATTGATTATTGTACATAATTTTCAAACCTGTAGAACAAATATTTGGAAATGTATTAAGGAGATTAGTCTGAACAATAAAGTTTCCTGTCAATGAAGTTTCCTTAATTTTTTTCTTTATTAAAAACTTCAGATATTGTGAATAAAGTCTACTAGTTGTTAATACAGGAAAAATAATAAATATTTGAGTGAGGAAGAATTGATTTTCATTCTAAACATCATCATTTATCATTTTATTATTCCATTTCGTAATGGATAACTTTAATATTCCACATTACATGAAAGGGCGCCCTTAATGGAAAAAAATTATTGATCTTTTTGAAAGAACCTTTAGATATTCTGAATAAAATACTTCAGAAAATTAGATCTTCAAAGGGATTACCTTTCCAGGATAGAACTATTTATTTGTGACAAATCAGAAGATTCATTTATTAATCATGGAAAATAAAATGCTATAAAATGGAAATAATTTGTTTCTGGAGACGTTATAAATAGTGGTTTAAGTATGATGTGATCGTAAAATATCGTCGAGTTCGCCATGTACAGGAGAAACTTAGCTAAATGGTCCACAATTTATTTTCCTTTTTGGTTATTTTTTGCTATTATTAATAAGACGTTAACTGCTTCGATTCCATACTATTTGAAAAGCTACTCATATTTTAAATTTATATCAATTCATCTTTCCTCAGTTTACTTACTTACATCATCTTCATTAATAGTTATGCAAAGTTTTTATCTTACAACAGACTTCAAACTTCGTTTCGCTTACGTTTTCCTAAATATTTTATCAATAACTTTGCTATACACGTTTATGCGTGAAAAGGAAAACCTGAAGAATTTCCTAAATTTTCTTAAAACTTGTTCCACATTTCCGAGAATAGGCATAAGCGCAAACTGTTTGCGTCTAACATATCTATTATTGTTGCTCATTTTGATACTTCCTATGATTTTTGCTGCTATCTATGCTTACATAACGTATTATAATGAACACAGAGTGGTTTACTGGTTATATGGATACAAAATAAATAATAAAAGATATAGAGCATGCGTGTTTTTTCTCTGCAGTTATGCATATTATATGATCTACATGGAATTGCCCTGTTTCATCACATTTTTGATCTGTTTAATATTGTATCGACACGGACTCTTTCTTCGGCAATATAGAAACATTTTAAAGCAAACAGATATTTCTACAATGTCGGCAAACTTCGATAGTATAGCAAAAAGTTACCACACCATCGAAGAGAAAATGATTCGGCTGAGGGACACATTATCTACATCAATGTTTATAATTTTGCTGATTTGTTTCTTGAATGTTTATAACGCTTTGTCGACGGGTCTCTTTCCACAGCAATCACGTTATAGCAGGATAGAATTGACAATTACCACCTGTCTGAGTGTTGTCATCGTGCTTCTTCTCAATTACTTTTGTGTGAACGTTTCAGAGTATATGTTGGAATTAAAGACCTCTATAGGATCATTGATAGACAAATGCAACTTTAGTGATTTGAGATCAATAAAGAAAATGTTCCTTCTTTACAGGATAGAAAAGAAAGACGTTATTTACTTAACTGCATGTGGGGCGATTCAATTCAAAAGAGGTTTCTTTTTATCTTTCATGGGGGCTTTGTTTACTTACGGTTTACTCATTACTAGTCTTAATTTTAAGGCAGCAGTAAATTCGTAAATTTCTATTAAAAACTATCTATAATATCTAATTTATATTAAATGCTATATATGCTTAAATAACGTAATATAGTGAGCACAGCGTGGTTATATGGGTAAGATCATGCAGATCCATAGTTCAAAACATTTTTCTTTAATAAGCGAAGAATTATATGTCTATTCGTAAAAAGAACTTTTAAATTATACACCCGATCTATTCTAAATATGCAATCTAAAGAACTATTTAATAGTCTAATCACAAGACTATTTGTTTTGAAATTTGAATTCCATATTCAACTCAGCACACGATTTCAAAACAAGCAAATATGGTGGAGCAAAATTAAAAAAAATTAGAAAACTATGAAGACGTCTTCATTTAAGGAATTACAAAGTTTCTTCTCTCCATGGTTCAAGAAAAATGCAATCGTTAATAGTTAAAAAGGAGTTCGCATTATCTTACCTCCAATAAAAAACAGTAAAGGTAAGCTGAAATGCGCTGCTGATCCATCACGCTCCGCCATTTTTGGCAGGTAAAGATATTCCATTCAGGGAATCACTTAATACACTACTGAGAAATACCAAGTACAATTGTCCTGTGTACCATTGAAGAAGTAAATAGGAATCAACAATGCTATTACCTAGAATGTCAAAGCACATTTACAGAACACGTTAATGTGCTTACGAAGTGATTAAATGAAGATGTGATGCTGACTACACATAACTGTCATGACATTTGGAAAACATATCACCTGTTACACGTACTTCAGCCGTTCACACGATATGCGCAATCAAAGTATTGTTAGGCATACTTTGCATTGCATACATAGCATTGTTTGTTGTTACAGTAGTCATTTACAAAAGTGAATTCACTATTGAAAGTCTTCTGAAAGTTGCCTTTGTATTGAAATGTAGTATTTTCTTCTCTTAATAACTTATTCGCAGTACTTTTACTTTCATTAAATTTCTTGGTTTATGCAATTGTACACCTCAACTAGTTTCAGTGTCACATCTTCTTGTGTTGTTGTAAGGTTGTTTTGGATTCGTACCCAACACCACAGCTTTCTTTTCCTCCAAGTTGTGAATAGCAGTGTGTTTGATAGCAAGAAACACATTCCTTTGCTGCATGTATGGCATTGTCTGTGCACTGTACTTAGAAGTACATATTTCAATATTCACAAACTAAATAAATTCTCATTATGCAAAGATTGTCGATAATTTCTAGCAATTCGTATCTAACGACAAATGTTCGTTTACATAACACACCCGCACTTGTCGTCCATGTTATTTTACCTGTTCCTTTTTCGTAATCTAAGACAAAATTTTTATTTATTTTTATTTTTAAAGTATTTATGCGTTGCAGTTTCACATGATTATAATAAATATTGTGTTCTGCATTAAAGTGATAAAATTTTTCTGGTGCATTTTTCTCAAAATTATGCATCGTATAGGTACGATTAGTCGTATTGCATCTTTTAGGTCGAACAGTTTTTATGTATTTCGGTCAACAATTATCACTCTGAATAATTTATGAAGCATTTTTCATTTTATACATTTGTATATTTGTATTGACACGTACTTCAGCCGCTCACACGATATGTGCAATCTAAGCATTGTTAGACATATCTTGTTGTTTGTTGTTACAATAGTCATTTACAATTGGAAAAGATTTGAATATTAATGAAGCTTTTATAAGTTAAAAGAGCTTTACATTTAAAGTAGAATTTCTCTCTTCCGTTATTCTACACTCATATAGGTATTTGTGTGTGTGTATGTATATATATATATATATATATATATATATATATATATATACATACATACATACATAGGTATTTGTACATACAAATAGAAATTTCTTAAAAAGTTATCTGGCAAAAATTTAAAGGCGGGGAAAGGAGATTGAAATAAGTAAATTTAATATAGGAATGTAAGGGCTGAAATATTATGCGTAAGTACTTTCACATAAAGAAGCTATAGATTGTAGATTAGTGAAAAAGGCAGCTAAAGTCAAAAGAAACAAATATTTTAATGGTCAAACATTTTAAAATTTGTGCTCGAAACTTCTACAGCCAACATTAATATAAAATTCCCACCAGCGGCGCATGGATTGACGTGCATTTGCAATAATGACTGTCATTTCCCGAACACTTCCAGCAGTAACCGACACTCTGGCTGCTACTACTTTATAGGGCTCGGTGGGGCTTTTGTCTTATGACATGTCTTATGTCTTGATTATGGTCTTAATGCACCCTCCGTTCATGTGGTAATCGTGGTGGCAAAAGAACGCGCCCACCCATCCTGTCCTATCCTTTGTGAATTACAAGTACAGTTGGGGTAATTTCTAACGATCC
This sequence comes from Caerostris darwini, assembly GCA_021605075.1. Lineage (NCBI taxonomy): Eukaryota > Metazoa > Arthropoda > Arachnida > Araneae > Araneidae > Caerostris > Caerostris darwini. Next base: position 39,849 of record BPLQ01005633.1, on the reverse strand, counting down.
TTTGAAAATGAGTTGAGAGTTCCATCGTGTTAGAGTTGCATTCGTGTTGTGAACATCAAACGAATTTCTGGTAATATACCCTTTGAACAGCTTTTAACCGTCGCTGTCGAACATCTATTAACATTACATAACTATTTACAGCAAAAAGATCAGCTTAGAACGGTAGGCAAGGTTGGCGGCTGCCTACCGCGCCGACATAAATAGACACAACCCTGAAAAATATATTTTTCTAGATTCAAGTATAAATATATTTTACGTGAATCTAGAAAATGAATAAGCAGTAAAATCAAATACAACAGAAAGGGATTGATTTATGGGCATTCTTATATATTCAGATGCACCTCAGACAGGATTTACCGAAGATAACAGGAATAGAAAGGCTTCTGAATATTTCTTAAAGTAAAGTGTGAGCAGCCGGATTCGCAAAAAGGATTCAACAAATTTTTTCCATCCTCATATGAAATAAAGTCAGATTTAAAATAATGCTTTACTTATGCAACAAATAAATTCCGGTTGTGGTAATGATACAGAATGCAGTTGATGTGGAAAGTGATTTTTAAATGTAAGTGGATATAATTTGTTATGCACTTAACATTCTGAATTCACTCATTTTTTAAAATCGATTTCCTTTTTTACGTATTTATGGTTCAGCGCAATTTTTAGAGGACTATTAAACCTATACTGATAAAACATTTTGCTATATATCCTCAACGGTTTCTAGCAATGCCAAAAACTAGGGCGGCAAGAGTTCTAAAAATGTAAATTTTGTTTTGCAATAAAACATTTTTCCATAAATCTGTATATATCATTACTTTAATTCAATTATGTCATTTTTATTGGTTAGCATAATGATTTTATAATCCTGGTTTTTCAAAAAAAAAATTTAGTTTTTCTGAAGCTTGGGTAGCTTTTTATACACTAGGCGTACTAAATTCACTGTTTTTTACGTATTTATGTTTAATCAAGATTTTTTAGAAAACTTTTAAACCGATTTCTTTAAAACGTTTTGCTATATATTCTCAATGGTAAAGCTTTTTTTTAAGCTTGTGAAATGACTAGGATCACTATTTCCCTCTTCCTCGATAAGGGAGGAAATTATGCTTTAAAATAAAGCGAGTTCTTGAATAAAGATATGCTTTTATTTCTCTATTAGTAGACAGTTGTTTGTTAATTAATTTATATGTTCGTTGTCGTTAGTTCGTTAAAAATGTAAATTTTGTTATGCAAAAAATAACTTTTAGTAAATATGTTTTTAATATTATTATAATAAATTTAATTATATCTAATCATGAAAGTTTTTTTTTCCTTTTGTATTTTGAAGCTTGTTAAACGACATTTTTTCGGGTTTGCTCACGATGGCAAAATCGCTCCTAGATCTCGATAAATAAAAGGTATATCGTGCCCTAAATTTTCATCGCGATGCATGCTGCAAAATGTCTGGGGAAAAAATACAGTTAACTCCAGCGATTTATTACACCTCAATGAATCTAAATGTTTTTACTTATACATATTCCGTACATAAAATATATATTTTTGAGGTTATCAAAATAATGGAAACACCATGTATTTATAAGGAATCCTCTATTAGTATGGTGTAGGACCGCCTATGGCATGTAATTCAGCTTGGATTCACCTAGGAATCGATTCATGCACTGAATAGTGTTCAGAAGAATATTGTACCATTCTTCATGGAGATATTGTGAAAGTTCTGGGAGAGATGCCGATGAAGGATATCGATTCCATATTGAACGCTCTAAAATAGACCATAATGGTTCAATGAGGTCGATTGTTATTGAGGTCGGATGACTGTGCGGGTTAAGGTTCAACTTCATCCTCGTGTTCATCAAACCATGATTGGACAAATCACGCTGCATGGATGGGTGCATTATCCGCCTGGAAAATTCCAACTCCTGCAGGAAACCAAGGTTGCATCATAGGATGGACCTGGTCAGCAAAAATTTCCCTATACTTCTCCCCAGTGATTCTTCCTTTCAGGATTACGATTGGTCCGGCAGAAAACCACGACACGGCAGCCCATATCACGACAGATCCACCTCCATGCTTGACAGTTCTGGAGTTCTGGTTTAGGACAGTTACACCCGTTCTGTTGTAGGGAAGGGAAAGACGATTCGTCCGACCATATTACTTTCTTTCACTTATCAATAAACCAGATTTCGTGAGTGTGGAACCACTGTAGACGACGTTTGCCATTACCATCTGTTACAAGGAGCTTGGAAATTACTGCTCTGACGCTAATGTCCTGTTTATGAAGGTGCTTTCGAACTGTACTGATTGACACTGGAGAATCCAGATGCTGATTAAACTGTTGAGAATCCAGTTGTTCGCTTTTGAGACATCACAATTCGCTTCAATACCCGTCAGTCTCTTTCACTAAGCTTCTCTTTCCGTCCACTCTTTTGCTTTGCCGTGCTTGAGCTGCCAGGCTGTGTGAATGCGGTCATGACTTTAGACACCGTACCTCTAGAAACGCCTAAAAGTTGGGATGTTTCGGTTACACTTGCTCCAGCTAAATGGGCTCCTTCAATTTGGCCTCTTTGAAAATCTGAAAGGTCCGACATCTCTCAAGACTTACAGAATTTCAATAAAGCCACCACATACTACCAGAATATATACATTATATTTAAAAAAAAATGGTAGCTATTATTATACTTTACTGCTTACGAAGCGCATTCAAAAATATCACTTTTATTCACAGGTGGTTCCATTATTTTGATAACAACCTATATATATATATATATATATTTATATATGATGATATTTTTTAACGTAATAAATAAATATTCCTTAAATCAACCTTAAGTAAAACAATTTTTTTACAATGCCCATTAATTCATACTCTTAAAATAATATATTACTAACATCAATATAAGATAAGCATGTATTACTTTAAACATAAATCTAGTTATACACCAACATTAAAATTTTTTTTCTATATTGCACACTGCTTCTAAATAAGCAATTTGATCTGAAACTTTTTATTAGTACTTTATATTAGTATAATTACTTTTTATAAAACACAGTAAAAGTAAATAACTTTACTTTATTGCTTTTGTTTGATGCACATTTATGCACAACGTTGCATATATTTTACAATATTGTTTTTGTTTCTAAAATGCATTTAATTCATTGATTATGGTAAAATTTAAAAAGTAGATGATTGTTCTAATATGACTCACAATTCAAACAAAGTTTAGCTATTACTATTAAAAAAAATTGTACTTAGTAATTAAATAGGAATATTAAGAGACAACGGTAAAGTAAATCACTCTGCAAAATTGTATAAAATGATCCAGCATGAGCTTATCAGCAGAATACTGATTTCCAGCTTCACTTCAAGCTGGAAATCAGTACTCCATAAGTAAACAACGCTCCAAACGCAGATAGCAGACAACTTCGTCTAAATTTAACTACACCGTAATCAGATAAATAAATAATGCTTTTCTTTTCGATTCTTTTCAGATAAAATAATTCGTTTCTTTCATGTACAATATCCATACGGTTAGTGTCTATGTGAGATTCAGCTGTTTTCTTAATGTCTGACATGTATTCAGGAATTTTCGAGCTAAACATAGTTATAGAACACAATAATAAAGTTCCTGTAAACATGTTATTGGCTACAATAAAAAAATTATATCCCCTGCTATTCAATTTGAACTCTATAGCCGTATAGATAGTTAAGAAACCATTAATTAAGCAAATGAATAGCTGTATATACAAAGATTCTTTCAAACTGTTTATCATAAGAATGATTCTTAAATAATTTTTGAGAAAATTAATTCTATTACAGTTACGCAATGCACCTTTTAAATATGTGTTGCACTGATTCAATAAAAGGCTAAAATGATATATCAAAACACAAATAGATAACATTGCAGATAGTTGATATTTCAATACAATGGAGTAATAGGCATAAGCTCCTATAATATAAAACGAAATACGTAATTTCTTTTCAATTTTATTGAATCCGTAAATAAGATGATCGTTTTCCACTTCAGAACTTGTGTAAATATGTATTACAGATAATATTATAGGACAAACATGGATAATACACAAGAATACATTGGCTATAGTTGTGCAGTTTTTACTGACGCAATTTTCCAACCATAGACGTTGTGCTTTTAAAGAGTAAATTAAGAAAATGAGTTTTTTCTTTTGATACAGCTTAGAGTACCATAACAAAGAAGATAAAAGAGAGATTAATAAATAAACAAATGATATTTTGAATTCCCTATGTTGTATACTTAACTTCATAAAAACCGACGACAAGTACAAAACAAACAAATGTATCTCTACAACGCTGATGTAAAATAACAGCCTCAAATAAGATCCCGTATTTATTTCATTTATATTTGCACATTTCAGTTGATGTATAATCCTGAAAGGGATATCAACGCGAATGTTAGTTTTCATGTTTCTTCTTTTTTCGTTAGTACGTAATCAATAAAATTTTCAAAAACAAAATCGTTTCATCTTTTCAATATATAAAACATATATATTTAATTAATGTAAATTTTTTATTTCATTTCAAATCTAAATATCTTTGTAGAATATTTACTATATGATTGTAAAGTTGTTTTCTTCAACTAAGCTGTTGGAATCCTTTATATGATTTGAAATAACTCAACTTGTACGAAGACACTTTTTTCATTACGAGTATTATTTTATAAACTAATACACATAAACATCAATTTTTATTAAATCTTTGAGACTACAATCTTAGTTATAAATTCAACTTATTCAAGGATTTAGTTAGATCTTCATAGAAATTATCAAATTTAGAAAATATATTAAAAACAACAGGAAGTAATATTTTAAGATATACACACAAAAAACGCAACTATTCTTTTTCTGCATTTCTGTTACGATCTTTACATATTGGTATCTCATGCAGAATATAAAAAATCTATTGAACAAAATACTACTCAATCAGCTGAAATATAAATAAAATTTTATGCCTTTGAATATAAAAGACATGTATAAAAGACAAAAGCAGATAAAGCTGATCTGCTTTTAACAAAAAATGTTACTGACTCTTTATGTGTAATCGAATTGATAAAAATGTTTTAAATTACTATTATCGATAAATACTATTATCGAAATGCATTTACTAAATGAAAATTTAACAGAAATAAGTTTAAATCCATTTTGTGTTTTACAAGAAACGTACTTATTTTAACAATGGCAATTATATTAAATCTATTACATCATTAAAATCCACAAATGTACATAAAAAAAGTTTTGTTTGATGATAAATATGGTAAAACACGTTCGAAATAAATTTGAAATAGCTTTTTAAAATATTGTACGCTTTAAATGCATCAATTTCATGATAATCATGTAATATGCATGTATTATCTTTCTCGGTGTTTATTTGTTGAACACAATACATAAATTTACAAAACACAGTTTTGTTTCTGAAATGAATTTTATTTTGTTTGCAAAAAAAATTTAAACACAAAATTAAAGTGTACAGTTTAATTCTCTGAGAGTACAAATTTAAAAGAAACTTCTGTTATGCTCTTTGTGTAATTTCAATTCATATAAAACAGTTATTTTATGTTCTTTGAAATATTTATCATATATTAATAAACAGAATCCATTTGATTATTAAAACTGCTTTGTAACATTAATTATAATGATATGAAAAATAAATTTATAAATTAAATTTCCATGTTTAGTCATTATGATTTTTGAAGTTCAGTACCTCTTGTTTGTCCTATAAGAAATTCTGTAATAGGGAAATAAATTATACATAGATACTGATGCATCTATACAAATGGTATTTTTTGAAGCTGTATTGTATGCAACAATAATTTCATACATGTATAAATATTATATAAAATTAGAAATTGCAAATTTTATAAGAATTGTTTTTCATCTATTTCACTATTATTTTTTTTTGAAAAGTCTATTTTAATAAAACAAGAGTTATAAAATACACAGGACACCGTTAATAATACACCGGAGATACAACAGATAAAATTAAAATATTCTAAATCTTTTGAAAAATTAAGACTTAAAACTAAAAAAAAAAATAAAAAAAAAAACTGAAGAAATATTTCTGTGTTAACCGGGAAAATATTTCTGTTGTGTACAGGTTTCCATTGAATTGGATTTCAGAATTCCTAGTAGTAATTTTCATTCAAAAAAGTAAACAATTACCGCCTTTCTTTTAAAACAATATTCAAATGGCATATTAACTTTTTTTTTGGTTGGCAGGCAATCAGTTTCTAACGAAATTAAAATCTGATTTAATATAATATTTTAAAACCTTTTTTTTTAAATATAGACCGAAGCAATCGCTAATGAGTACCAATGATATGATGAGTGAGCAAGATATTTCTTCAGTTTTTATCATTTAAAAACAATGCTAAAACTGAAAGAACTTCTTTGCCAACGCAATAGTGCTTGTATGGGATGATTAAGCGCTCGCTTGTTGGTTATTTTTGTTTTCAATGCTCACATCAGTTAATCAAAATAATAACTTGTGAAATCTAAATTTCCAGTGATTTTCAAACAACAAAAACGCCAATTATGCAAATAAAACCAAAATGTAATAAATGAAACTAGAATTGCCATGAAGAATGTAATGACTTTGAGTTCGTTAAAAGAAACGGGCTTGGAGGAAGTGGAAATTCTTTTTTACTTTTTAAAGATGCAGAGAAATGAAGGAATTGTTTGGTTTTAATGGCACAAGGGGCAGTTTCTGAGTCATACACAAATGATAACGTTTCATGTAGTTGATTGATAAAAGCGATGCAGAAATAAAATCAATTTAAAAAATTTCTAACGCATAATAGGATAAAACGTAATTAAAAGACAATTATCTATTACTAAAAGGGAATAAAATTGTACTTAAAGTAAGTTTTAAATTTGGAAGGGGGGGAAAAATGTAAAATATTTTGAGAATTACTTCTTGAAACCAATAAAAATTCATGGGATGCATTTGTGGACTAGTATTAACATGGGTGACTAGCTTGCAAGGAATTAAGACTTCTATTCCTCCTAAGAAAATATGCATCTCAGCCAATATTTTCAGGAAGTATGACAACTATATAAAAAAAAACTGCCCGACTGTCCAAACAAATTTTAAATATAAGGCATAAAACCAATATACGAAACAAATAGAAGATTAACATAGGGTGTGTCTCCCAATAAATCAGGCACAGCTGGTGTTTCATTACCTTATAGGTTGAGTCGGATTCAATTGCATCTTGGGCATTCGACGAGTATATGTTGGATGGTCGAAATACTATTCACATGCGGAACAAGTTAGAGCAGGTTCAGAGTCAAGTACATAGACATTTTAAGCTTTGTCGTCGGTTTAAATCGATTTGCCTAAAACCTTTGACATATGATTGAATGCGGAAACACTTTTTATTTGTTCATTCCAGCAATTTTGCCAGACATAGAAGAAGGTAAATTTCAAAACAGAGTCCATATCGTAAAAAAGGAACGAAATTTTAACCAACGAATTTTCCAACGCTAGCTTTTTCATTACCCGTTATCCCAACATATCCAGGTACACAACAAAACAAGATTTAAAAAATTTTGTCTTTTAAAATAGGATTTTGTGTGATACACTTTATGACTATATATTGTAACATTTAAAAGAGCATTGATAGAAATATTGGAATCAATGTAGACAATTCTGCGCAGGTACTTCATGAATCTCAATTTCTGGAGAGCCAGTTAAATGGCATATATTTCAGCAGTAAAAACAAAAACATTATGTAAGCACTCATGTTATCGCCTCATTTTCAAAACTCCATTGCTGAAGCCAATAAATAATAATAGAGATGTAAATTAATTTTTGTAAACAACAGCGTAACATAATGATTTTTTTTAATCCAATAATGTAATTGTACCAACAGAGAGAAAATAAGAAACATTTATCTATTATTATATAACAATTAACGCTTTGATAGTTTATTTTAATATACTATTGTTGGAAATCATATAAATACATTACTGCCATTCTTCGTTATTTATTTGTCAGCTTATAAAATGATTTGACATAAAAGTGATTTATTTTTTGTATTAACTGATACCCTTTTTTTCCACATAAAAGTACTTATTATATTTTAAAAATTAGGAGACTGAAGTTTTAATTATTCGTATTAACTTCATTTGATATATATAAGATTTGTCATAAAAGGCAAATAAAAATTCAAAGCAGAGAAAAATAATTTTTTTTTTACAAAGCATACAAAATAAGGATTATATATGTAACAATATTTTATTTTTAATTTAAAATAATTTTCGATAAATTTTGAAATTTCATGTAAGTAATGCAAATTGTTTTTTTTCCCTACGTCAAACTGAAGCAATATCTGATACAAGAATAATGCAAATTGTTGTAATCATTCCAACTACAATATAAGTAATTATTTAATAATTTATCGTATTTTATTTATGTTTTTCAAGTGTTTTAGATTTATTTTTTTTTATATATATGCAAAGTTTCAAATAAATTTAAAATTGAAATTGTTTTTTCTATTAGCTACTTTTTATCTATTGCCTCAGAACAATAATTCTAATCATTTACATTATTTATATATTATCAGTTATATTTCCATACATTATCTTTTTTTTTCCTTAAAGTCTTTTAATGAGACAATCCATCTTAAACTATATATTCAGTTTCAAAGCAATGAAAATCTATTAATTTTTAAATTGTTTAAAATTCGTTTTGGAAATAAAAGGATTTTATATGATTGTCACGAAAGCAATTACATAACAGCGCTATCTTGTCTTTTTTTTTTCATGAAAAATAATTTTAATTTATTTTGCATTTATTTTATAATTTTTATGTAAAGTGCTAACATAAACCATGCAAAGTAACTTTTTTCATCTTTTTAATCATTCAAAATACATTTTTATTAAATTGCTTTAACAGTGGATATTTTATTTTAAGTTTTCTGAATGCTCTTTCTAAAATCATAACTTATCACTTAAATTCTTAAATAAAAGGTCTAATCACTTTCCGAATAAAATACATGAAGATTAAATTGAACAACATACGCTTGTTTGAAAATCTATTGATTATAATTATTGATTATCTTTAATGTGTTTTGGCGCATATCACGGTTTCAAAAGCCACCCAACATTGTCATATGGAAATTACTTTCAAATGCACTAAATTTATCAATATGAATTGCGCTAGTTTTTTATGCAGTTGTTTAGGTGGTAGGAGAGAGTAAAAATTCAAGTTTCTAATTCAGAAGTAATTTTTTTTAAAGTTTTTCTAAAACTACAGCCAAGAGAATTTAAAAGAATAATTAAAAGATTTTTTTCATGTTTGAAGTAAAATATTTATAATATAAAATCAATACAAAGACCTAAAATAAGAATCCAGCATTCTAAGTTGAATATATTGCAAAATTTTTGAATGTCAAATCTAAAATACATAAATGTGAACAAAGAACCAGAATTTCAAGAAAAATTTATAATTTGCAAAGTATATTATTCATAATGACAGTTAACGTGAAATGAGGAAAACATGAATGCCTCAAGAAAAATCACTTTATTACATCTTCCTCTCTGGATAATACTTTCACTCAATTTCAAGGGCAATCCAAGAAGTATTCGAAAGACTTTCAACTGCTTCTCTTACTTTACTATAATATCATTAAATTCATTTATAATCTACTTAATTATAGCTGGTACTGCCGCGTCATATAATTTTAAAGATATCAAATTGGGTTTAGTATACATTTCAAACAGCGTATTGTGCTTTACTATGTGGTATTCGCTGTTTCAAAGAAAAAAAAATTTGCGATTTCTCGTTGAATCGTTAAATTTTTATCCATATATGTCAAAAGGCTGTTCCAATAAAAGTGTAGTATTTTCAATAATCTATTTTGTTTTTATTTATTGTACTTTACCGCTAATAATGACCAGTTTGTGTACATACTTAGCAGCAGAAGGAAATGAAGACGCTAGTTTCTGGACGTTGGGCTACAAAATATATGGTAGCAAAATAAGAATCTGCGCTAATTTTATTGGTGGTTATATATACTATACTGTGCATTTACAATTTCCTTGTTTAACTGCTCTATCACTGTGCATTCTTGTGAACCGGTATTCACTGTTATTTGATAATATTAACAAGGACTTAAGTGACGAAACCTTTTTCTTTACGTTTGCAAAATATTCAAAGTTAGTGTGTGACTACAACAACATTGAAAATAAAATAGTTGCACTAAAAGATACTTTATCAGTACCTCTTTTCTTTATGATGTTATCCGGGTTTTTTAATCTGTACATTGTGCTCACATTGTTTTTGCAAGAAAACTTTTTTCCAATTCCGGCAACCCTGTTAGTGGAAATGTGCTGCAATGCCTTCACGGGTATTGTACTAATATCTTCACCAATAATCTATTGCTCTAAAATACCTGAATGCATATCGAAAATAAAAATAACTCTTCGGAAATTGATAGATAGACTTCGATTGAGACATTTAGATAGAGTGAGAGAGATTTGTCTCCTTGAAAGAATGGAGAAACATGACATTATTTATTTAACAGTTTGCAAAATGGTTGATTTCAAAAGAAGTTTGCTATTGTCATCTTTTGGTTCTCTTTTTACCTATGGTTTACTTGTTTTAAATCTAAAGTAATTTTGTAAGTCTTCTTTTTAATTTTGGAATTATTTAAATTTTATTATTATTTTTCTGAAGCGTTTAATATATCAAAATTTGTTGGTTTTTAAAATTTTTAAATACCTTTAAATTTTTTGTGCACCGAGAGATTTTTACTTTGAATTGATTTGGTTTTGGTTTAAATTTTGGTTTAAATTGTATTTCTGAATTAATTATTCTCATTCAGAATAAATTATATCTATTCTGGAATAATTATTCTTATTTTAAACTAGTAATTTTGACTTTGAATTAACTAATTTTATTCCGGAAAAAAATATTCTTTTATAAATTAATTGTATTCCGAAAAAAATATTATTTGAATTAATTCATCTTATTTTGAATTCATGACACTTACCTTAATTCATTATTCTTATTATTATCTATCTTAAAAAATTCTATGACATTATTTATTTATCAGCTTATGAAATGATTTGATATAAAATAGATTTATTTTTTTCCATTAATTGATTCACTTTTTTTCAACAAAAGTACTTATTTACACATTAAAATTCAGGTGACTTAATTTTTAATTATTCGTATTCTGAATTAATTATACTTATTATGGATTAATTATTTTTATTTCGAACTAGTTATTCTTACTATTAAATTATTATTTATTATATTCGATGCCTTATTTATTTGTCAGCTTATGAAATGATTTGGCATAATTTTTTTGTACATTTCTTTCCATATAAAAATAATTATTTATACTTTAAAATTTAGGTGACTTAATTTTTAATTATTCGTATTAATTTAATTTAAAATGTATAAGATTTGTTATAAAATGCAAAGAAAAATGTAGTGCTTTTTGAATTAAATTTTTTTTTTTACAAACATACAAAATAAGAACTATATACGTAAGAGTATTCTATAATTAATTTAAAATAGTTTTCGATAAATTTTGAAATTTCCTGTAAGGGATGAAAATTGTTGTAATCATTCCAACTACAATAGAAGTAATTATTTAAAAATTGATCGTATTTTATTTACGCTTTTCAAGTGTTTTAGATTTTTTTTTTATATATATGCAAAGTTTGAATTAAATTTAAAATTGAAATTGTTTTTTGTATTAAGTACTTTTTAAATATGGGGGCCTGATGGCCGAACGGCTAGCGCTCTGGCTTTCGGTACCACAGGTATCGGGTTCAAATCCCGGCTTTTGCCATGGATGTTTGTAGTGGTTCGGAATCCACTTTAAGCCGTAGGTCCCGGGCCTAATACGATCGTAGAGCGCTGCGGAGGCATTGTTACTCCGCGTCCGTGGTTTACCATCAAGTTACACGCGCCCCCTGGGTAATGCAAAGTGAGTAACACCGGTGCAGCCCTTATGGCGAAGATCACGGTCTATTTGCCAGCTGCATTAGAAGAAAAAAAAAACTTTTTAAATATTGCCTCTGAACAATAATTCTAATCATTTACATTATTTATATATTATCAGTTATATTTTCATACATTATCATTTTTTTTCTTAAAGTCTTTAAATGAGTCAATCCATGTTAAACTATATTTTCAATTTCAAAGCAATAAAAATCATATTAATTTTTAAATTGTTTAAAATTCGTTCTAGAAACCAAAGGGTTTCATATGAATGTCATGAAGGCAATTACATAACAACAATCTCTCGTCCTTTTTTCCATAACACTTTTCATTTTTTGCATTTATTTCATAATTTAATTTTATTTCATTAATTTATTTCATAACAACTTTCTTTATTTCGTAAAGTCAAGTGCTAATATTAATCAAGCAAAGTAACTATTTTTCATCTTTTTAATCATTCAAATTTCATTTTTATTAAAGAGCAATTGGTTTAACAATGGATATTTTATTTCAAGTTTTGTTAATGTTCCTTCTAAAATCGTAGCTTTTCACTTAATATATTTATGAAATCGAATCCCTTTCCTTATAAAATATACAAAGATGAAGTTGAACAACATACGCTAGTTTGATAATCTATTGATTATCTTTAATGTGTTTCTTCGAATATCACAATTTCACACAACATTTTCATTATTAAATTACTTTCAAATGCACTTAATATACAAATATGAATTGTACTAGTTTTTTGCGCAGTGGACGGGATTTGTGGTGAAGAGAGAACAAAATTCCTTTTTCTAATCCAAAAGTAAAGCTGTAGTTGTAACTATTTTAAAACTACAACCGAGAAATTCAGGAGAAGAATTGAAAGATTATTTCATGTTTGAAGTGAAATGTATATAATATAAAAATTATTGTAAATACCTAAAATAAATAAATAAAATTCTAACTTGAAAATAAAGAAAACATGAAAGCCTCAAGAAAAATCACTTTATTGCATCTTCCTCTCTGGATAATACTTTCACTGAATTTCAATGGCAATCCAAAACGTATTCGAAAAATTTTCAACTGCTTCTCTTACTTTACTGTAATTTCATTAAATACATTTATAATCTACTTAATTATAGTTGGTATTGCTGCTGCATATAATTTTGGAGATATAAAATTGGGTTTGGTATACACTTCAAACAGTTTGTTGTGCTTTATTATGTGGTATTCGCTGTTTCATAGAAAAAAAAATTTGCAATTTCTCGTAGAATCACTAAATGTTCATCCAGATATTTCAAATGGCTGCTACAATAAAAATGTATCATTTTCAACAAGCTTTTCGTTTTTTATTAATTGTACTTTACCACTAATAATGACCAGTGTCTTTACATACATAGCAGCAGAAGCTAATGACGACGCTAGTTTCTTTACGTTGGGCTACAAAATATATGGTAGCAAAATAAGAATCTGCGCTAATTTTATAGGTGGTTATATATACTATACTGTGCGTTTGCAATTTCCATGTTTAGCTGCTGTATCACTGTGCATTCTTGTGAACCGGTATTCACTGTTATTTAATAATATTAACAAGGACTTAAATGACGAAACCCTTTTCTTTACGTTTGCAAAATATTCAAAGTTAGTGAGTGACTACCACAACATTGAAAATAAAATAGATGCTCTAAAAGAAACTTTATCAGTACCGCTTTTCTTTATGATGTTATCTGGGTTTTTTAATTTGTACACTGTCCTCTCAGTGTGCTTGCAACCAAACCTTTTTGCTATTTCAGCAACCCTGCTAGTGGAAATGGGGAGCAATGCCTTCACGGGTGTTGTACTAATATCTTCACCAACAATCTATTGCTCTAAAATACCCGAATGCATGTCGAAAATAAAAATAACTCTTCGGAAATTGATAGATAGACTTCGATTGAGACATTTAGAAAGAGTGAGAGAGATTTGTCTCCTTGAAAGAATGGAGAAACATGACATAATTTATTTAACAGCTTGCAAAATGGTGGATTTCAAAACAAGTTTACTGTTGTCATCATTTGGTTCTCTTTTTACCTACGGCTTACTTGTTTTAAATTTAAAATAATTTTTGAGACTTTTATAATTATTTAATTTTTATTGTTTTTCTGAAAAGCTTTATATATCAAATTTTTTTGTGATATGCAATTTTTAAATACCTTTCAACTTTTTTTGCACGTAGGGATTAGCCTTAAAACGTTTTATTTTTGTTGTGTCCCTGCACTTAATTTCTTATATTTAAATATATAGAAAATTCAATAAAATTATTGTATTTTCATTGTTCCGTATAAGATATAATTAATTATCTATATCTTAATAAAGTATGTGTTATCTTAAAAGGATGTGTAACTTCTTATAAGATGTAGTTATTTATCTATATCTTTTTTAAACAAAATTTAGAAAAGAAAACTCTTCTTTATTTTTATCAGAATTTAAATATAAATTTTATTTTGAAAATATTACAGCCATTATCCAACTGAAAAGTGGAACATTTAAATCCATATATAAAATATTTACAAATTTTTAAAAGCATCAATTTAAGATTTTTCTATATTCTATTTTTGAAAATTTTGATTGTTTAATTAGATTTATTATAATTATGCTCAATATGCATAAAATGTTCCTTCTATCATTAATAAAAAAAATTTATATTTTACAGTTTAAAATTTCCTCTTTTTTTCAACGTTCAATGATATAATAAGAGACATCCTATTTTTTCAAACTATCCATTGATTTATTGCTTGTTACGGATTATTACGCATAATTTTTGAACCTGTAGAACAAATATTTTGAAATGTATTACGGAGTTCAGTTTCAGGAAACTTTATTATTCAGATTAAAGTTTTCTTCACTTTTCTTCTCTTAAACACTTAAGCTATTGTGAATAAAGACTACAAGTTTGTTAATATAGGAAAAATAATAAATGTTCGAGTGAGGAAAAATTGATTTTCTTTCTAAGCTTCATCATTTATCATTTTCTTATTCAATTCCGTAATGGATAAATTTAATATTCTAAATTACATGAAAGCGCGCTCTTAATCAAAAAAATTATTGATTTTTTTTAAGGAACATATCGATATTCTAAATAAAATATTTCAAAAAATTAAAAAATCATTAAAAGGATTTCCCTTTTGTGATACATAAAAAGAATTATTTATTAAGATAGGAATATAATATAAAATGAAAATAATTTGTTTCTGAAGACGTTATAAATAGTGGTTTAAGTATGATATAATCGTAAAGTATCGTCGAGTTCGTCATGTACAGGAGACACTTAGCTAAATGGTCCACAATTTATTTTCCTTTTTGGTTATTTTTTGCTGTTATTAATAAGACGTTAACTGCTTCGATTCCATACTATTTGAAATGCTATTCTTATTTAAAATTCATATCAATCCATCTCTCTTCAGTTTACTTACTTACATCATCTTCATTAATATTTATGCAAAGCTTTTATCTTACAGCGGACTTCAAACTTCATTTGACTTACGTTTTGCTAAATATTTTATCAATAACTCTGCTATACACTTTTATGCGTGAAAAGAAAAACCTGAAGCATTTCCTAGCTTTTCTTAAAACTTGTTCTACAACACATTAAATATATTTATTAATCTAAAATTTTTTTAATCCTAAATCTTACGTGTAATGTTAATATGTAAAATAAAATTAAGTGTTTTGTGATATAATAGTGCATGTGCTATTTTAATAGCAATTTGACAGAATTATTCAATTATCGTATAATATAAATTTTAAACAAAACGTATATCCACTACATAATTAAAAAACATCAAAATTTGCTTGCATCTCATTTATCATAAACTTAAAAATATTATTACGTTATTCTATGCTATCTTGACTATTTGTTATTTAGCAATGGTCTTCAATTTTTGCCATAAAATGGCATTTTTGAAGTAATTGTTACATTTTTATAAATAAAAATAAACATACAAAAAACATTCAAAAGAACTATTTCAGATTATTACTTGTACAGCTTTATTTCTTATTATTTTTTAATTCTACGTTAATTTAAATCAATCAAAATGAAATGTCATCCAACGGATTAAAAACAATTTGTAGTATAAATTTCAAAGATATGAATTCGGCTTTTGCAAATTAAATTTACTTGGCAATATGATACTTAAAAATAAAAATAAATTCTATTTTGTCTTTTATAAAATTACAAAACGATGAACTAGTTTAATATAAACACAAAAACCATTGTTTACTAAAATTACATACCATTGATTGTACATCACATCAAGATTAACTTTGCATACTATACTTATTTAATGAATGCATGTTTCAAAACAAGTAAAAATATGTATCTTTCTTTGAAGAATATAGTAGAAAAATATAGAAAAAACAAAGAAAAGTAAACACAACAGAAATATACAGGTGAGACCTAACCTATGCCTATAGTATTAGTACTAGACCTTTATTTTCACAACCGTTGGTCGAAGATGTATACTTCAGTTACAAAAGTATTTCAGATGGCGTAAAGAGTCAAGTTATGGTGTTTTTTGAGTTAAAAAAAATTCAAATATGTAGAAATTACATGTTTAACTTTTTACATGGTTCCCAGTTTCTTATAGACGGTTTAATACAAATTTAAATCTTAATAAAAATAACTTATAAAGTTTGACATCTGTGTGACACAAACTGACCAAGATATTATTTTCGAAATTTGGAATTTTTAAAGAGGGATTAGACAGATAAAAGATGGGCGCAACAATATGGATTTCTCATATACTGCACCACGCATTCATTGAGCTGTTTTCCTGGTGTCGTGTTGTGCGTCCGATGTTGCGATTTTCCAGAGCCCATCATTTACATTGTAGGTGCTGACGATGCCATCCCATGTGAACTGTGATTCATCTATCTACAGTATATTGAAAAGAAACGATGGAATGTCGCAGGAAAGAGAAAATTACAAAATTCAAATCTTTGTATGTGGTCAAAGGACATCATTGCTTTCCCTATTAGTGGACGGTATGGATACGTACCATGCGCAAGTAATAATCGGCTGATATAATGATGCATGTAACCGCATACCTCGCTTGGTTTCGCCTTACTTAGATTTGAATTTGTAAGGAACGAATGTGGAACAAAGCTGCCAATCTTTCAGAGAAGTTGGAATGCAGTAATTAATGTTTGATGCAATGCACGTTGATTCATAAGAAAACAGTCTACATAAACAGGCATTCTCCATAAAGCACTATCATCTCGGATGTACAACACGCCATCATGATCTCAGCGCTTACTAGTTTGCCCACTATTAGGTGGCTTGTCGTTTATCCCGAATAGGAGGTTGAAGTACTGTACTATTTGTATAATCCAGATTTACAAGAGCCCAACTGGTTATTTGTATTTATACAACTTAAAATGAATACCTTTAATTTATGTAGGATTCAAATAAAAATCTGACCAACGTCGAATAATAATAGACATCTTAGCAGAATTTGAAAAAATGTTTATTTGCGTAATTCTTCCGAATAGGAAAAAATATTGCTTAAAATAAAAGCTATTAAGTCAGACAATGAATAAATAATTCGTGGCATTTCAACAATTTATCCAGCGAATTTTTTTGTGTTGCATTCATTAAGATGAGTGTACATTTTTATTAAATATAAATACATTAAAAGGAGGAACTGTATAAGAAATTATGTATTAAATTTTTTTCAAAATTTATATTTTTTAAATTTAAATAGACCATAACCTATTTCCCTCATTTAAAATATTTCTTGAATTTTAAAAGTATATGTCTATAACTAATTTTGAGGAAATAAGAACGAGTAAGGACATAATGCATCACTCAGTATATATATTTTTTTGAAAAAGCTTGAATTTCTTTCTCAATATATATTATTAAGGTATTCCCTGTTGAATATATGTATCTATTCTATTCAGATCCGATGTCCTAGTATGTATAAGACTTTCAAATGAACTATTTCATTCTGGTTGTGGACTTAAATTTCAACTCCTATTTTCAAACACGAGTGTACTCATTATCAATTATAAAATGATGAATGTTGTGTGAACTTGTCATAATAATTTGAAATCCTTTTAGGGGAGCAAATACCTGATATTAATATTGGTATTTTCTGTGCACAATGCCGGGTATGTCCTTAAAATCCCTCTACTTAATCTTGACGTTCCAAATTTAGCTTGATATCCTCATTGTAAATTGAAGTTTGGGAAAAAGCATTTTTAGGGTTTGTTTACAGTGGTACAATTTCTAGGATCGCTTCTACATACCGATAAATAAAAGGCATATCAGCGGGCCCCAAATTTTCATAGCGATGCATACTAAATATCTGTGCAAATAACAAGAAACCAATTAACACCAGCGATTTATTACAGCTATGATTTACACCTCAAGGGCTCTAAATATTTTTCCACACACATAAACCATAACAAAATATATTTTTGATACACCTTATGTATTTATATACATGTATTTGCTATTTTTTAATATGATACTTTTCCTTATATTATTAAGTAAATCAATTATCACACAATGAACATAAATTCATACTCTTAAAATAATATATTACTATCATTAATATGAGATAATCATGTATTACTTCTATTGGACATAAATCTAGTTAGAAAACAGCATTTTAAAATATAATTTTTTATAATATAAATATTGAACATTGTTTCTAAATAAGCAATTTGAACTGCGAACTTTTTATTAGAACTTTGTATTAGTATCATTATTTTTTATAGAATATTTGATAATTCAATAATTAATCGTTTTATTAACATTTTCATTATTACTTTTTATTAGTATTTTATTTACTGAATATTGTTGTTGTTTCTAAAATACATTTACTTCATTGATTATGGTAAAATGTAAAAAGTAGGTGATTATTCTAATATGTCTCACAATTCAAACCCATTTTAGCTATTAATATTTTTTTAAAAAAACATTTTATTTAACAATTGAATGGGAATATTAATAAAGAGCGATAAAGTAAAGCGCTCTGTGAAATCATATAAAATGATCCAGCTTGAACTGATCAGCAGAATACTGATTTCAACTTCATTTCAAGCTGGAAATCAGTACTCCATAAGTAAACAACGCTCCAAACGCAGATAGCAGAAAGCTTCGTCTAAATTTAACTACACCGTAAGCAGATAAATAAATAATGCTTTTCTTTTCGATTCTTTTCAGATAAAATAATTCGTTTCTTTCATGTGCAATATCCATACGGTTAGTGTCTATGTGAGATTCAGCTGTTTTCTTAATGTCTGACATGTATTCAGGAATTTTCGAGCTAAACATAGTTATAGAACACAATAATAAAGTTCCTGTAAACATGTTATTGGCTGCAATAAAAAAGTTATATCCCCTGCTATTCAATTTGAACTCTATAACCGTATAGATAGTTAAGAAACCATTAATTACGCAAATGAGTAACGGTATAAACAAGGCTTCTTTCAAACTGTTTATCATAAGAATGATTCTGAAATAATTTTTGAGAAAATTAATTCTGTTACAATTACGCAATGCGCCTTTTAAATATTTGTTGTACTGATACAGTAAAAGGCTAAAATGATATATCAAAACACAAATGGATAACATCGCAGATAATTGGTATTTCAATACAATGCAGTAATAGGCATACGCTCCTACAATATAACACGAAATGCGTAATTTCTTTTCAATGTTATTGAATCCGTAAATAAGATAATCGTTTTCCTCTTCAGTACTGGTGTAATAATGTATAACAGATAATATTATAGGAGAAGCATGGATAATACACAAGAGTATATTTGCTATAGTTGTGCAGTTTTTACTGACGCAATTCTCCAACCATAGACGTTGTGCTTTTAAAGAGTAAATTAAGCAAATGACTTTTTTCTTTTGATACAGCATAGAGTACCATAACAAAGAAGATAAAAGAACGATTAATAAATAAATAAATGATGTTTTGTATTCCCTATGCTCTATACTTAACTTTAAAAAAACCGATGACAAGTATAAAACATACAAATGTATCTCTATAAAGCTGAAATAAAATAGGATCCTCAAATAAGGACCTGGATTTATTTCACTTGTAATTGCACATTTCAGTTGATGTGTAATCCAGAAAGGGATATCAACACGAATGTTAGTTGTCATGTTTTCTTTTTTCATCACTACATAATCAATAAAAGTATCAAAAACCCCATTTCATATTTTCAATATAAAACCTATAACTTTAATTAATGTAAATTTTTTATTTCATTTCAATTTTGTTGCTCAGCTGTTGAAATCTGCTTATATGATTTGAAATATTTCAACTTACACGAAGACACATTTTCTTATGAATATTCTGTTATAAACTAACTTGCGCAAAAATCAGTCATTAATAAGTCTTTCAGATGATAGTCTTAACATTATTATATTTCATCTTATGCAAAGATTTATTTAGATCTTCATAGAAATTAACGAATTTAGAAAATACAATAAAAATGCAGAAAATTATCACAATATTTTACGATATACACACCAAACAAACAACTGTCCTTTTTCTGCATTTCTGTTACGATCTTTAAAGTTAAGTATCCCACGCAGAATATGAAAATTCATGGAATAAAATATTACTCAATCAGTTGAAATAGGACTACAATTTTATGTCTTTGTAAATAAAAGAACAAGTTTATATGGCTTCATAAAAAAATGTTACTGACTCTTTATAATAGTCGAATTGATAAGAATGGGTTTTTTTCTTACTTAAATACTATTAATGAAATGCATTTGCTAAATGAAAATTTAACAGAATAGATAAAATGAGTTTTAATCCATTTTGTGTTTTACAAGAAACGTAATTAATTTAACACGACCATTGTATTATATCTATTATAAAACATCATTTATACCCACAAACTTATATCAAAACATTTTTTTTTTGTTGATACATACTGTAAAACATGTTCGAAATAAATTTTAAATGCCTTTTTGAAATATTGCATGATATAAATGCATTAGCTTCATGATAAACTTTTAATATATTTCTCATTATTTGTTGAACGCAATACATAAATTTATTAAACACAATTTTGTTTCTGAGATGAATTTTACTTGGTCTATAAAATGAAATGAAATTTTACAGTTTGATTCTTTGTGAATAAAAATTTAAAAAGAAGCAAATATTCAAATAAAATTCTGTTATGCTCTTTATGTAATTTCAATTTATATAAAACAGCTATTTTAGGTTCTTAGATAACTTTATCGTATATTAATAAATGGAATACATTTTATTATTGAAAATGCTTTGAGACAATAATTACAATGATATGAATTCTAAATTTGTAAATTATTTTTCCATGTTTGGTCATTAGGATTTTTTAAATTCAATAGCTCTTCTAAGAAATTTTGTAACAGACATTGATGCATGTACACAAATTGTATTTTCTGAAGTTCTATTATATGTAATAATTTAATGCATGTATGTATATTATGTAAAATGAGAAGTTATACATTTTATATGAAATTTATCATTTATTTCACAATTTTTTTTACAAAAGACTATTTTAATAAAACAAGAGTTAGAAAAGAAAATAATACACGGGAGACATAGCAGATAAAATAAAAATATTCTTAAAAATCTAGAATCCTGTACCCTTTGTCATATATACATCGCCAGTTTGCCAAGTCGCCAAATAAACATAATAATATATGCCGCAGTTACTTTCCGCGGTAAAACGATATTACTATAAAATCCATCACTAGGATGACAAGTAGCCAAGTAAAAAAAAAAAAAAAAAAAAAAAACAATGTTAGGGGACTTTGTAAAACGCTATTTCGCCAAAATTCATCACCAAGAGTCGCTATTACGCCAACATTGGTAGCCATACAGCTATTATGTCAAATTTTTTTCTTACATTGCTTTTTTGCCAAATTTTATCACTTTAACGCAAAATAGTATCACTATCCAACCAAAATTTTTGTTCCTGAGATGCTTTTACGCCAAAATTTATCGTTTTATTGCCAAATTTTTTCACTAAGTTAAATTTTATTTTTAAATTGCTTTTACGCCAAAAACTATTGCTTTATCGCCAAAGTTATCACTAACAGAAATTTTATTTCTAAAATGCTATTTCGTCAAATATTATCGCTTTAAAGCCAAAATTTTAGCACTATAATGACAAAAAATGTATGCCTAAGTTGCCTTTGCGCCTAATTATATCGGTTTATCGCCAAATTATTATGTTTAGCTAACTCACATAAATGTATCCTTTAGACAAAGATAATAATCGCCGTTATGATAAAATTACGCCAAAATTAATCGCTAATACATCAAATTTTTTTTTTATTATATCGTTTACGATGCAGAATTCGAATGATGAAACAAAATTATTTAAAAAGAGAAAGAAAAAGAAACGAAACCTAAGAATAGCTTACATTTTATTCTGATATATCCTTTGTTGGAGGCGAAAATTATCTTTTTACTGCCTCAGAAACCCACAGAAAAATTTATTGTGTTCCAACGGCCTTTTTCTTCTGTAAACTAAGGTTCTAAAATTAAAAAATTACATTTTTCCGTGTGAATTTAAATAACGGTTGCCACAAAACATTAACTGTTAACAGCCTTAAAAAAAAACATTCGATCCACATTTTCGCCGTGAATTAACGTTCTAAAAATAAAAAAATAACATTTTTTCGCGCGAATTCAAACAATGGTTGCTAAAAATCTAAATTATTTCAACGGCATTAAAAAGAAAATAATTATTTGCTTATAAAATATAAGTTATTAACAAATTAAAAAATCGTTTTTCTTGTTTGTTTTGTATTTTCATGAGTGGAAGCATCATAAAAATTGGCTCACACTCTCCCTATATATATCTTGTTCAAATGTTCAATCGTTCATAAAATACTTTTTGTTCATCCACTCAAGTTCAAATACATATTTTAATTTATTCAAATACATTTTTTTACTACGCATTAACTTGCAGTGGATGACACTTTATGTTAATACAGTTTTTCAAATATTAATTCAGTAATTAAATTTAATTAATTAATTTTTTTTTTTAGATTTAAGTTGCCTATATCTACCAATAGATGGCGCCAGATAAACTTTAAAAAATGAATGAAAATTATTTATAAAGGACTTTCTGCAATATAGTGAGAAAAAAAGTAGGAATTGACTTTAAAAACTTTTTTTTTATATATATTATTTGTTTTTTGTATCATATACTGTAAACATAAGTTATAAGAACAATCTCAGAATAATCAGCAATTTATTGGAATAAATATTAAAAAGAATATTTATTTCTGTTTTTATTTAATATAAATAAAAATTCTGCAAATTGCAATCAAAGTAGTAATAAAATTATCATTATATTGTTCAGAAAAAGAAGTTACGAACTTCTCTATTTACAGTAATGCAGCCATAAGAAATTGACGAAATATTTCGGGTCGCAAGATTAGCGACTTCCTTCATAAATGGTGTGGTTCAAAACCTCTTCTGTTTCCCGGACTAATTAGCTTAAAGGGTGCGCAAACTGTCCGTAGAGCGATAAACCAAACCAATCTCTAATAACAGTATTGTACCGTATGGATTCATACAAACCAATCTATAAATTTGTTTGGAATAATCCATTCTTTGGTATGAGGTGCTTAATCTTCAAGCGATAGATCGCTTCTGGTGCATTTTGTTAAGAGTGGTTGCCATCTATGACCGCATAAGTCTAAATCTGTATTAAAAGCAACTGAAACAGAAATTGTTGAATGATTTTTAGTGCAGGTTATTTACTCTGCTCGCTGGATTTTAAAAAAGCTGTTTAAGTAAATCCAACTAAACATGGAATTTTAAATTTTTTCCTCGAGATATTTTGATAATAGAGAGTTTTTGCATACCGTACGTTAGTTACTGTAGGACGTCCGTTAGCTTTTTCTCCCTAGCGCGCATGCTCAGTTTCCTATGAGCATGCGCGCTAGGGAGAAAAAGCTATTTATTCCTACAGATATTTAACTCAGATAGTTAACTAACCCCTTCAGATCGTTCAATTGCGAACGCTGAGGCCATTTTACTTTTACATATCAAATATATATATATTATATATCTATATAAACTAAATCTTGCTTCACTCTATCATTTATATACAGCATACAAAGCAGATCCAAACTGAGCAGATTGCCACTCTGAAGAATCTGGTTCTCAACGGAAACTAAAAAAAAGTATACGAGAAATCAAAGTAATAGAGATTCTTGTCTTGCTCTAAAGCAAGAAAACTGATAGTAGAGAGTTTTTGCATACCGTATTTTGGACGTCCATTATTTTTTTCTCCTTAGCGCGCATGCTCGTAGGAAATTGCGCATTCGTATCTGTAACAATGTTTCCTATGAGCATGCGCGCTAGGGAGAAAAAAATAACGGACGTCCAAAAAACGGTATGCAAAAACTCTCTAGTATCTCCAACCATTGCCCCTTATGCATAAATATCCAGGAAACAAACATTATTTGCAACATGCACAATAGGTTGAATAACTTCGTTTCTGAAATCATTGATAGTAATCATAATCATATACATCCTCATCCTTACAGAAATTGAAACGTCTACATTTCGCCCATCCCAAGTTTATTGACTTTATTGTTATACCTATAGCATCAACATCAGTTCAAATTTTTGGATTTCGTAAGGCCCAACCCATTGCTCAAGTCAAATTAAATTCTGGAGGAAATTCAATAAAGCAAAAAGACAATTGATAATGTTAAAAGAATCCAATGGATCTGAACAGAAAGAAATTTTAAAACCCGCCAGCTATTCTATCATAACACAATTTATCCGAGTTAGCATTCATGTCAATGAAGGGTTCTTCTCATAATGGGTTGTGATGGAATACAAGAAAAAATAGATGATTTCAGATTGATCTTTAATCGCAATGAATTTCAAAAGTCAATTTTTAATCTTTTGGCACGTGAACTATAGAACATTTCAACTTATTTTTCATCAAGTTCTTATAAATATTTCGTTACAAGAGGCACAGTTTTAACTGATTTTATTTAAATTATTGTCTTAAGCGCTTTTATCGTTAAATGCCACACAACAATGTCTTGTGCCACAAAACAATGTTTATCTTCTTTACACCAAGATTCTACTTAACAGAAATAGGACATTTTTCTTATATTATTCTTTTTTTCAATTCCTATTATTAGTTCACACACTCGCTATATATATCTTGTTCAAATTTTTAATCGTTAATAAAATATTTTTTATTCCTCCACTCAAGTTCAAATACATTTTTTTGAACATTTTTGATGGAGGATACTTGATGTTAATACAGTTTTTTCAAATATTAATTCATTAATTATATTTAATTAATTATTTTTAGTTTTTTTAGATTTAAGTTGCATGTATCTACCAATAGATGGTGCCATATGTAAGAGGAAAATTTCAACTTTATTTATAAGGGACTTTCTGCAATATAGTAAAAAAAAGTAGGAATTGACTTTAAAAAAAAATTTATATTACTTGTTAATAGGAAAGTCCTAGATGAATGCTCTTCAAGAATAACTAAGCTACTTCATCTAAATTTATAATTGAAGAAGACACAGTTTTATTCTTAATGTAATCAATATTAAATTATAATAATATAAATATTAATATAATTTACTATTAATTATATATTACTGCATATTTAATGCCATATATTACTAATTATATATTTTGTAAATGTTCCATAACATTTTCATTTAATACATATTTCAAACATTATTTATTTAAATAAAAATCGTCTTAAATATTTAAAATATCCGAAATAAGCGGTCAAGCAGTTAATAATTCTACCTAAAGAAAATAGCAGAAAAAACAGATTTAATTCCAAAAAATATCAAAATTTATACTCAGGCAAGTAATTGGAATTTCAATAAAACAACAAACTGTCAATAACTGAAACTGCATTACTAAAAAGTAGGCAGGTAAGTTGAAATTTTCTCGTATTTCTCTTTATTGCCTTTTTCTGAAAAGAAGAATAATCCACAATGAAAGATGCATGTCATTATCCTTTGTATCTTATCCCCTCAGATGATGTTTTATAAAGAAATTATAGAAAACGAAATATTATTAAAGTCACTAATCAATTCAGGACAATTTAATTTTGTTAAGATCTTTTTATTGACGGATAAGCAAATATACAAATTGCTTGCAATCAATTTTAAATTAAAGTAATTTCGTTTTATCATCAGTATTTCTTTATTATTGAGAAAAATTCACAAAAAAAATATAATGAACTAACTTCTTTTGTATTAGCCTTTGCATTCATTAATATTTAAATAGCAAATTGTCTAATTACTAAAAAGGGAAAATAGAACAGAAAAAATAATAATAAGTGGCTATTATCGATTAATTGATTATTATTATTTTTTTTTTATAAAACGGCATTGGTGCGATTTCCAGTTTTCTGAATCAGTTTTTAAATAAATATATATATATACATATATATATATATATATGACTTTTTTTAAATATATAATTATATATTAAAGCATAAAATGTAGACTGGAATAGGTAGTTTTTTCAAATGAATTATTGTTCAAAAGGAAGATACAAATTACATAAGATAAACTGTATATGAATGCGAATATGAATTACTGCAACCTGCAGGGAAATGTTTAAAGAGATTGTTTTAGAAAGGAGTGACTGAGAATTAAAAAAAAAACACCTCTATGGCTCTTGAATTATGAATATGGTTTTTCCTAACAGCATCATAAGATTTTATTTTAATCGGAATATGTGAGAATATCATGGTTTCTTGCAGTCCAATACAAACGGGATTATTATTGCTGATGGTTTTTATATGGTCAAGATAGGAGCAATAACCGTGGCAATTCCAACTTAATAAACCAATTATCATTATTAAATATAAAAAAGAAAAATTACCTGGACAGAGGATAACTTTATTTTGTCTCCCCTTTCGAAATAGTTTCAAACGAAGCACGGCATATTCTCATAGCTTTTTCGAGAAGCATTTTTATTCCTGTTTCACCACTTGCCTTTAACTTTAACTTTTGTTTTAACCAGTTTCGAATTTTGTGCAATAAATGGGATGGACGTACCTATTGTTGTAGCTGACAATATACCTAGGAAAATAGCATTATAAGGACCTAGGACCTACCTAGGTTTTGTTGTAGCTGATAAAAAAAAGATGCAAAATAAAACAAACTTCTTTAACAAAATATTCTCTCTCTCTCTCTCTCTCTCTCTCTCTCTCTCTATATATATATATATATATATATATATATATATATATATATATATATATATATTCTTAATCTTTGCAAAGGAAAAAGTTAACGATCTTTTTAACTAAATTTGTCTTTATTTCACCCTCAACATTTTTATTTTATCAACCATTAATATTTTCCCAAAAATAGTGATCTTTCTTTATCATTTAAAGTCTTATGTTGAATCAGTTTTTCGCTGTATATAGATGCTAATGTACCAAAGCTCTTAATCTAAAACTAATTCAAAATTACTAACTATTTTTCACACCATCATATGTTTTGATGCTTTAATTTGTTCATTATACGATAGTAAGCTTCTGATCTTGCTCTTTTTGTGAAAGCATATTGCAATAGAATATATTTTTTCTGCGATTGAATGTATTTTTAGGCATATAATTTTAACTGCACATTTTAATGGTATTCCCCATTGTCGTTTATAAAATTATGTAAGTATCACTTATTTGTGAAAAAGATTTTAAAGCTTTTTTGTGTAAATAAAAATATTTTAATTTAATCATCAATTTACTTCATTTAATTTTAAGATAAAAATAAAGTAAGAAAATATTCAAAAAGCTGTATTGATATTTAAAAACAGCAATACAGCATACACAATACAAGTTTCAGAAAACATGTTTAAAAAATATTCATTATTCAAAATTATTTATTCATTATTTCAAAAATAGAATATATAAAAATCTTACATTAATTGAATTTGAAAATATTTTATATTTGATTTTAAATGTTTCATGTTTCAGTTGGTTAAATTGCTAAAATATATTTAAAATAAAATTATATTTAAATTCTTATAAAAATAAAGAACAGTTTTATTTTCCAAATTTTGTTTAGAAACAAGTTATAGACAAATAATTATATCCTATAAGAAGATACACATCCTTATAGGATAACACATCCCTTATAATCTATATATCAATAAATATATTTTATATAAAAGCAATGAAAAGAGACTAATTTTATTGAATTTTATGTATATTCAAATAGGATAAATTAAGTGTATGAAATGTGACATAACAAAAATAAAACATTTTATGGCTAACCTCTAGGTGCACTAAAAGTTAAAAGGTATTTAAAAATTGCATACATCAAACAAAATTTGATACATCGAACGTTTCAAAAAAAAAACAATAAAAATTAAATAATTTCAAAATTAAAAAAGTCTCACAAAAATCATTTTAAATTTAAAACAAGCAAACCATATGTAAAAAGAGAACCAAATGATGACAACAGCAAACTTCTTTTGAAATCCACCATTTTCAAAGCTGTTAAATAAATAATGTCATGTTTCTCCATTCTTTCAAGGAGACAAATCTCTCTCACTCTATCTAAATGTCTCAATCGAAGTCTATCTATCAATTTCCGAAGAGTTATTTTTATTTTCGACATGCATTCGGGTATTTTAGAGCAATAGATTATTGGTGAAGATATTAGTACAACACCCGTGAAGGCATTGCTGCTGATTTCCACTAGCAGGGTTGCTGGAATTGTAAAAATGTTTGGTTGCAAGCATACTGAGAGGACAGTGTACAAACTAAAAAATCCAGATAACATCATAAAGAAAAGCGGTACTGATAAAGTTTCTTTTAGTGCATCTATTTCATTTTCGATGTCATGGTAGTCACTCACTAACTTTGAATATTTTGAAAACGTAAAGAAAAAGGTTTCGTCACTTAAGTCCCTGTTAATATTATCAAATAACAGTGTATACCGGTTCACAAGAATGCACAGTGATATAGCAGTTAAACATGGAAATTGTAAATGCACAGTATAGTATATATAATTACCAATAAAATTTACAAAATAAGAATCTGCGCTACCACGTATTTTGTAGCCCAACATCCAGAAACTAGCGTCGTCATTTGCTTTTGCTGCTAAGTATGTACACAAACTGGTCATTATTAGTGGTAAAGTACAATTAATAAATATCAAAAAGCTGGTTGAAAATGATACATTTTTATTGCCACAGTCATATGACATATATGGATGAGAATTTAGTGACTGTACGAGAAATCGCAAGTTTTTCCTTCGGTGAAACAGCGAATACCACATAGAGAAGCACAGCAAACTGTTTGAAATGTATACTAAACCCAATTTGATAACTTTCAAATTATATGCAGCAGCAGTACCAACTATAATTAAGTAAACTATAAATAAATTTAACGAAATTATGGTAATGTAAGAGAAGCAGTTGAAAGTCTTTTGAATACTTCTGTGATTGGCATTGAAATTAAGTGAAAATATTATCCAAAGGGGAACATGTATTAAAGTGACTTTTCTTGAGGTTCTCTTCATGTTTTCCATATTTCAAGTTAACTACCATTATAAATAATATACTTTGCAAATTATGGAAGTTTCATAAATTGTTCTTGAAATTCTGTTTTTTTCCACATGTAAGTATGTTGGATTTGTCACAAATAGCTGACATTCCAATATTTTGCAATATTTTCAAGTTAGAAAGTTAGATTTTTATTTTAAGTCTCTGTATTAATTATTATATTATACGGATTTTACTTCAAACCTGAGAAAAACATTTAATTCTTCTCTAACAATTTCTTGGCTGTAGTTTTAGAAAAGCTACAAAGAATTGCTTCGGGTTTAAAAACCGGAATTTTTTTTCACTCTTACCACCTAAACAACAAATCATGTCAACTGTGTAAAAACTAGTGCGATTCATATTGATAAAATAAGTGAATCTGAAAGTAATTTCCATATGTTGTGTGGCTATTGAGAACCTGATATAAGAAAAAAACACATTAAAGATAATCAATAGATAATCAAAAAAGCGTACGTTGTTCAATTTCATCTTTGTATATTTTATTGGGAAAGTGATTAGATCTTTTATTCAAGAATTTATTATAAAGGAAAATGATTCGATATTTTCTGCAAGAACATATTAAGTCAAAAGTTACGATTTTAGAAAGAGCTTTCAGAAAACATTCAGAAAATTAAAATAAAATATCCATTGTTAAAACAATAGATTATGACATTAAAAGACTTTAAGGAAAAAAAATGATAATGTATGGAAATATAACTGATAATATATGGAAATATAACTGATAATATATGAATAATGTAAATGGATAGAATTATTGTTCCGAGGCAATAAATAAAAAGTAGTTAATACAAACAACAATTTCAATTTTAAATTTATTTCAAACTTCGCATATATAAAAAAAAAATCTGAAACACTTGAAAAACATTAATAAAATATGATCAATTTTTAAATAACTACTTCTATTGTAGTTGGAATGATCACAACAATTTGCTTTATTCTTATGGCGGATATCGCTACAGTTTGATGTAGGGGAAAAAAACAATTTGCATTACTTAATGAATAGAATTAATAGAATAACTTAATGAATAGAATTAATAGAATAACTTAATGAATAAAATTAATAGAATAACTTAATGAATAGAATTCATTTAAATTAAAAATAAAGTATCATTGCATATATAATCCTTATTTTATATGCTTTGTAAAGAAAGAATATTGTAATTTTGCCATGCATTGAATTTTTGTTTGCCTTTTATGACGTTTCTCATGCATATCAAATGAAGTTAATACGAATAATTAAAAATTAAGTCACCTAATTTTTAAAATATCATAAGTATTTTTATGTGAAAAAAAGTATATCGGTTATTACAAAAAAATAAATCTTTTTTATGTCAAATTCTTTCATAAGCTGATAAATAATTAATTGTTATATAATAATGGATAGATGTTTCTTATTTTCGCTCTGTTGGTACAATTACATTGTTGGATTAAAAAACTCATTATGTCACGCTGATATTATCAAAAATTAATTTATGTCTCTATTATTATTTATTGGTTTCAGCGGTGGAGTTTTTAAAATAAGATGGTAGCATGAGTGCTTACATAATTTTTTATTTTTACTTCTGAAATATATGCCATTTAACTGGCTCTCCAAAGATTGATATTCATGAAGTACCTGCGCTGAATTATTTACATTGATTCCAAAATTTCCATTGAGGCTCTTTTAAATGTTACAATATATATTGTACTACGTGTATGACACAATATCCTATTTTAAAAAGCAAAATTTTTGAAATCTTGTTTTGTTGGGTACCTGGATATGTTGGAATAACGGCTAATGAAAAAGAGAGCGCAACTGCAAAATTGGAAAAATCGTTTTGTTTAAATTTTGTTTCTTTTTTTGTTTTGTTTTTAAATTCCTATTATTAGTTCACTCTCCCTATACATACATACATATTTATATATATCTTGTTCAAATTTTTAATCGTTAATAAAATATTTTTTATTCATCCACTCAAGTTCAAATACATCCTTTTGAACTTGTAGTGGATGACACTGGATGTTAATACAGTTTTTTCAAATATCAATTCATTAATTAAATTTAATTAATTAATTTTAGTTTTTCTTTAGATTTAAGTTGCGTGTATCTAATAATAGATGGCGCCAGATGCAAGAGGAAAATTTCAACTTTATTTGTAAAGGACTTTTCTGCAATATAGTGAGAAAAAGTAGGAATTAACTTTAAATTTTTTTTTTTTATATTACTAGTTTACGATATGGACAGTGTTCTGAAATTTACCCTCTTCTATGTCTAGCAAAATACGTGGAATGAAGAGATAAATAAAAAGTCTTTCGCATTTAATTATCTGACAAAGATTTTAAACAAATCGATTTAAATCGAAGACTAAGCTTAAAATTGACACGACTAAGTAAACACATTTATTTTGCACACTTCCACCTACTTCACTCGTAACCTCCTTTAACTTGTTCCACGTGTGATAGTATTTCGAGCATCCAACATATACTCGACGAATGCCAAAAATGCAATAGAATTCGTCTAAGCCTGTCCAGTCATGAAACACCTGCCAGGTCTGACTTATTGGGAGACATTCACTATATGTTGGGATAACGGGTAATGAAA
The DNA here is from genome assembly GCA_021605075.1 of Caerostris darwini. Lineage (NCBI taxonomy): Eukaryota > Metazoa > Arthropoda > Arachnida > Araneae > Araneidae > Caerostris > Caerostris darwini. Next base: position 7,709 of record BPLQ01005633.1, on the reverse strand, counting down.
AAACTGGCGTTGGAAAATTCGTTGGTTAAAATTTCGTTCCCTTTTTTACGATATGGACACTGTTTTGAAATTTAACTTCTTCTATGTCTGGCAAAATTGCTGGAATGAAGAAATAAAAAGTTTTTTCGCATTCAACCATGTGTCAAAGGTTTTAAACAAATCGATTTAAACCGACGACGAAGCTTAAAATGTACGCGACTAAGCATACGTACTTATTTTACACACTGCCATCTATGTACTTCACTCTGAACCTGCTCTAACTTGTTCCGCATGCGATAGTATTTCGACCATCCAACATATACTCGACAAATGCCCAAAATGCAATTCAATCCGACTCAACCTATAAGGTAATGAAGCATCAGCTATGTTTGACTTATCAGGAGACACTTACTACGCTAAATTTTATTTGTTTCGCATATTGGTTTTATGCCTTATATTTAAAAATTTGTTTTAACCATCATTTTATTTCCTTTTTTAATCTATTAATATATATTTTCTTGCGTTTTAATAGAAAATATGTAACAGAAGCAATTTTAATTGATTCGTTTTTATCATCAATTCTTTAAAATGATACCAGTTATGAGACTATTATTTTTTTCTAACTCTTGTTTTTTGAAAATAGACTTTTCAAAAAAACCAAATGTTAGTGAAATAAATGAAAACCTATTCATATAAAATTTGCAACTTCTAATTTTATATAATATTTATACATTAAATTATTACTTCCAATACAGCTTCAGAAAATACCGTTTGTGTGCATACATCAATGTCTATATGCATAATTTATTTCCCTATTACAGAGTTTCTTATAGGACAAAAAAAGAGTCGTTGAAGTTCAAAAATCTTAATGACTAAACATGAAAATTTAATTTACAAATTTAGAAATCATATCATTATAATTAATGTCTCAAAGCATTTATAATAGTCAAATGGATTCCGTTCATTAATATACGATAAAATTATCTAACAACATAAAATAACTGTTTTATATGAATTGAAAGTACACATAGAGCATAATATAATTTTCTTTTAAATTTTTATTCTCAAAGAATTAAACTGCAAATTTTAATTTTGTGATTGAATTCCTTTTATAAACAAAATAAAATTCATCTCAGGAACAAAATTGCGTTTAGTAAATTTATGTGTTGTGTTCAACAAATAAATATTGAGAAAGATATTACATGCATATTATATGTTTATCATGAAATTAAAGCATTTAAAGCGAGCAATATTTTAAAAAGGCCGTTCAAATTTATTTGTAACATGTTTTGCCATATTTATCATCAAACAAAAAGTTTTTGATGTAAATTTGTGGATTTTAATGAGGAAATAGATTTAATATAATGTCCATTATTAAAATAATTACGTTTCTTGTAAAACACAAAATGGGTTAAAATTCTTTTCTATTAAATTTTCATTATCAAATGCATTTCGATAACAGTATTTACGAAAGGAAAAAAAATGATTATTATCAATTTGATTACTTAAGAGTCCATAACTTTTTGATGAAAGCAGATAAACTTGTTGTTTCATTTTCAATGGTATAAAATTTTCGATTTGAGTAACATTTTTTTCAATGGATTTTCATATTCTTCATGAGTGGATTTTTATGAAGTCAACTATAGAACACAGAGAATTCAAAATATCATTTATTTATTTATTTATTAATCGTTCTTTTTTATCGTACTCTATGCTGTAACAAAAGAAAAAACTCATTTGCTTAATTTACTCTTTAAAAGCACAACGTCTATGGTTGACGAATTGAGTCAGTAAATGCACAATTACAGCCAAATTATTCTTGTAGTGTAACCATTTTTCTCCCATAATATTATCTGTAATACATATTTATACAAGTAATGAAGAAGAAAACGATTATCTTATTTACGGATTCAATAACATTGGAAAGAAATTACGCATTTCGTTTTATATTGTAGCAGCATATGCCTATTACTCCATTGTATTGAAATATCAATTATCTGCAATATTCTGCAATAAACGGCTAAAATGATATATCAAAAGACAAATGGGTCTAGCCGTTTCAGTACAAGAAATATTTAAAAGGTGCATTGCGTAATTGTAACAGAATTAATTTCGACAAAAATTATTTCAGAATCATTCTTATAATAAACAGTTTGAAAGAAGCCTTGTTTATACCGTTACTCGATTGCTTTATTAATGGTTTCTTAACTATTTATACGACCATAGAGTTCAAATTGAATAACGGAGGATATAATTTCTTTAATGCAGCCAATAACATGTTCACAGGAACTTTATTATTGTGTTCTATAACTATGTTGAGCTCGAAAATTCCGGAATACATGTCAGACATTAAGAAAACAGCTGAATCTCACATAGACAATAATCATGTGGATATTACACGAGTGCGTGAACGAAAAGAATTATTTTATCTTAAAATTATAGAAAAGAAAAGCATTATTTATTTATCTGCTTATGGTGTTGTTAAATTTAGACGAAGCTTTCTGCTGTCTACATTTACAGCATTTTTTACTTATGGAGCACTGATTTCCAGCTGAAAATAAGTATTCGGCTGATCAGCCCTAGCTGGATCATTTTTGAGGATTTCACAGAGTGCTTTACTTTATCGCTCTTTATTAACATTACCATTTACTTGTTAAATAAAATGTTTTTTCTAAATAATAATAGCTAAAATATGTTTGAATTTTAAGCCATGTCAGAATAATCGTCTATTTTTTACATTTTACCATAATCAATGAAGTAAATGTATTTTAGAAACAAAAGCAATATTCAGTAAAGAAAGTACATATAAAAATTATAATAAAGTTATGGTGAAAATATTAACAAAAAAATACGGTTTTTTAACTATTAATATGCTATATAAAAAGTCATGATACTAATATAAAGTACCAATAAATGGTTCCTGCTCAAATTGCTTATTTAGAAACAGTGCTTAATATATATCATCATATTATCAAAAAAAGTTTATAAAATTTTAAAATGTTAGTTTATAATGTTAGAAGTAATGCATGTTTATCTCATATTAATGTTAGTAATATATTATTATCAAAATATGAATTAATGTTCATTGTGTGATAATTAGTTGATTTACTTAAGATTGAAAGTATATTAAAAAATAGAAAATTATGTATATATAATATGTATCAAAAAGATATTTTGTTATGGTTTATGTGTGCTGAAAAAATTTTATAGGCGTTGAGGTGTAAATCATAATTGTAATAAATCACTGGTATTAATTTTTTTTCAGATATGCAGCAGTAAAAATCGCTATGAAAGTGTAGGGCTCGCCGATATGCCTTTTATTTATCGGGAAGTAGGTGCAATTTTGCCATAACAAGCAAAACCAAAAAATGCATTTCCCAAGTTTCAAAAGAAACTTCGTGTTTGAGGGCATAAGTCAAAACGTTTTAATTAAATCGGCTTAAAATTCTCTAAAAAATCACCACTAAATTTAAATACATAAAAAAATGAAGTTGATTGGGAAAAAAAGTTTGAATTTAGTATGTTAGGTGTACAAAAAGCTTCCCAACCTTCAAAAAAAAATTTGTTTTGAAAAACAGAATTATAAGACAACCATGTTAAAAAAAAGTAGATAATTAAGATAATAGTATCAAATACGGATTTATTGAAAATTGTTTTATTGTAAAACAAAATTTATATGTTTAACGAGCTAATAACAACGAACAATTCACGAACTGCCTACTAATAGACAAAAAAAGCATATTTTTATCCAAGAACTTGCTTTATTTTATATCATATTTTCAAATATTGAGGGGGTGGGGGCAAGAATCTTATTTATGCGCATACTAGAGACAGTTGAGGATATATAGCAAAATGTTTGATTAATATAGGTTTAATAGTTCTCAAAATCAAACTTAAATAACGTAAAAAATGGAATCGGTTTAAAGATATAAGTGTATTTAAAATGTTAAGTGCATAACAAATAATATCCACTTATGTTTAAAAATAATTTTCATTCATATATTCTGTATCATTACCATGACCGGACTGTATTAGTTGCATAAATAAAACATTATATTAAATTTGACTTTCTTTTATATGATGACGGAAAAAATTTGATTAATCTTGTCTGCGGATCCGACTGCTGACAATTTACTTTAAGAAATACTCGGAAGCCTTTCTATTCCTGTTATCTTCGTAAAATTCAGTCTGAGGTGCATCTGAAAATATTGGAATGCCCAGAAATCAATCCTTTCCTGTTGTATTTGATTTTATTGCTTATTTATTTTCTAGATTCAAATAAATGAAATATATTTTTCCGGTTTGTGTCTATTTATGTTGCCGCAGTAGGCAGTCACCAATCTTGCCTACCGTCTAAGCTGACTTTGTCGATGTGAATAGTTATGGAAGAACTGTTCAAAGGGTATATAACAAGAAATTATTTGGATGTTTTTTCAGCTGTTCACACACGAATGTAGTTCTAATACTATGAAGCTCTCAACTCTTTTTCACAGGATCGTTAAAAATTACCTCAACTGTACTTGTGATTCTCGAAGGATAGGACAGGATGGGCTCGTTCTTCTGCGACCACGATTACCACTTGAACTGAGAGTGTATTAAGATCATGATCTACAAAATCCCCACCGAAACCTATAAAGAGGTAGCAGCCAGAGTGTCGGTTACTGCTGAAAATGTTCTCGAAATGACAGCCATTATTGCAAATGAACGTCAATCCATGCACCGCTGATGGGAATTTTATATTAATATTGGTGGTCGTTCTTTCGAGCACCAATTGCAAACAATTTGACTATTAAAATATTGGTTTATTTTGACTTTAGCTGTTTCTTTCACTAATCTGCAATCTATATCTTCTTTATGTGAAAGTACTTATGAATATTATTTCATTCCATACATTCTTATATTCAATCTACTTATTTCAATCTCCTGTACCCGCCTTTACATTTTTGCCAGATAATTACTATAAAATTTATATATATATATATATATATATATATACAAATACCTATATTATACATACTTATGTATGTGTGTGTGTGTTTGAGATGTGTGTAGAATAACGGAGAGAAATTCCACTTTAAATGTAAAGATCTTTTAAATTATCAAAACTTTAATGATAATCAAATCATTGAAATCTTTTCCAATTATAGTTAATCCAAATATACAAATGTATAAAATGCAAAATGCTACATAAATTAATAAGAGTGAGAATTCTTGCCCGAAATACATAAACACTATTAGAAGAATCGTACCTATGCGATGCATAATTTTGAGAAAAATGCACCAGAAAAGTATATCACTTTATTGCAGACAATAATCTTTATTGTAATCACGTAAAACTGCAACGAAACTAGATTGCGAAAAAGGAACAGTTAAAAAAATATGGACGACAAGTGCGAGTGCGTTATGTAAACGAACATTTGTCGTCAGATTGGTATTGCTAGAAACTATCGACAATCTTTGCATAATGAGAATTTATTTAGTTGGTGAATATTAAAATATGTACTTCTAAGGACAGTGCAGAGACATTGCCATAGATACAACAGAGGAATATGTCTCTTGCTACAAATCACACTGTTATTCGCAGCTTGGAGGAAAAGAAAGTTATGGTGTTGGGTACGAATCCACAACAATCCAGCTTATACCAACACGAGAAGATGTGATACTGAGACTAGTTGAAACGTACAATTTCCTAAATCAAGAAATTTAATGAAAGTAAAAGTACTGTGCATAAGTTATTAAGAGAAGAAAATACTACATTTCGATACAAAGGCAACTTTCAGGTGACTTTCAATAGTGAATCCACTTTTGTAAATGACTGTTGTAACAACAAACGACAAGACAATGCTTTGATTGCACATATCTTGTGAACTGCTGACGTATGTGTCACACGCGAAATGGTTTTCAAATGTCACGACAGTTATGTGTAGTCAACGTCCCATCCTCATTTAATCACTTCGTAAACATATTAAGGTTTGTCTGTAAATGTGCACTGACATACTAGTCAATCCCATTGTTGATTCCTATTTGCTTCTTCAATGCTACACAGGACAATTATACTTGGTATTTCTCAGTAGTGCATCCTGGATGAAATATCTTTACCTGCCAAACATAGCCCAGCCTGATGGATCATCAGCGCATTTCAGCTCAACTCTAATTTTTTTTTGTTGGAGGTAAAATACTGCCAACTCATTTTTAACATAATTAACATAACTCATTTTCAATCATAATTCTTGAACCATGAAAAGAAGAAATCTCGTAATTCCTCAAATGGAGACGTTTTAATAGTTTTCCCAATTTTGCACCACCATATTTGCTTGTTTTAAAATCGTTTGCAAATTTGAAGATGGAATTCAAATTTCAAAATGTCTTGTGATTAGACTATTAAATAGTACTTAAAATTGTACATATAGAATAGATCAGATACATAGTTTAAAAGTTCTTTTTACGAATAGACGTATATTTTTTCATTAATTAAACAACATTGTTTGGAAATATTGATCTGCATGATTTTTTTATTTAAATTTACGAATTTACTGCTGCCCCAAAATTAAGACTAGTAATGAGTAAACCGTAAGTAAACAAAGCCCCCATAAAAGATAAAAAGAAACCTCGTTTGAATTGAATCGCTCCACATGCAGTTAAGTAAATAACATCTTTCTTTTCTATCCTGTAAAGAAGGAACATTTTCTTCATCGATCTCAAATCACTAAAGTTGCATTTGTCTATCAATGATCCTATAAAGGTCTTTAATTCCAACATATACTCTGAAATGTTGACACAAAAGTAAATTAGAAGAAGCACAAGGACAACACTCAAAATTGTGGTAATTGTCAATTCTATCCTGCTATAACGTGATTGCTGTGGATATAGACCCGTAGACAAAGCATTATAAACATTTAAGAAACAAATCAGCAAAAGGATAAACATTGATGTTGATAAAGTGTCCCTCAGCAGAATCATTTTCTCTTCAATGGTGTAGAAACTTTTTGCTATACTTTCGAAATTTTCTGACATTGTAGAGACATCTATTTGTTTCAGAATGTTTTTATATCGTCGAAGAAACAGTCCGTATCGATACAATACTAAACAAATCAAAAATGTGATGAAACTGGGCAATTCCATGTAGATCATGTAATACCCATAACTGCAGAGAAAAAACACGCATGCTCTGTATCTTTTATTATTTATTTCGTATCCATATAACCAGTAAACCACTCTGTGTTCATTATAATACGTTATGTAAGCATAGATAGCAGCAAAAATCACAGGAAGTATCAAAATGAGCAACAGTAATAGATATATTAGATACAAACAGTTTGCGCTTATGCCTATTCTTGGAAATGTGGAACAAGTTTTTAGAAAATCTAGGAAATGCTTCAGATTTTTCTTTTCACGTATAAACGTGTATAGCAAAGTCATTGATAAAATATTTAGGGAAACGTAAGCGAAACGAAGTTTGAAGTCTGTTGTAAGATAAAAACTTTGCATAACTATTAAGGAAGATGATGTAAGTAAGTAAACTGAAGAGAGATGGATTGATATAAATTTAAAATAAGAGTAACCTTTCAAATAGAATGGAATTGAAGCAGTTAACATCTTATTACTAATAGCAAAAAATAACCAGAAAGGAAAATAAATTGTGGACCATTTAGCTAAGTGTCTCTTGTACATGACGAACTCGAAGATGCTTTACGATTATATGATAGTTAAACCACTATTTATAACGTATT
>BPLQ01005630.1:0-162833 GCA_021605075.1 Caerostris darwini | reverse complement strand
ATAAAAGTGCATAATGACCCACGAAATTGAAATTCACTGACGACATCTAAGCAATCACTACTCGAAGTAATAAGGAATTTAGATTATTACGACAGCATGTAAAAGCACCTTGGATCAGCAAGCAGGTTTCTTGGTGAGAGTTTTCTGGGTTTCTCCCCTGTAGTACATAAATGTGGCGTATTTGCATCTAAAAGTCTTTTTCTTATTATGTGTTTGCTGTGGCCACAAACGAATATCCTTCTTATTAATTTTTTGTGGCAACAAAGGAATGTCCTTCCTATTTGTTTGCTATGGCCACAAACTGTCCCACTAACCCTTATCTGTTATTCTTGATATTAAAATTATCAGAACAATTCATAATATTACATGTAAGCTTAGAGTTTATATTTGTAGAAATATTTCAACGTGTACGAAATGTAAATAACCTAATTTTTCAAATCAAATGTCAGAAATATGTCTATGAACTAAATATGATTTTAAAAATATTCCGATCGAATTATTATTTGCAGACTATTAGAACATTCATTTTTTATTTTGATATTAATAAATATATTGCTTTTACTAAAATGTTCGCAGATAAATTGTTAGATTGAATTAAATAGATTAAAATTGTTAGATTGAGATAAATATTGTAGATTAGAATTGCTAGTTTGAGATAAATATTGTAGATTAAAATTGTTAGTTTGAGATAAATATTGTAGATTAAAATTGCTAGTTTGTGATAAATACCTCTGATTCATTTTAGAGAATTGGGTTTCCAAACAACGCCGATAGATGGCAGCACAAAACATAAATGTATCTATTCTTTACTCATGATGCTAAAAATGCACATTGATATAATTTTAAAAATGAATGCAAGTAAAATCTGGTTTTTTTTTTTTTTTTTTTTTTTATTTTTTTTTTTTTTTTTTTTATTATTTATTTATTTAAATCAAGTAGGGGGTTTTTTTCTCAAAGAAGTTATATTTTGCTGAATTTTAATTAACTGAAATTTTAATAATAAATTTTAATTTTCATGACTTACAAATTTGTGCCAATCACATTTTTCTCTTAATTCGTGTAAATAATAAATGAACAGAGAATATAATATAAAAAATACAAATATACAAATCTTTACAAAAATAGTTTAGCTTTCCCTCAAAATATCTTTTCACAAACATTTCATTCTTTTTTTTTTTTTTTTTTTTTTTTTTCATGATTATTGTTCTAATTAATATTAAATTATGTTTTGTTAACTCTTGACCCATTTTTTTTACTTGTTCCTAAATATATTAATTTTTTTAAAGTAAAATTGTGGTTTGTAATAAAACTATGCGATAGATTTTTTTTATCATGTGTGAACATGATGCTGTCCTGTTTAGGGGTCCGTGACGTTATCCGAAAATGAGGACCAAACAAATAAAACTCCATTTCAAATTTTGGCGGAAGGAATTTTCTGGAGAATTTGGTTTTTGTTTGAAGTGTTTTCTAGTATGTGTATTGAAGTTATAGTGTATTGAAGCACTTTTCACGTCTTGACTTGGGATTTTAAACATTTGTATATCCAACAGCTATAAGTACTCGTAGTGCATTGATTAATTCCTTCTTCTTTAAGTTTCACATTTATCACTTTTGGCATTTTCCGTTGCCTATTGAGCTGTATAGTGCTTCTCATTGTATTTGGAATACTTCGTTCTTTATTTACGACTAAAATTTTCAAACATTGATATATTCACTTGGCTATTGAATGTTATAGTGATTCTTGTAGAATTGGGAATACTTCTTTACTAGTTTATGCCTAGAGTGTTTAAACTTTGATATATTCTTCTGGGTATTGTATGTGATAATGTTTCTTGTAGAATTTGAAATACTTCATTCTTCATTTACGACGACATTTATCTCACTTTCGAATATCCTTTTAGAGATTCTTGAACAATTCATGATTCATGAAGTTCTTGATCTATTCAATATTTGCTACATTCATGTGGCTACTGAATTTGGCCACTCTGGTAGTATTCCAATCAATTGCTTCACATATATCGCGCATTATTAAACATTGGCATATTCCTGAGTTTGTTCATCCATTTTCGAATGTTCATACATGATAAGGTGAAATTTGCCGAGCAGATTTCAGTTTTTATATAGAATTTGTTTAATGTAAGCAAAATTATTCATGAAAACTATGACTGAAAAAGCCCTTTTCAGACATATTTTCTGTTTTCTTCAAAGAAATTATTATTATCTTATAATCTTAATCATCAAGTAAAAAAAACTAAAAGAAACACTGATTATTTCATGGACGATTTTGTCATCGTTTACCTCTGTTATTGACTATTATTTTTCATTGAACTTCACTGAATATATATTTTTTTTAAACTCACAACTCAATCTTTTGCTGATTCGTCTTCTTTCTGATACCTGTCAGATAATAATTAAGCATTTTTTCTGAACAATAGGAAGGTAACAACCTAAAAAAAGGTAAGGTTAAAGGTAAAAGGTTTTTAAGGTAACAAGAATAATTCAAGTGCATTAAGAAACAAGGATGGCTGCGTTCAACCACTTCCGTGTTAGTTCCATTGTTTCATGTTTCAAAACTTGAAAGTGGAGTTTTTGTAACACTTCCCTATCGGAAATTCTGATGACAAGTTCTTAATCATTCTGGTATATAAAAAGAAAGGCGTTGGCGTGTTATTTAAAAGCAAGTTTAATCTTATCGTTTGTCAATTTTTAGACTAATAGATAAAACGATTCTTAGTTAATCTAAAAAATGCTAGCGATTAATTTTTGAAATAGGTCCCTGATGGCCGAGTGGCTAGCTCTCGGTACCATAGGTTTCGGGTTCGAGTTCCGGCGGTGCCACGGATGATTGTAGTGGTTCGGAATCCATTTTAAACTGTAGGTCCCAGTCTGATACGACTGTAGAGCGTTGGGCGTAGTGTTGACAACCCTACCCCGTAAAAGAAAACATATCCTGTCTAGAAATCTGCCAGCTACCAAACGGCCTTGGCCCACCATGGGGTTGTTCCGCCACTAATGATGATGAATTGGTGTTGCAGGTTAGTGTCTGCGAGCGTTTTGTGTGTGTTCGGTTTCATTTTAGAAAAAAACCTTTCGCAAGTGTAAGTTGAACCAAAAGCGCTAACAATTTCAACCCAGAGTTTGCTATCAACAATCAATTGTGCGTATCTAGGGATAGCCACTGAGGTCACTTAAAGTGAAACATAGAACCTGTTATATTAGATGTTCCAAGATGCGAGCGCATCATGAGTTCGCTGAATATAATTTAATTATTCTGCGAACTCATAAATAAAACAGGCAATATCTGTCCTATATTAGCAAGAACATTATTTTAAAATCCAAGGGGTTTTTATTTTATCATTATTTTAAAATCAATGTATAGGTGCACAAATAATGTATTTTTTAATACATTGGTTTCCACTACTTTGACCATTGTAAAATAAATAGATTTTATAAAAGTCTGATAAATCTCACCCGGAAAAATATTTAATGCGAGCCGCGGATTGGCCACCCCTGATATAGAGGGTTGTGATAAATTGTTTGTATGTATGTGTGTATAGAATTAAGTGTTTAATTGTGTTTCTTCAGTTGGAATTAAAGCGGCCTGGTGGCCAAGTGACTGGCGCTCTGGCCTTTGGTATCATATTTTTGAATCCTGACGGTGGTATGGATGTTTGTGAGTGGTTCGGAATCCATTTTAAAATGTAGTTCCCGGTATGTTTAGTCCTCGTGTGCACAAGATGACAGTAGAGTGACAAACCAAACCAATCAGTTGGATTTAAAGATCTAAAAGAATGTGGTAGTGGAGAAGAATTTGTTCCAATAAATATGAGACATTAATACTTAAGTGTTGAATTTTGAGAAATTTTTGATTCTGGTCGATCTTTTTTTACAACGAGCATTAGTACTTGTAAACTTCTTTCTCTCTCTTTATTATTTCCACCGTCAATTCTGTTGAAAATCTTAATTGCCTACAACTGGTCAAACTGCTTTCAAATCTCTTTTTTGTCCCTTCTGTCTCCCACATAAGGAAAAGTTCATTAAACTTGCACTTCAAATTCACGATGTTGATGGCTTCAAGAAATCATGTTTCACTTGTTGGTGGTTAATGGTAAAGTTTTAGAAGATGGAGTTTGATTTTCCACCTTAAAACAGTTCAAATTCCTTAAAAATAGTTACATCAGCTTAGTATATATCACCGTTTTTTCAAATACAGTTTTATTTCCGAAATTTCTTTATTTCTTTTTTTTTTATCATGTGTGAATATGATGTTGCTCTGGTTAGAGGTCCGTGACGTTATCCGAAAATGAGGGCCAAGCAAATGGAATTCCATTCCAAATTTTGGTGGAAAATGGTACTTAAGATGCCTTAACTTCATGAATAATGTTAGTCCTAGGGAATTTTCTGATTTGGCTTTTGTTTTAAATGCTTTGTAGCATGGTTTTGAATTGCATTTCATGTTTTGGCTTGGGATTTAAACATATGTATTTTTCATGGCTATAAATAATCGTAGTCCATTGATCAATTCCTTCTTCTTGAAGTTTCATATTTATCCCTTTTGGCATTTTCCGGTGACTGTTGAGCTGTATAGTGCTTCTTATTGTATTTGGAATGCTTCATACATCATTTATGTCTAGAATTTTGAAACTTTGATACATTCTTTTGGGTATTGTATGTGATAACGTTTCATGTAGAATTTGGAATACTTCATTCTTCATTTACGACTACATTTATCTTACTTTTGTATATTCTTTTAGAGATTCTCGAACAATTCATTCTTCATGAAGTTCTTTATCTATTCAACATTGCTGTATTCATGTGGCTATTTGAATTTGGCCATTCTTGTAGTATTTCAATAAGTTGCTTCCTATATCTCGTGCATTATTAAACATTGGCATATTCCTGAGTTTATTCATCTGTTTTCGAATGTTCACACGTGCCAAGTTGAAATTTGCCCAGCAGATTTTTTTTTTTTTTTTTTTTTCCCCGTACTAAAGTCGAAAATTAGTGCTCTGACGCCCTGTTCCCCAGGTTTCGAGTTCGAATACCGACTGCAATGAATGTTTTTAATGGTTCGTAATTCACTTTAAACAATAGGTCCCCGTCTAATAGGTCTTTGGCTTAGGGCTGACAACCCCACCCTGTAAAAAGACAATATGTCCTGCCTCGAAAACTTTCAGTAGATGGACGGTCTTGTCCCAACCATAGATTGTAATGCCAGAGAGTTAGTTAGTTTATAAAATCGAAAATGTTAGTTTTATTATGTCTTTCTACTATTTCACTCAATTTTGTGATGGAAATTTAACCGTAAATTCGAATTGCACTTTAGAATCATCGCCAGAGCTTTTGAGACAACCATACGATACATCGCAGTTTTTCCCCTTAAAATGTCTTTTCAATGGCTCGTTTTGAAAAAAATATAGCGAGAAGTAAATGTAAGCTGTTCCAACACATCAATAACTCGTAGTTCAAGTTGCCAATCTATTGAATACTGAAGGACATCGCATCGTTGGTAAAACAACATGAAATCGCAGGAAGAAAAACGACTGTTGCGACCTTAGAATAATACAAGGTATCCCAAAATAATTTTAGTGCAGAATGAATTGTTGAATGAGGTAACTCGTGGTATCAGTAAAAGATCCAAATATGACATACTAGCATACTCGTGATTAACTGTTGATGGGTTCATACGATTAATGTTACTTTACTAAAACATTAACGGTTTCACGCCTTATATACCTGTTGAATAAAGTCGTCTTTCTAAATGCATGATTTGCGATTGCATATTAGAATCATCGCCATAGCTTTTGAAACACGCGATACATCGCAGTTATTTTCACTCAAAATGTCTTTTCAATGGTTCGTTTTGAAAAAAATATAGCGAGAAGTAAATGTAAGCTGTACCAAACCATCTATAACACGGTTCTCTCGCCAAGGACATATGAAATCGCATGAAGAACGACTGTTGCTAGACGTTCAATATCACGAATAAATTTCTGTTTGCTTTACAATAATACAAGGTATCCCAAAATAATTTTAGTGCAGAATGAATTGTTGAACGAGTTAATTCGTGGTATCAGTAAAAGATACAAATAGGACATACTAGCATACTCGTGAAGATCTGTTAATGGGTTAATACAATTAAGTTTACTTCAAAAACATTAATGGTTTCACGTCATATATAGGGTGATTATAATTAAATTCCCACTTTCAAAATGCTGTAAAAAGGAATCATTCGTTGCAATGAGTTCAAACTTGATCTGAAGAAATGGCACCAAAATAGTTAAAAAGTATATTAATAGATGGCACTGTAAGCGGCATAAAGAAAGTGAACTCCACTGCCAGGGATATTTTGAATCGAAATGGCAATGTATTTGGCATGAGTTGCACATTAAACAACTATAGTGTTCAATGTGCTTGATTGTTTCGGTTTTTCGATGGAAAAAATGACTTCCAAGTCATTCAACAGCTGTGACACTGTGAGTGGAAAGCTCATCCACTACGACAAGTTCATAAACAATCGGATGGGTAAAATAGGGGAACTTTTTTTAAATGCCATACCGTTTCCCCTTCTACAATACGTGACGAGTGGGTCTCTTTTTTACAGCATTTTGAATGTTAGACTTTAATTATAATCACCCTGTACATACCTGTTGGATAAAGTTGCCTTTCTAAATGCATGATTTGCGATCTAACTCTAACATTTTTAAACAAAAACAGGTAGTGTTCGTTCAATGAACTGCCCTGTTTTTCTTTTCCTTTATGAAAAGTAATTTGAACAATATAAATAATACTCAAATTTCAATGGTGACCTCTTTTCTTAAATAACTTTATTTATTTAGTTTCACTCAAAAAATGTGACATGAGGTTATCAATCACAATTAAAGCATTATGTGTACTAGTATTGTTAGACGACAATCCTACATGAATTTTTCCAATTTTCATTCCTTTGCAAACTTTTTGATAAATTCCATAGTACCAAATTACTTTTTGTGGGAAAGGGTATATTATTTTTAATTCTATTATTTTAATAGCAACGTGTGTCTTACAACAAACAGCCTTCAGCCTCAGCTATTAACTAATTTCATGGGCGTCGTTGTTATAGAATGGAAATAATTGTATGCCAAGTAGTATTTATACTTGCGAAAGGAGAAAAAAACATGTTTGAAAGCAATTGTTTTATTTTTTAAAATTAATTTCAAAATAGCACACGGACTAAAATAGCACGTTTTCTAATAAGCTTAATCAAACGAATATCATTTGTTTTACGTTGCATTACTAGCTGTTGTTTCATTATTCGTCATAAAAATTGACATTTACTTTCTTTATTACTTTATTACTTTTGTGTGGCCAATCATCTTTTTCGTACGAAAATATTTGCAGTCTTGGAGAGGACATGGATTCATCTCACCTTCCTGTCAGCCCTGCACTTGTTTCCTCTACTGTGTATGTCCGTTACTGGGAGGCTAGGGCCCTTATCGGCTAAACATATCACTATATGATTCTCGTTGTTGTTTTCATGTTCCTTGTGTTCTTTTAATTTTTTTTTTATTACTTATTGTAGCCTGCCATTGGAAATAAGAAAAAAAACTTATTACTTTATTAACTTTATTTTTTTTAATTCTGCTGCTTTATTTATTTGGTAAGACACTTATCTCAGTTGACTGAATATTTTTTGGAAACCTTTTAAAATATGTGAAATTATCATATCTTTTAAGGATATAGCCCAAGCATATTTTAAAAATACAACTATACGAGTACATATAAATTCATTGCTATTGTTAAATTGTTTTATAGATTGTTGATCTAATAAATCTGCTTGAAATTATGCATCTATACCTCTAACTATGACACTGTTTCACTCAAAATTACATCTTGCATGTTTATGTAAAACATACAAGTCTTTAGTTTCCAACCATTGTTTAATATCTTCAGTTTTAACTTGCTTTCCTACAGATCGATGCAAAACATTTATGCCTCCAAAACTTGCTGAGTGCTTAGGATTCTCATACAAATTTTTCAACAGACATTTTTTAAGTGTTCAATACTTTAAAATCAATTAAACAAAAATATTGTTTGTCAAAGTAAGTCTACTCCAACTTAAAGTGCAGTGTGATAATTAAATAAAATGACTTATAACTAAAGTTTCTTTTGATAATTAGTTCAGTTTAGTTAAGTTCTTATAAGGGGCCCTGATGGCCAATTGGATAATGGTCTGGTTTTTGGTGCCACAGCCTTCAGATTCTTATCCTGGTGCGGCAGGGATGTTTGTCAGTGGTTCGGAATCCATGTTAATCTGTAGGTTCCGATCTGATTAACTAAGTGCGCACAAAATGACCGTAGAGTGACAAACCAAACCTTTTGATAAGCATTCCAATCCTATTAATATCGTATTAAAAGCAACAGAATTTTATCTGAATTGGCAACCGTCGTGTAAGAACATGTTATCAGTATTCTCTTATAACAGATTGCAGAGCATTTTAGGCTTTCAGATATTCTCACTAGGAAAATGTGATTGGCCAAACAATCATGGCCCGTCAGGGGTCTGAAAAGGGCAACTGCTTTAAACCTGGGCTTATCATTGATGTTTAGAATAAAGTTAAACCAAGTTTTAGATGTCGCCGTCACAGAAATTGTCACATGAGTTGTTCCGGAAAAAGTCTCGGATCATCAGTTTCATCGAGTGAAATGAGGTGTCTTTAGCAAAGGTTTGGGGGATGTTTGTACCTTTTGAGAAGTTGAGAGAAGCTGAAATGCAGAAAAATTTATCTATTCTTCTTGGGGTAAATGATTATTGAGAAAAGGAAAGATTATCCTACAGTTTAAAACTAATTTGACAATATATATATATATATGAAATGATCGTCAAATGATATATATATATATATACAGATATATCATCCTGCTGGCCGAGTGGCTAGCAGGCTCTCGGTACCACAAGTTTCGGGTTCAAGTCCCGGATGGTTTGGTGGATGAGTTTGGATGGGTTGATGAATGGATGGATGTTTGTAGCGATCGAAATCCACTTTAAACCGTAAGTCCCGGTCTAATAGGATCGCAGAATGTTGTGGGGTTTAGTGTTACACGCGTCCTTAACCTATCTTCAAACTACACGTCCCCCTGTGTAGTGCTAAATGAGTAACAGCGGTACAGTCCTTGCTGATGGCATAAAGATTAACTGCCTCTATATTGCCAACTGCATTAAAACAACAACATAATCAAATGTGCCAATAGCATACTTATGAATTAAACGGATGCTCATTGTTTTTTATTTAAATAACGGTACGAATCTTAAAATCTATAACTTTTCAGTTTATATGTATATCAGAAATTTAATAAATTATAATTAATTATTATTTTACTTTGACTTGTTCTAAAGTAACAAATTAATCGATGATCATGATTCATTTAATTTTTTTTTTTAATGTAGATCATTTCGTGTTGCAATTTAATAGTCATTCATTGCCATTTGTCACACTATTCATCCTTTTCTATTCGTGAGGAAAGAGGATACAAATTTCGTGGGAGGAGATCACACAAATTTTTCTAATGTATCTAGTTTCTACTTTTCCTCATGTCTGCAATTTACAACACTGTGAGGACAATAACAATAACAATTTATGTGAATGTAATCGGAAAAATGCAATACCCACGTCTGTCACGAACCACACGAGGATGCGTGTTGGAATGATAGTCTGGTGAGTCCAACTCATGCGATTCTTGGTGGAAATATTGAACAAGGATTCTCAGATATACACGTTATAACAGCCTTGCAAAGTCTGACAACAATGGTGACCGTTAACGTGCTGTGTCTTATGCTTCTCAGCATCTTTCCAGTATGCTTTTCTGATGGCGATTTTATGGAAGAATGCGCTGAGCAAGAAATCTGTCACACCCCCAGTAAGTAACCACACTCATAATCATTTTATAAAAGTTTTTAAATTTTTGTGAACCCTTAGTTAATGTCGTTTTATTACTATTTTCCAAATTATTTTTTTTTGTTCTAATTCAGATGGTAAACACTTAGACAATTGTCTTCGATGCCTTAAGGGAAGCGCTGCACCGACGTTACTCACTTAGCACTACCCAGGAGTTGTGTGTAGCTTAATCTACGGACGCGGAGTAACAATACCTCCGCAATGCGTTAGACCGGGACCTACGGTTTAAAGTGGAATCCGAACCACTACGAACATCCATGGCACCGCCAGGAATCGAACCCGTAACCTGTGGCACCGAGCGCCAGAGCGCTAGTCGCTCGACCATTCAGGCCCCATTTGTTTTCCAAAATATGTGTTATTTATTTTTACTTTATTTTTTTTCCATAATGATTGTTTTCAGGAATATTTATGCTGCTTTTATCTTAGCATTGTCTAAAATACGATTTGCCAAGTTTTTAATATATTTTCCGTATGCCCAAGATACGATATATTTCTATGTCCAAGTTCCGTTTGTCCAAGATTCGAAATACCCATGAATTTGTTAATAACTTTTCAACAAATGAAACGCATATCGTGAACATTAATTCAATAAATGTTCTACTGATGTTGAAAGTAACCATTCATTTTTTTCCCTCAAAACGGGAGATATAATTATTTAAAGTAAAAGTATGTGTTCAGGAAAATATATATCTTTTAGAGGTACATGTTCTTTAGATGTGTACAAGTATTTGTATATTAATTTCTGATCGCGCTGTCTTTCTTTTCAGGTGGGGTAAAGCGAGCTACTTATTGCATCAATCTTTTGTCTAAAAGGGTAATTATTTCTATAATACTATTCAATGAGTCATACCGTTATATGTTATTAGCAATGTTTCTATTGCTTATCACTACTATCCCATACCTATCATCTATTATATATAATTCCCGTGTCACGATGTTTGTTCGGCATGAACTCCTAAACTAACTTTTTTTTTCTTAAATGTGTGTTTTGTTACAACTTGAGAGATAGGTTCAGATTTTTTTTTATTTAGACGCAAAATCGACAATTTTCATATTTCGTCATCAATCTATTAAATAAAAGTAATGATTATTAAAAATTAAATTAGGTACAATAATTATAAAACAGTGTTAAAAATCAACATTATCTACCTCATTCATTAAATTAATAAAAATTAAACATTTTCTATTCGTTGAAGCTTAATTTGAACTTTTCGTCATTCTTTACCAATCACTTCCTTAACAATACCAATTATAGTATCTAATAATTGAACGAAATACAAGAAAGCCACAGCAACGCGTGGCCGGGTCTGCAAGTATAATATAGTAATCCAGCTAACTTTTCCCACATTACATATAAAGTATTTTAACATTTTCCCACATTACATATTAATCTACAATCTCATACATATTATTTTCTGCAATCCTAATACTTCGTGTTTATAGTAGACAACATGTAGCAACTCACTACAGTTCAGTAATATAATTTTAAAAGATTGCATACTGTATTAAATATTCAATTATTTTTGTAGAAAACTATAAGAATCATTTCGTTTATTAATTTTTAATTTAAAAAAATTTAAATAAAAACAAATTATGAAAAATTTAATTTAAAAAAAACAAAATTTTTTTTGAAATCAAAAACACAGTTTAATATAACTTTTAATTCTCTTTCAAAGACATCACAAATACAAATGGATCATTAGCAATGTCTTCTTATAATCAGGCATTACCATTTGATTACAATTCTTATCATATCACTGTAATGATACGCATATCTGTACATACTAAAGTATATTTGCTTATAGTATTATAATTTTAGTTGCTACTAACTGAAATTTTGAATTACATAATATCAAAAAATATATAGATGCAAAAAATTCCCCTTAAGCAAATTCCACAGCAAATCTGACAAGTAACCGATTTATACAATTCTACCTTTAAACCGGATATTTAATTTTATAATGAATAACTGTTAAAAGAATAAACCTGTAAATATTGCAATAAAAAATTCGTGATCTGCTTATCGTACAGACATGTAAGAATGTGAATTGTAAATATACAATTATCAAACTATTTAAATTATTTAAATGGGATTTTTCCAGATAGTCGCTATGAATTAATGAACGGTGCTGGCTCCAGACATGAAAGGCGGCCTAATGGCCAATTGGCTAGCACTCTGGCCTTTGGTACCACAGGCTCCAGGTTCGAATCCTGGCGGTAGCATGATTGTTTGTGAGTGGTTCGGAATCCACTTTAAACTGTAGGTAACCGGTCTGTTTAGCCTAAAGTGTGCACAAGATGACAGTAGAACGGCAAACTAAACCTCGTCTTAATTCATGTATATAATTACGATTTTAATTGGCTGCTTAAGAAGGTTAGTAAAAGATGCAAGTTAAAGTTTTCCAAAAAATTTATATATGGTACTCGTAAAATTAAAAAGTACTAAAAATAAATAAAAGTAAGATAAAAAATTAAAATTTAAAAGAATTTAAGTTAAAAATTCGGTACAATTAGGGGCCCGTTGTCGATGCCATAAAACTATTGAAGAATGATATAAATATTTAAGATATGCTGAACGCGTGGGTTGCGTAATGACTAATATTTGTACAGGGCAATCTAAGTTCTTTAACGCGCACAATTCCAGCAGGGCCCGTTGTTGCGTCCGGAGAAATAAGAGTGAAAATGTCATGCAACTGTAATTCACTTTAATTGAAAATTTTTCTTTTGCTGATAAACATTTAATAAACGACATATTCATTTACGTGGTACATTTTTATTCCTGGCTTTTTTTCTACGTACATTTTCTACGAACACGCGCCATGAAAGTCTTTATGTCGGTCATTATGACTATCAAAATCCTTCGTATTCAAGACAATGAATTCCATTTAGCTGACTTTTATTACTGACTGATTATTTAGCTGGATTTTTTTTCTAAATGTTTAGATCCTGCAAAGAGGTTTAAAAACATCCTTCCCCTAAAGCAAGGGTGGCCAAATCCGCGGCCCGTCTTGAACATTTTCCCGATCCGTGAGATTTATTACACTTTTTCAAAATATATTTATTTTAAAATGGCTAAAGTAGTTAAAATTAATGTATTAAAATAATACACTATTTGGGCATCCGCCTATTCAAAAATGAACTGTCGAAATGATGAGAAAATAATTAACTTTAATTTTAAAATAATATTCTTGCGAATTGTATAATATTCTTGTAATAATATTCTTGCGAAATGTATTTAAAATATTGCCTGTTTTATTTATGAGTTCGCAGAATAATTAAATTATATTCTGCGAACTCATGATGAGTGGAGAAACAAACATCACATTAGTAAAATAATTATTTTCTTAATGATTTCATTTTTTTTTATTTCACACATTTTTATATATTTCATTTTTAGTGTTACATATTTCTCTACAGTGTGCGTTTAGAATAATTGTTAATATATTATCTATGTTTACATGTAAGAATAAAAGTAAACACAAAAATAATAACTCCTTATGCTACAATTTTTCACTCCAAAAAAATGTCTATAGTGGATCTCAATCTAATATGGGGATTTACAATTTTATGTGCTGTCCGCGGAGTTAGGATGCATTTTCAAAGTGGCCCGCAAGATCATTCTTGACTTCAAAGAGCTTTTTTTTCAAAATGAAAGTAAATTAAATATTACTGTATCCAAAAAGTAGTATTAATTTATTGTCCAATTATAATTATAGTATATTAATTTATTTGTTATCCAATTGTCAATTTAAAATTCCCGGGGATTATGGAATTTCAATTTTTTTTTTCTTTTTTAGGTTGCTGGCACTATCCTTGACATCTGTGTGAAATTTGACGTCAAAATCTTCATTAGTGTTTGAGTTACGCTTGGCTTTGTGAGACACTAAAACTGATTCCGGTGATTTTTAAAACGTCTGAATGAATTGAGCAAAGAACTTGCATTCAATTTTGTTTGCGGAAACGTATAGAATGTTGCAGAAGGCATTCGGTGAGCATTTCCATATAGGAAAGAAATGTTTAGAAGTGGTATAAACAGTTCAAAGAAGGCAGAGAGCGCGTTGAAAACGAAGAGCCCTCTGGTTGACCATCCACCTCAACCGACGAAACTGAAAGAGGTCGATTGAAGGCGATGAAATAAATTTGGAAGAATAAATAAAGAGTTTTTGAAAAAAAAATAATTTGTCATACTTTTTGAGCACTATAGTAGGCAGTGTGACAACTGCGTAAGAAAGATTTCTATAAACTGTTTTCTTTCTTTTTTAGGATATCGATATAATCATGGAAATATTCCCAGAAAAATTAACAAACAAAACTACTGTTCTAGAATTTATCGAAGAAGGATGCACGGACATTCAGAAAATGAAAGATGTGAGTTAAAAACATTCTTTAATATTGAGCACATTCATTTTGATACTTAGTACAATACATTGTCTTTGGTAGAAGATTGCGCAGTGGTAAAAGATTATACGAAAGAGCTCATAGCACGAATGCAGAACTAACGGACATGCATCTGTGGCATGTAATGTCCTAATCATACAGCTTTTGTTTCAGCAACGACATCTAATAAAGATTCATCCCAGCTATAAGATCTTCGGACAATTTTACTAGCGGTTGTCTGATCATAGGGGCCTAATGGCCATGTGGCTAGCGCTCTGATGCTCGGTACCACAGATTTTGGGTTCGAGTCCCGGCGGTGCCATAAACATTTGTAGGGGTTCGAAATCCACTTTAAACCGTAGGTTCCGGTCTAATAGGATTGTAGAGCGTGTTGGGAGTAGTTGTTACTCGCGTCCCTAGTATATCTTTAAGCTACACGTGCTACCTGGGTAGTGCTGAATGAGTAACAGCGATGCAGCCCTTGCTTATGGTATGAAGATTATGTGTATTGCCAGTTTGCATTAGAACAATAAATTATTTTTCTAAAATTGGAATAATTTATCTTTCTGTACATACACTGTAATCCGCCAATTCTTATTTAAATTGGATAACTGCTTTTTAGAGAAACGATTTTTGTGCTTTAAATTACATAAAAAAAAAAACAGCTCTGCAGCTATTCAATGCTTTATTAGATATTCAGATAATCCGAAAAAAGATAGTAGTATATTGGGTTTTTTTTTTTCCTAATGCAGCTGGCAAACACGTAGACAGTTGTCTTGGATGCCTTAAAGCAAGCGCTACATAGACGTTACTCACTTTGCATTACCCAGGGGGAGCGCGTAACTTGAAGATAAGCTTCGGACATGGAGTAACAATAACCCCGCAACGCTCTACGATCCTGTTAGACAGGGACCTACGGTTTTAAATGGATTCCGAACCAACACAATCATCCATGGCACCGCCGAGACTCAAACCTGAAACCAGTTTTACCAAACCCCAGAGATGTAGATTCCGAAAAGGGTGGGGCCTGATGGCCGAGTGACTAGCCCTCTGGGATTTCGTAAAACTGGTTTCAGGTTTGAGTCCCAACAGTGCCATGGGTGTTTGTGGTGGTTCGGAATCCACTTTAAGCCGTAAGTCCTGGTCTAATATAATCATAGTGCGTTGCGGGGATATTGTTATTCCGTAGCTTATCTTCAAACCTACACGTGCCCCCTGAGTAGTGCTAAGTGAGTAACAGCTTTGTATCCCTTGCTTATGACAAAAAGATTAACTGTCTCTCTATTACCTGCTGCATTATAACAATAAATAACATAATAAATAAAACAAAAGATAGATAAAGGTAGAAGATAATTTAATAAGAGATTTTTAGTTTTGTAGGAAGATTTACGTAGAAAAAAAAAATAGCAATTTAAACTAATTCAAATAAATAAAAAAAATATTGTCCTACATGAATTTTTTTTTTTTTTTTTATTAATAATTACATAACAATTATATAAAAATTCCTAAAAAGAAGCAATTTTTTTTTCTCATGTACTAATCAATTTGATGGTGAATATGAACTATTGTTTGACTATTATTTTACTCAATATACAGGGTGATTATAAATAAAGTCCCATTTTCAAAATGCTGTAAAAAAAGAAACACCGTCACAATGAGTTTTACTTTGAACTGAAGATACTTGAAGAAGAGGGAAATGGTATGGCTTAAAAAGAAAAGTTCCACCGATTTTTCCCATCCAATTCGGTGGGACCTTGCTGTAGTGGATGGGTTTCTACTCACAGTGTCACAACTGTTAAATGACTTGGAAGTCATTTTTTCCCCAAAAAAACCGAAACAATTAAGCATATTGAACACGGCAGTTGTTTTAACGTGCAACTAATGTCAAATACATTGCCATTTCGATTTAAAATATCACTGGCAACCGAATTCACTTTCTTTATGCTACTTATAGCGCCATCTCTGGAGCTTTTTTTTAGCCATACCAATCCCCCCCCTTCTTCAAGTATCTTCAGTTCAAATTTGAACTCATTCGGACGAGTGGCTCTTTTTTTACAGTATTTTGAAAGTGTAAATTTAATTTATAATCACCCATTACTTATGTGAATAGAAAGTCTTATATATAATGCTTGAAAAATTGTTAGTTATTTTATTATTACTGAATAAAAAATAATTGAAACTTATTTTAAGTAAATTAAATAAACATAAAAGAATTATTTAGCAAATGGCATGGAATTCAAACTAAAATTTTTTGTCAGTTTCATTTACTAAGTTTTACCTATTACTATGATTGTTAATTAGCTTATTAAAAATTATCATAAAGCTTATTTGCCTTTGCGAATTATTTTCTTTTCAGTCTCTATATGTTTATTACTACGAAAAGGAGAAAATGAACGTAAGTTGCATTATATCATTATTATGTGTAAATAACCTTTTTCTTTTTTTTAAGCTTACTTACTAAACACCACTAATGCATTTTGTTATTCCAACTAAATAAACTTTTGAAATTATCTTTATAATACGAGGGTGAAAAGTTCCCGGTCTGACAATGAAAGACTGCGATATGCCTCTCGGGCCATTCATATTGGTTAGCATTTCTAGAAATACTATTTTCTATAGAAATGATGACATACAGTTTCCCTAACAAGGCTCAGTGATAGCATGCGAGTCGCCCCGAGTCTGACTCTCGATCACGGAGTGCATGCTATGGTGACTGTGTCAAAATGTCTCCCATCGATTCGAACTGTTAGATGGGAGTTATCTTCCAATGAGATACGTAAATGCAGGGCAGAAGTAACCCAAAAAAATCATTTCTGTCCCTCCGCAGGAAATAGTTTTGTGTCACACCGTAGGGATGCTTATTTAAGAAACCTTGGCCAATGAGTTGTGAACGCTGTTAGAAGCAGTCTAGCACAAAAAAGAGTTCAACAATACTACTGTGTCCAAAAAGTGAGACCAATTTTCAATTCAAAATTCCCGGGGCTTATGGAATTTCAATTTGTTTTTTCTTTTTTAGGTTGCTGGGCACTGTCCTTGACATCTGTGTGATATTGGACGTCAAAATATTTATTGGTGTTTGAGTGACACTTGGTTTTCTGAGACACTGAAACTGATTCCGGCGATTTTTGAAATGTCTGAATGAATTGAGCAAAGAACTTGTATTCAATTTTGTTTGCGGAAACACGTAGAATCTTGCAGAAGGCATTCGCTGAGCATTCCTATATAGGAAAGGAATGTCCAGAGGGGGTATAAAACAGTTACAGTTAAAAAAAGGCAGAGAATGCGTTGAAGACGAAGAGCCGTCTGATCGACCCTCCACCTCATCCGACGAAACTCGCGTCCAAAAAATTACAGCAGATTAATTACAAAAGGCATTCCATGAGCATTCCTATATCGGAAAGAAATGTTTACAAGTGGTAAAAACCATTCAAAGAAGGCAGAGAACGCGTTGAAGACGTAGAGACAACCGAGATTCAACCAACGAAACGTATGTCCAAAAAATTAAAGATTGGGTGCTTACAAACCGTTCATTTACAATTGCTGATGGTGTTGGAATTTCAAAAAGGATCGGTCTATTACGTCCTCAAACGCGTCAAATCTCGATTGGTACCGAAAACACTGTGTTGGCACTGAAAACACTTCGTGACTTTTTCACCAAAAATAAAACCCTTATCGTTCCACAACCACCGTATTCACACCGTGCGACTTCTGGCTATTCCCTAAACTCAAAAGACCACTCCGGGGACACCGTTTTGAATCGATTGAAGCGATTCAACGGCGCGCGCTTTGAAGGCCATCCTTGCCGATGACTTTTTAGCCTGCATTGTGGATTGGAAAAAAAAGTTGGCCCAAGTGTGTTGTGTCCGGACGGGATTACTTTGAAGGCGATGAAATAAATTTGGAAGAATAAATAAAGAGTTTTTGAGCAAAAAAAATAATTGGTATTACTTTTTGGGCACAGTAGTAAGTCTATTCAATTCAATACCACGGCATGTAAAAGATCTTATTTGAATTGTGGAGGCTTTACAAAGTATTGATTGTGTCTTGTTAGTGCGATTGCGTTGGGTTGAAATCTTAACCTTTTATGTGTGTTATCGCAAATTTTAGGCCTAATAAATTTCATTTTTCTTCTGGTAATTTATTCGAATTGTTGTAATTTTCATCAACAGAAAATTTCCATTGATGTTAATCATTTTATATATCTTTTTTTATTATTATTTAATTTTTTATTAGTATTATTTAATTCCTACTATCAGTTCACACTCTCCCTATATATATATCTTGTTCAAATTTTCAATCGGTCATAAAATACTTTATATTCATCCACTCAAATTTAAAAAAATGTATTTGAACTTGACAGTTTTTTACAATATTAATTTATTAATTACATTTAATTAATTAATTTGAGTTTTTTCTTATTTAAATTATTATGTGTTCTATCGGATTGCGATCCGGTGAGTTAGGCGGCCAGGACATTAACTGGAATTCAGCATCATGTTCCTGGAACCACTCCAACATAATTTTAGCCTTGTGCAAAGGGGCGTTGTCCTGTTGGAACATTCCATTTCCAGCTGGAAAAACAGAGGCCATGTAAGGGTGCAACTGGTCCGCAATGATGTTCAGATACCCTGTAGCATTCATGGTCTGCTCTACCACAACCACTGGTCCCAGAGATGCCCAAAAGAACGTCCCCTAAAGCATAATACCGCCACC
Organism: Caerostris darwini; assembly: GCA_021605075.1. Lineage (NCBI taxonomy): Eukaryota > Metazoa > Arthropoda > Arachnida > Araneae > Araneidae > Caerostris > Caerostris darwini. The sequence continues at coordinate 143,808 of BPLQ01005630.1, read as the reverse complement.
ACCGGCCTGTGCATTGAGGGATCAACTGTTCGCCTGGAAGACGGCGTATCCTGACACGGCCATCGGCGTGATCAATGACAAACCGTGATTCATCTGACCAGGCAACTCTCTCCCACTGATCCATGGACCAATCACGATGTTCCCGGGCCCAGCGCAGGCGCAGTTGGCGATGACGCTTGGTCAGCAAAGGCACACGAGTAGGACGTTTGCTGCGTAGCCCCATATCCAACAGTGTCCGCTGAACAGTGTGCTCCGATACTATTCTACTTGGCCCTGCATTGTATTGGGCTGTCAGCTGAGCCACTGTCTGGCTCCGGTTTTGCTTCACCATGCGAGACAGTCTCCGACGACCTTTTTCTTTGATAGCGTGTGGACGTCCAGCACCATGTCGTCTACTGCTGGTTTCACCGTCATTCATCCACTTTGCATAAGTACTAACAACTGCAGATCGCGAACAACCCACAAGTCGTGCAGTTTCGGAAATACTTGTTCCGAGCCTTCGAGCCATTACAATCTGCCCTCTATCAAAGTCGCTTTGATCCGCAGCCTTTCCCATCACACACAGAATTAAGTGAAAGAATGATTCGTCAGACTAGCAGCAGTTAAATACCCTTTCCACCTGATCACGTGCCTTCCACGTCATCCAGGCGAGTTCATTGCAAGATGTAGGGGTGGTCATAATGTTTTGGCTCTTGAGTGTATATTTATATATCTTTTTCAAATTTTCAATCGTTCATAAAATACTTTTTATTCCTCCACTCAAAATGAATGAAAATTATTTATAAAAGACTTTTCTGCAATAGAGGGGAAAAAAAGTAGGAATTGACTTAAAATTTTTTTTTAAATTACTTGTTTCTTTAGGTAATTTATTTGTCAATTAGGTAATTTTTTTTGTAATTTATTTGTCGAAAAAGTGCTTTTCTTTAGATGTTTTCATGGAAATCGTTTCATTTATCAGAATGATTTTATTTGTCACTATTTTTATTAGTATAATTATTACTATTCTTATTTTTTATTTATTTATTTATTATTATGATTATTATTATTATTATTTAATATAGACTTTGGGTATCGACTTTTGGCCCATGGGTATCCAATGGGTATTGTTTTCGGTAACGACCTGAAATGATGTCCGATCCGAAATAAAGTTATGCCAAAAAGGAAACCAACTGAGTCAGAACGTATTGAATCTAAGCGCCGGAAAATTGAAGTGATGAGATTGTATCGCAAATCAGACAATATTAAAGCGCATGATCGGGAAAGGAAAAGAATAGCCCGTTCGAAGCCTGAAACTCGTGCCCGCCAAAATACCCTTCAACGGGAGAGTCGAGCTCTCAAGCGTCAACAGGCTATCAACCCTCACGATGACAATATTAAACTCACGAAATGTGTTCAAACTCATTCTCTTTACTCTCCCTCTTGTTCTTGCCCTCTCAAGGATATTTTTAATTCATCCTCTCCAGTTACTCCTTCCTGCTCCCATTGCTTCTTGAACAATACTCATTCCGATTTAAACGACTACTCTCATGAGAAACAGTTGCTCAAAGTCGAAGAACGTTTCTTTAAATCAATTGTTGATGGCCCAACCCATCGTTGTTACTGTTGTGATCGTTTATATTTTTTACAAAACATTTAGTAAGCTATTCGAAAGCCGACTTGCGTGCTCGTGGCTTTACGGAAGAACAAATTGCAATAATTTTCTCTGTCGACTTGGATGAAGCTGACTTTTGTAAAACGTGCAGCGATCATATTCGTAATTCCAAATCTTGCAGCCAATTATGGCTTTCGATATCCTGAGCAACACTCCTGTTTGTCTGAGTTGAATGACTTGGAAGAGCGTCTCGTTGCTCTTCGTATCCCTTTCATGCAAATACAAGAGCTTGGTCGTCATATGGTATCAAGGGATCCGTTACGAACGTTCCTAACGACTTGCACAAATCGGTCGACTGTCTTCCTTGCAATGTAAAAGATTCAGCCACTATCTACGTGAAATTGAAGAAACGTCTCTCTTTCAAATCGCATTGAAACCCATTCGAGTCTAAATCACACAAGAAAGCCTAACGGCGTATGTATTTATGCCAAAAAAGATATTGATCTCCAAGGAGCTCGAGCGTTTCCAAATTATGAAACGGGTGTGCACGTTGCAGTTGTATACCTCAAAAACAATATTCGTTTTGCCGTGCTATATGCCAAGCCAGGTTCGACGGTTGACGAAATTTTAGACGCAGTTGAAGAGGCAGTAGGGGATGAGTGTGACGAATATCAAACTATTTTGGCAGGTGATTTCAATATAAACATGAGCACTGAAGATGGAAGGACATTTTGTGAAGTGCTCAGAGACGTTTACTGGTTGCATCTTAGAACGAATTCCAGTCAATGGATGACGAGAGGAAGAACATCCATCGATGCTGTCTTTTCGACACACGATTTAAAATGTTGTGGTGTTTACGAACGCACTTTTAGCTATCATGTTCCACTCTATGGACGATTATAAAAAAAAAATGCATATACCAATAATGCAAGTACCAATAATGCAAATACAAAAAATGTAAACACCAAAAATGCAGATTCCCATGGGTAAACTGTACATCGGCATTAGACGATTACAATTTTTATTTTTTCATTTATTTATGCGCACTTTAAAATACTTTGTTTTACTTTCAGATTGTTTACACTCCTGAAGAATCAAGAAAAATTGTGGAATCCAGGGTTTGTTCTACTTGTACTACTACCCCATTTTTTTATTCTTGTATTTCTTCTAATGCATTCTTAAGTTTTATAGATTTTTCACTAGGATTTCACATTCGCAATCAATTTTTCTGTACATGTGTTTGTCACTGATCTCCTACTAAACGGCTTATCCGATTTTAATGAAATTTTGTGTGTGTGCTTGGGTGGTTCTCTAGATGATTTAGATTTACAATTGGACCCATAGGTGGCTCTGCACTCGATATAATTCGCCTGTATGTATGTTTGTCACTGATCACCTCCTAAACGACTCGACTGATTTTGATGAAATTTTTTGTGTGTGTTTGATGTCCCTGGATGATTAAGATCCCAATTGGACCCTTTAGGTGGCGCTGCAATCGATATATATTTATATATATAATTCTTCTATACATGTGTTTGTCACTTAACTCCTCCTAAACGGCTTGAACGATTTTGATGAAATTTTGTGTGTGTGTTTTAGTGGGTCCCTGGATGGTTTAAATTTCCAATTACACCCAGGAAGGGACGATACAATCGATATATCTTTATATATATATATATATATATATATATATATTCTTCTGTACATTTGTTTATCACTGAATTCCTCTTAAACGACTGGACCGATTTTGATGAAATTTTTTGTGTGTATTTGAGTGGATCCCTAGATAGTTTAGATTGAACCCGCTAGGTGGCGCTGCAATTGATAAAATTCGTCTGTACATGTGTTTGTCATTGACCTCCTAAGCGGCGTGACTGATTTTGATGAAATTTGTGTGTGTGTGTTTAACAACATGGAGAATGTTTTCATGCTATCCCCTTTGTTGTAAATCGCCACCAGATGGTACTGCAGTATATCAACTTCTATACCGTTCAACCAATCGCTATGAAGATTGGTAATAATAAGTATTCGAGTATGGAAAATATGTCCACATTATTGTTATTTGCCACCAGATGGTGCTGCAGCATTTCGTCTTATATACCATTCAAACGATATCCATGAAAATTAGTATGCACATATATTGGAATATGGAGAATATATTCGCGATATGTAATTTTCTACAATGCATTTTATTTTGACAGGACAATGTATGCCAGGATCTGCTAGTTCTATATAAGTATTTGAAACTGCAGTGAACCATATTGTGATATTCGAGAGTATCTTATTTAATTATTTATTATTCTAACGTTAAAAGTAATGGTAGTGATTTTGGCTGCTACGAAATAGAATTGACTGATGCATTAGAATGTATATATAGCTAGGTCATGCCTTTTTTAATCATCTATATATAATCATTATAAAGCTGACGAATTAGACTTGTTAGTGTCAATTGTAGATAAATTATTGTCTGGTATTATTGTATAGCGCTGTATACTTTTCATTTAAAAAGTCCCTATTAAAAAATTGTATTCAACTTCTATTATATTTTAGGCATCAGATACTTAATTAAGATATTTTTTTTCCATATATATAGTATACTTTTATACTTATAGTATACTTTTCATTTAAAAAGTCCCTATTAAAAAATGTTATTCAACATCTATTAGATTTTAGGCATCAAATAGTTAATTAAGATATTTTTTTTCCAGGCTTGTCTAACTCTAATGATTACAGAATGTCAATTGAAAAAGGCCATGGGCTTCTTTTCATTCGGACGAAAGTAACACACTTGGAAATTGAGATGAAAAAAAATTGCTGATCTTACAAATATTGAGTTTTTCTAAAGTTTTTGTGTTAACTTGATATGTAATAAATTAAATTGCAAACAACAATCCACGATGCTTTTTTTTCTCATTTTGTCTTAATTTTCTTATGAATTCCCACTCCATTTGAATTCTAGATTTAAAATTTCGAAAATAGTGATTTCATTACTTCTTATTATTGAAAAATGTCTATACTGATTTTATAAAAAATCAAATTAGTTCTGTATCATCATTAGTAACTTTTTATAAGGTTAAAATTTGTTTAAGATTTTTTTTCTTCTACATCAAACTGTAGTGATATCCTCCATAAGAATCTAGCAGCCCAATATAATTTAGCCTTGGTAAACTGGTCAGAGTTAATAGTCATAAAATCAAGTGCAGGGCATGTTGTCAAATGTAAAAAGTCCATGGCTTCACCTGACTAACACAGAGGACAAACATCACGAGTAGCTACACCCATGCGGTGCAAGTGCTAATTAAGAAAATCATGTCCTGTCGAGAGTCGGAAATGTGCTGTAAAAACTGCACGGGGCATGTCTATTGGTATGGGTGATGGTGAACAAGTATATTCCACGTTTTAGGGGGAAAATGAAAAAAGTTGTAAAGAGTTTGTAAGTTTGTTTTAAGGGTCTGTCTATTTTCTTCTTTACCTCAGAGAAAAGTACTAAAAAGAGTGGTAAAGAGCAAGCAAATAGTGTATGTCAAACCTTTCCGAGTCAAGGCTTTTTTAATCAAATTTTACTAATTCACAATTAACATGCTTAAGAGAATATAAAATAGTTATAATCATTTTTCCAGATAGTTATGCTTTTTGAGAATTTTCAATATAATAGACATTGAGTCTTAGTTATTAATAAAAAATTAATTCATTTAATTATTATTATCTGTATTTGTACAGTAATACAGATAAATACAAAATAAAGTTTATTTTGTGCCTTTTACCTTTTAATACTAATTAGATTTTTATAACACTTACATCACAAAAGAGAAATTTTCAATTTGAGTATTTCTAATACAAAAAGTGGTTACCGCTTTCGGTTCAATTTACACCTGCGAATCGTTTCTTTTTTTTTCTTTTCTTTTTTTTGTTTTTCCAAAAATGAAATTGATCAAACACAAAGCACGCTCGAACATAACGGAAGCTAATATGCAATGCCCATTACGATGTTCAAATACCCAAATTGACCCATACCCATGATTTGCAAAAGCTAAGTAAAGAATGGAGAAACAATTATCGCACTTGTAAAATAAATATTTTTTTAATGATTTCATTTTTTTATTCCATTTATATATACATATTTTTTATATTTCATTTTGAGTGTTGCATATTTCTTTACAATGTGCGTTTAGTATCACTATTATTATATTATCTCTGTTTACATGTAAGAATAATAGTAAACGCAATAATAATAATAAGTCGTTAGGTTTCAATTTTTCTCTCCAAAAAAATGTCTATAATAGGTTTAAATCTAATATGAGGGTATATAATGTTTTATGCGGCCCGCAGAGTTATGTTCCTTTTTCCAAAGTGGCCCGCAAGATCATTTGGGTTGGCCACCCCTGATATAGAACCTTGGAATCTTGAAAATATAAAAGATCAAATCTTGAATCCTGCAGTTCATATGGAAAGATTTATATCATTGCATATATTACCAATTCAAGAAATAAGATGGACTGGCAATCTGTATGGAAATAAAAAGATTCAAAGAGTCAACATTCAACCTTTTTTTGCATGTGCCAACAACGATAGAACCACATTTCGTTTGAAAGGTACTTTGAATACCGTTGATAGGTTAATATTAATAATATTATTATTATTTATAAATTAATATCATTATAATTAATCAATCTGTATGGAAATAAAAAGATTCAAAGAGTCAACATTCAACCTTTTTTTTGCCTGTGCCAACAACGATAGAACCACATTTCGTTTGAAAGGTACTTTGAATACCGTTGATAGGTTAATATTAATAATATTATTATTATTTATAAATTAATATCATTATAATTAATCAATCTGTATGGAAATAAAAATATTCAAAGAGTCAACATTCAACCTTTTTTTGCCTGTGCCAACAACGATAGAACCACATTTCGTTTGAAAGGTACTTTGAATACCGTTGATAGGTTAATATTAATAATATTATTATTATTTATAAATTAATATATACACAGGATGATTATAATTAAAGTCCCCTTTCAAAATGCTGTAAAAAAAGAACCACTCGTCACAATGAGTTCAAATTTGAACACATACATACATATATATATATATACGACACGATCATTTTTCATGCTAAAAGCTGCTGCCGGTATTCCCTACATGTAAATTGTATAAAAAAACCAAAAAAAACATAAAATTACCAATGCAAAAATGTTGAATTCAAATCATCTTTGTTTGAATGTTCACGTTCAAACCCATCAACGAAAAAAAAAAAAAAAAGGAGGAGGAATTGATTTAAACATCAGCATACTAATTGTACAGGATAAGCCAAATTAGGAAAGATTTTAATAAAGACCGTAACCAATATGGGTCTTCTGAAAATCATTAATAGATATTTTGTTTCGTTTTTGGATTGCATTCGTTTTGTATTTCAAATGCATTAAGGCGTGTTTAAATCTCGGTGGAAACATTTTGATTGGCGCATAGAACACAGATTTGCTGTAATCTGGACAGAACTTGACACCTAGTCAATCAGGGTGGAGAGAAAATGTCGCTTAGCTTGGTGTTGTTTTTGTGTACTGCATCAAAAGAGTTACTCATTACGCGTACGTGCCAAATAACAGATACTAGCTCTCTTGCGCTTGTTTTTCGAGTTCAAGCTGATTAAACAAAAACTCAATCAATAAATAATATATATAAAAAAATTTTGACAGGTGATCATCACTAAAATAGTAGTTTTTGCCTAAAAAGCCTTATTGGGAAATCAAGATTGGAAAATTTAAGAGCTAATTTTTTGCCATACGTTACCATTTATCAAATAATATATTTCATATTTTATCATTTTTAGTTGCCATTTACGGGTAGGAAAAATTATGAATCAGCAATCTTCAGGGTGATTATAATTAAAGTCCCACTTTCAAAATGCTATAAAAAAAGAAACACTCTTCACAATGAGTTCAGATATTCTTGAAGAAACTGAAAATACTTGAAGGGGGCAACGGTTCGGCATCTAAAAAAGTTCCAACGTGTATTCATAGATGGCGCTGTAGGTGGCATAAAGAAAGGGAATTCGGCTGCCTATGATACTTTGAATCGAAATGACAACATATTTGGCATGAGTTGCACATTAAACTAACTGTAATGTTCAATGGGCTTGATTGTTTCGGTTTTTTGATGGAAAAAATGTCTTCCAAGACATTCAACAGTTGTTAAACTGTTAGTGGAAAACCCATTCACCACGGCACGGCCATACCAAATTGGATGGGAAAAATTGATGGAACTTTTTTCGGGACTTTTTTTATGCCATACCGTTTCTTTTTTTCAAATATCTTCGGTTTCAAATGTGAACTCATTGGGACGAGTGGTTCTTTTTTGCAGCATTTTGGAAGTGGGACTTTAATTATAATCACCCTGTATATAGAATTAAAATAATTTACTGAAAAATCAGTTTCAATTTAAGAACACATAAAAAAAACTATCAAAGAATATATTTTTTACTCTCCATAAAACTTATTCTCAAACAATTCCTCTTCTAGAATCATGGTAAGTCGAACACAAAGCTTTTGGAAATTTACAACTTTGACGCCTGGACGAAGATACCCATCTCTTAAACCTGTCTTTGCCTGAGGTAAGGGACGAAAACAGATAAACATTTGAAAAGGGAAGACATTTACAAATGGAAGTCTCCCCCTGTGTCTGCTTATGACAGATATCCTCCTCCTTAGTAGTAATCCTTCATACAGCCTTCCAGGAATAACATCCCCCCCTTTCCCTTTTCCTTATCTGCGGTAGTCTAGGCATTATCAGGTGACGTACGTCTTCGTGCCTGTGACCATGCTTTTCTATACCTAACTTGGTAGCTTAACACAATGTATTTTCAGCCTTTTTACGTTAAGGAATGCATCACAAGCATAAATGAATTGCTGGCAACTGGCGCATCGATTACGGAATACCCATGGGGACAGACCCCTTCACCTCCTCGTCTTAATTCACACATAAAATTTACGATTTTAAACGGCTGCTTTAGGTTAGTATAAAGATGCAAGATAAAATTTGAAAATTTTAAAATGTGGTACTCAAAGGGCACACTTTGGATTTTCGAAAAAATTTCAGAAAACTAGTCTAAAGAGAACATTTTTTTTTTTTAAACTGCTGGATAATTTGTTAAGTCAGGACATAAAGGGTTTTTTTCCAATAAAAAATGTGTCTGTGAAAACAAATTTCGCATAGAAGTGGCAGGTCAACTAAAGCTTTCCGCCTTTCGATTTTTAAAGCTTTAATGTCGACTCCGGACACTTGATTCTTTACAGTAATTTTATGTACTACAATCTTTACTAATAAATTTTGAAAATTTGCTTTTATTCAAATAAAAAAGCTATAAAAATTATATATCTATATATGTATTAATAAAATATCTTTTTACAATAATAAAGGTGTAGTACAGAGATGGCCAAACCGCGGGCCGCATGCCTTGAAAGTTTTTCTGGCCCTTGAGATTCATCACACTTTTACAAAATATATTTATTTTATAAGGGCCAAAAAAGTGCAAACCAATGTATTAAAAAAATACATTATGTGTGCATCCATGTATTCAAAAATCAAGTGTCGAAATTATGAGAAAAAGTTAATTTTGATAACAAAATAATATTCTTGCGAATATAAGACAGATAGTGCTTGTTTTATGTATGAGTTTATAATTATGAGTTCGCAGAATAATTAAATTATATTCTGCGAACTCATGATGAGTTTACACTCATGTCCATAAATTAAGGATAATTCAGAATCACACAGAAATTGAACTCTAAAATAAAAATTGCACCTGTAGAATTATCACACACATCTTGAAGAAGAATATGCAAATTACAGGAAACCACCAGATGGCGCGGATAGTTCGTCCCAATGGCGAGAGTGTAAGAGAGGGGTATATAAGGAATGGTGGCAAAGAAGTAAAATTGTTCACAAGCGCTTTAAAAGCCTTTCAGTGCAATAACCGCATAGTTATGGCACAAAGAAAGCATTTGGAGGATTTTTTACGTGGTAGAATTATCGGACGACTGGAATGTGGACGTACCCAGCTGGAAGTATCCTAGGAACTTGGAACGCCCAGAGTGTCATCTCCAGGCTTTGGCAACGATTCCAAGATGATGGTAATGTGAGTAGATGTTACAGCACAGGTCGCCCCCGAGTTACAACGCCGAATGAGGACCGGTATTTAGCAGTTACTGCCAAAAGAAACAGACGGAGCACAGCATCAGACCTGTCTCGTCAGCTCTCTTCAGCTACCGGTACGACAGTTTCAAGGCAGACCGTGTACAGACGCTTAGGGCACATTGGTCTATATGCTCGTAGGCCTGTCAGATGTGTTCCACTTACCGCAACTCACTGTCGCCTGCGATTAACCTAGAGTAGAGAGCATGCACTGTGGACACCGCAACAGTGGTCTGGTGTGATGTTTTCCGACGAGTCCAGGTTTAGTTTGCCATGTACCCGTTACCACCAAGAGAACACCATTGAACGACACCGTTGCGGCGGTGCAGGGTGGCTCGTTTGGGGAGGAATTATTCTTGGTTCCAGACTTGACCTGCAGGTTCAGATTGTAACGATGACAGGCCATATCTATCGGGATGTCATTCTGGAACAACATGTACGTTTGTTTCGGGGCGGCATGGGTGCTGAATTTCTGTTGATGGATGACAACGCCCGTCCTCACCGTGCAAACATTGTAGACGAATGCCTTCAATTGGAGGATATCACCCGTATGGATTGGCCAGCATACTCACCGGACTTGAATCCAATAGAGCATGTGTGGGATATGCTTGGCGAGACGAATTGCAGCCCGTCAACCTCCTCCCACCTGTCAACCGGAACTTCGGAGGGCATTGCTTGATGAGTGGTGTAATATTCCCCAAGATCAGAATTGATAATTTGATACTCAGCATGCCTAGGCATTGCAAGGCCTGTATTGCATCGTCCGGGAGACATACTCCATATTAACCATCATACTAACCATGTTATACTGTTTTTTGTAAATAGGTTCTTTTTTGAAATTTGCTCCAGGGAGTAAAAATCGCAATTTTTATTAATTATGTCAAATATATAGCATCTTTTTTGCTCTTTACCTTTTTATTTAATAAATAGACTTTACAAATAAGTCAAATTTGTTTTACTTCTGTCTCTTTCTTTGCCTGAACTTCATTATCCTTAATTTATGGACATGAGTGTAGAAACAAATATCGCACTAGTAAAAAAAATATTTTTTTAATGATTTAATTTATATTTGTATATTTAGTTTTTAGTGTTATATATTTCTTTACAATGTGCGTTTAGTATCATTGTTATTATGTTATCTATGGTTACTTGTAAGAATAATAATAAAAGTAAACACAAGTATTGTAAGTAAACACAATAATAATACCTCATTTTGTTTCAATATTTCCCTCCCAAAATATGTCTATAGTGGGTCAAAATATAATAGGGGGATTTATAATTTTATATGCGGTCGAATGAGTTATAATGCATTTCCAAAGTGGCTGGCAATATCATTTGGGTTAGCCACCCCTGATGTAGTATTTGCACTAAATTAAAAGACATCCTCGTATTCTAATTCCTATATTGGAAAAGCAGATTTTTTTTCAGGTTATTAACTATTGTACTGCAGCATAATATATTAAAAGGGTTTATAATAAACGAAAATATGTGTGGGAAAACAATTGTTACAGCTTACTGCTATGGGTTTCATGAAATTCATTCAAGCGTTCATCAATTTAGTAATAAAATGGCACCAGTAAAGAACGTTTATAGAGACATTCTTAACATTTGATTTCACAACATATGATTTCACATTTTACAAAACTGTTATGCTACTTATTAGGAACAAATTGCCCTCCTAGTTATTTTTCTACAAAACTCTTCTTCTGCTAGTACAAAACGTCTTCGTAGAAGGTTTCAAATTATGCTTGAATGTACTATGTTTCAGCTTTAGCAGAACATTCACTTTTTAATGTAAGGATTGTTACTTTTGTGGAATACACCGAAAATTCTACAACAGCTTGGAATTTTTGCACAATGATTTTCTATTTTTGAGGCGACATACTGTTAGTTGTTCATTTTGCTTGGTTAATTCAATCTAGAAAATGGGAATTAAAATACTATTTCAAACCACGCAGAACAACTTTTTTTAATAAAAAAAACCTTTTAACCAAATGTGAAATGAGTAATAAATGTTGTTTAAAAAGACCTACTGCAATACAGCACTATCAAGAAAAGAAATGTTACTTCTTGACTAATATCAAGTGGTTGAGTGTTACATGCACTACATGTGCTCAAAATTTTTGAAACGGTTCTCATCTCATGGAGATGAGATGGAAATTTAAATAAGTTTCAGATACAGTGTGAAGAAAAAAATGTTTTTAGTTATATTAATTTCTTCTATTTCACACTTAAGAAGTTCTTTTATTTAAATGAAAATATGTATACCAGCTCGAAATTCATTTCTGAAAGGTGTCGCAGTTAATATTGAGTTGTATAGTGCTTCTTATTGTATTTGGAATACTTCTTTCGTCCTTTATGCCTAGAATTTCCAACTTTGATATATTCTTTTGACTATTGAATGTTATAGTGTTTCTTGTAGAATTTGGAATACTCCACTCTTCATTTACGACGACATTTATCTTACTTTTTTTTAGAGACTCTTGAACAATTCATTCTTCATGAAGTTCTTGATCTGTTCAACGTTGATATATTCATGTGGCTATTGAATTTGGCCATTCTTGTAGTATTCCAATCAATTGCTTCATATATCTGTTGCATTATTAAACATTAGTATATTCATCCGTTCTCGAATATTCACACATGGCAAGTTGAAATTTACCGAGCAGATTTCATGTGTTTTTTTAATTTTCGTTTGGTTGAGACATTGGAACTTTTTTTTTAATGGTTTATCAAATGAAAAATTAAATGAAAAGCAATCTATACTATTATTTTTTTTTCTTTCAAAATTGTTTTGCACCGGAATCTGACTAGCATAACTAACAAGAAATAGATTCTTCCGTTTCCGTATGTAAGCCGGATGTTTATCTTTTCTACAAAATTTGCCGGCAAACTATATTTGGGTTTTAACATGTTTATGTAACGATGCGCAAACTAGTAGATTAGCATAATTTACTACTGTGCCCAAAAAGTAAGACGAATTATTTTTTTATTATTTACACCTTTATTTATTCTTCCAAATTTATTTTATCGCCTTCAAAGTAATCCCCTCCGGACAAAATGCACTTATGCCAATTTTTTTTCCCAATCCTCAATGCCTGCTGAAAAGTCATCGGCAGGGATGGCCTTCAAAGCGCGCGGAGATTCACTTTGAATCTCTTCAATCGACTCAAAACGGATTGGTGTTTTGAGTTTAGGGAATAGCCAAAAGACGCACGGGTGATTACAGTGGTTGTGGAACGATATGGGTTTCATTTTAGACGAAAAAGTCACGAAGAATCTTCTGAAACATATAAGAAGAAGAAGAAGGTAAATCTGGCGCATGCAGTGTTTTCGGTACCCATCGAGATTTTACGCGTTTGAGGCCCAAAATGGAATGTTACGATCCTTTTCAAATTCGAACATCAGCAGCAAGGTCTGTAATTGTAAATAGACGGTTTGCAAGCACCAAATCTTTAATTTTTTGGACCTGAGCTTCGTTGGTTGAGATGGATGATCGACTAGAGGGATCTTCGTCCTCAACGCGTTCTCTGCCTTCTTTGAACTGTTTACACCACTTCTAAACATTTCTTTCCGATATAAGAATGCTCACCGAATGTCTTCTGTAACATTCTACACGTTTCCGCAAACAAAATTGAATGCAAGTTCTTTGCTCAATTCATTCAGACATTTCAAAAATCGCCGCAATCAGTTTTAGCGTCTCACAAAGCCAAGCGTAACTCAAACGCTAATGACATGAAATTTCGCACAGATGTCAAGCACAGTGCCAGTAACCTAAAAAAGAAAAAAAAATTGAAATTCCGTAAGCCCCGGGAAATTTAAATTGAAAATTGGTCTTACTTTTTGGACACAATAGTAACTAACAAGAAATCTTTTCTTCCGTTTTCGTATGTAAGCCGGGTGTTTATCTTTTCTACACAATCATTTCGGTTTTAACTTGTTTATGTAACGATGAACAAACTAGTAGATTAGCATAAGTTTTAAAGTGTTATTGTTTTAAAGGGAACGCATACACAAACCGGTTTCTTTCTATATTTGTAAGAAGATATGCATTTATGATATGCTGTATGTTGTTATGACCGGTTTCCTACTATCATATTAGTAATATGATATGTTGTTATGGAAACTTATTGCACCTGCTTAGCATTTCACGCCAATTTATTTTCCTGTTTAAATTGCATTATTATTTGATTTTAAAGTTTATCCTATTCTTTCAAATTGGTATTCAAAAAAGAGTATTCTACATACTACTTAAGAATATATTAGATACAATTCAAATATATTTTTGTTCTGTAGTTATATAAGGATACTAGACATAACTTTACCATTTGTTTAAATAAGCGTGGCTTTGAAAGTTGTGTTGTATTTCGCCTTCACCTAAATTTAAAGTACTAATGTTGTGTTTATACTATTGTATCTAGTTAATTCTCTGACTGATGCGATTCATTTTTTTTTATCATGTGTGAACATGATGTTGTCCTAGTTAGGGATCCGTGACGTTATCCGAAAATGAGGGCCAAACAAATAAAACTGCATTCCAAATTTTGGCGGAAAATTGTACTTTAGGCCCCTTAACTCTTGAAATGCTTCATGAATAACGTTAGTCTTATGGAATTTTCTGGAAAATTTTGCTTTTGTTTGATATGTTTTGTAATAATCACTTTCCATGTTTTGGCTAGGGATTTTAAACACTTGTATTTCCAATGGCTGTAAGTACTTGTAGTACGTTGATCAATTCCTTCTTCTTGAAGTTTCATATTTATTCCTTTTGGCATTTTCCGGTGCCTATTGAGCTGTATAATGCTTCTTATTGTGTTTGGAATTCTTCATTCTTCCTTTCTGCCTAGAATGTAGAATTGGGAATACTTCATATATATATATACATCCATACATGAAGTATTCCGGATTCATGTGCCAGCAGGTGCCAGATGCTCGGAATCCACTTTAAGCCGTAGGTCTGGTCTAATAGGATCGTAGGTCGGTGTGGGGGTAGTGTTACTCGCGTCTGTAGCATGTCTTCAAGCTACACGTGGCCCCTGGATAGTACTAAATGGGTGACGTTGGAGCAGCCCTTACTTATGACATAAAGATTAACTGTCATTGCATTGCCAGCTGCATTAGAACAACAAGATATATCTATTACTTTGAATTCGTCAAAAATTTAATTTCATGTAAGGATTTTTTTTTTTTTTTTTTTTTTTTTTTTTTTTTTTACGATACATATTTTAAATAACGAGAGACTTAATTTCTGTATGTAGTCGAAAAGATAAGCAAGAAAATAAGAAAGAAACTCTACGTATAAAGATATTAATTTTACAAGAATTTTTGAAAGCTGTAAAGAAATGAAGATTTGTAATTGATTCACAAAAAGACTTTGAAAGTATATTTATATAAAAAATTTCATTTTCTATGCATTTTTGTTATGGTATCACTTTAATGAAAAAATAGTTTTTAAACCAAATTTTTGATTAAATTGATTTTTAAAAATATCGTAATCAATTCACCAATACGAGAATTTGGTACTATTTAACCTCACTAAAAATTTGGCTAACTTTCTAGAAACATTTCATCATCAGAAATTTTTTCCTAAGCGCCATTGGGTCTAGCAATGATAAAAATATATTAGATAAGTTTTAGATAAAATGGTGTTACTTTTTTAAAACTACAATTTTGTTAACTATTATGGCAGGAAAATTACAGAAAATAGGATTATAGTATGTTCCGGATTAACATCCCGTAGGATACTCGATACTTTGAGAAAGAATCAGAACCTGCTTTTCAATTTAAATTATTTATTTTACTATTTTCTGTATTGTACTATATATATTATTTTCTAAAGCAGTAGTGGCCGATCCAAATGATCTTGGTTGCCACTTTGGAAAATCATCACAACTCCGCGGGCCGCATGTAAAATTATATATCTCTGTATTAGATTTAAACCCACCATAGACATTTTTCTGTAGTGAAAAATTTAAACAGAATGAGTTATTATTATTGTGTTTAGTATTATACTTACATATAAACATAGATAATATAATAATAAGGATACTAAACACACATTGTAAAGAAATATGTAACACTAAAAAAATGAGTTTGCAATTGCTAAATGAGTTACTTATTTTACTAGTGCGATATTTGTTTCTCCTCTGTTTCATTTAGCTTTTATCTATCTCAATTTGGATATTTGATCATCGTAATGGCTGTTGCAGGTTAGTGCCCATTATGTTTGAGCGTGTTGGGTGTTGGGTCAATTTCATTTAAGAAAAAGAACGATTCATAGATGTAAGTTGAACCAAAAGTGCTAGCAACTTCAAGTAAGAGTCTGGTTTGCTGTGCTATCAACAATCAACTGTGCGTATCTAAGGATGGTCACTGAGGTCACTTAAAGTGAAACATATAGCCTGCTATATCAGATGTTCCAAGATGCGCGCGCATCATGAGTTAGCAGAATATATTTAATTCTTCTGCAAATTCATAACAGTAAACTCATAATTTAAACAAGCAATATCTGTCCTATATTCGCACGACTATTATTTTAAAATCACAGTTAATTTTTACTTATCATTTCGACAGTTCATTTTTGAATATAGGGATGCACACATAATGTATTTTTTAATACTTTGGTTTTCACTCCTTTGGCAAATATAAAATAAATACATTTTGTAAAAGTGTGATAAATCTCACGGACCGCAAAAATGTTCAAGGCGGGCCATGGGTTGGCCATCCCTGTTCTTGATTGACATCCCGTAAAAGACTCGATATTCTGAGAAAGAACTAGAACCTGCTTTTATATTTAAATTATTATTTATTTATTTCTATAATGATTTCTACAGTCAAAAAGTTTTCAAAATTCGGTACTGAATGAAATATAAAAACGAATAATAAATAAAATTTTCTTTGTTCGCTTCAATGACGTGCTAGATATGTTGATAATACCAAAACTGTTATTAAAATGCAAATAAAAAATTTTTTAATTTAAAAAAAAATAATATTTAATAATACTTAATGAATGTTTACTTTGTCAGTAACTCAAAGTAAATTTAATTAAAATATGTACTTTCTTTATCGAAAGTTATGTTTACTTTACTGAAATGGTTTTTTTTTGTAATAAACTATTCTTACTGATTATTTATCGTGCGAAATATACCATGGGAACAGTCTGTATTTACCAAATTATATCTTACTTTGATTAGATTAGGATTAAGCAAATACTAATGTTTTTAAACTGAGTTATTAGGATCCACAAGAATTTCACACCTTTCCGGTTCGAACCGGTTTATAATTAAACAGCGGAATACCTTTGGCAGTTATGTCTATCCAAGTTTAGATCTCAGTAAACTGATAAACAAGAACTTGAATAATATTTCTTTGACAAAAGCATTCCAGTAAGAGAAAAGTAAATACCAAAGCAACTTGATAATAATGCTTCTATTTTCATCTCTTGATATTTGATCTGCAGGTATTTCATCTCTTGAGGAAATGAAAGCTTTTTGGTGGTCATCAGAGGGCCTGTTGGCAGAGGGGCTAGCACTCTGGCAATCGGTACCACAGGTTTCGAGACCCGGCGGCGCTATGGAGGTTTGTAGTGGTTCAGAATCCACTTTAAATCGTATGTACCGGTTTAATATGATCGTAGAGAGTTGCGGGGTATTGTTAATCCGCATTCGTAGCTTATATTCAAGCTGCCCGATGGCCAATTGGCTAGCGTTCTGACATTTGGTATCACAGGCTTCAAGTTCGAATTCTGGCGGTGGCATAGATGTTTCTGAATGATTCGGAATTCACTTTAAACTGTAGGTCCCGGTCTGTTTAGCCCTCGGGGGCACAAGGTGACCATAGAGCAACAAACCAAACGAGTAACGAACCGTAGAGCAACAAAAATCTTCGAGCTACACGCACCTCGTTGGTAGTGCTAAGTGAGTAACGTCGGTGCAGCCCTTGCTTATGGCATAAAAGATAACTGCCTAAGTATTTGAAAGCTGCATTAGAAAAAAAATGGAGTCACCAGATTGAAAACTTAATTTAAATATCTTGAAGTTGTTTAGCATTTCAATATTAAAAAAACATTCGAATTAATATACGATATTTATTTATATTCGATATAGGCTTTTGTTATTGTTATACAGGGTGATTATAAATAAAGCTCCACTTTCAAAATGCTGTAAAAAAAAGAACCACAGAACCACTCATTACAATTAGTTCAAATATGAACTGGAGATACTTGAAGAAGAGGGAAACTGTACGGCTTCAAAAAAATGTTCCAGAATGTTTTAATAGATGGCGCTGTAAGCGGCATAAGGAAAGTGAATTCGTCTGCCAGTGATATTTCAAATCGACCTGACAACATATTTGGCATGAGTTGCAAAAAAACCCAACCTCGCGTCCATAGCATCTCTTCAAGCTACACGCACCTCCTGGGTAGTGCTAAATGAGTAACAGTCGTGCAGTCCTTGTTGATGGAATAAAGATAATTGTCTAAGTATTTGCCAGCTGCATTAGGAAAAAAAAAGGTGTCATTAGAATACAAACTGAATTTAAATATCTTGCAGTTGTTTTGCATTTCAATACTGAAAAGACATTCGAATTAATATCTATGTACAATTACTATGATGGTTGTGTATTTAACAATATATAGTTATCTTGATACATGGTTTCGCAATTACTAGGTTGATTATTAATAAATCGATATATCATTATTATTATTATTATAGACATACAATTATTATTATATCGGTATATAATTACTAAATACTCACTCAAAGTTAAACTTAGTCATGTAACGTAAGTTATAATGTGAAATAAAACTAATAGAAATAAATTTCCACTCAGTAAAATTTTTCTATACATAAACCGTTAGATCATGGAATGAGATGGGGCCTGATGGCCGAATGGCTGGCGTTCGGTACTATAGGTTTCGGGCTCGTGTCCTGGCGGTGCCATGAATACTTATAGTGGTTCGAAATCCACTTTAAACCGTAGGTCCCGTTCTAATAGGATCGTAGATCGTTGTGGGGGTAGTAGTGTTACTCATGTCCGCAATATATATTCAAGCTACATGTGCTCCCTGGGTAGTGCTAAATGAGTAACAGCGGATCATGGAAAGGGCTGGAAGATCATGGAAAGAAGTGCATGGAACCCCAAGGTCTGGTTTCAAAAGTTCAGTGAATTTCCTGTGAAATTCCTGTATATTTATTTTCACTGTGATTGCGAAATTAAAAATAACAGATCTTAATGAATCAAAATTTTCATCATCGTCTTTCTATGTTGGCTGTAGAGTTTCAAGAAATAGCACAAGCCAACCCTTGTTGTAATTCATTCCGAGATCTACTTGCTAAAAGGATTAAGAAACTGCTTATCTTCTAAGATAGCTTCTCAATGAGCTCCATGTATTTCAATTTCAGGAATTGAGCTTATCGCACCATTTGTTCCATGTCTCATACATCTTAGTGTCTGAAAAATAAATCTTATAAAACTTGGCATTATTTCATTTATATGAAAAATCCGCCACATGCACAAGTATACTGTAATACAACACAGCGTGTCAAATAATTTTTAAGATTGAGTTTATAAAAATATATATAAGCAAATAATTATGTAACTTTTAGGATTTTTATTAAAAAAAAAGCTACTTCGGCTTCAATACTTTTGTTACAGCGGCTTAATAACGGCACGAATGTCTGATGGCCGAGCGACTAGCGCTCTGGCGTGCGGAACCACAGGTTTCGGATTCGAGACCTGGCGGTGACCTGGATGCTTGTAGTGGTTCAGAATTCACTTTAAACCGTAGGTCCCGTTCTAATATGACTGCAGTGCGTAAGACAGACAACCCTATTCCGTAATAATAAAACGACATGTCATGTTTCGGAATCTGGCAGAAGGTTGGGGGGGGTTGTCGTGCCATTGAAGAAGTTGAATAAATGATGTCTCTAAAAAGGACACTTTTCTTTCTGATTTTTATTCATTAGTTTTGACACAAAATTTTGTTTTGCCTAAATCTCCTTGCTTTATGGTTCAAATCGTTTCTTTGTTGATGTTCAAAGACTCTTTCATCATTCTCAGTGGCGCATAGAATACTTTTTCAATAAACTCAGGGGTTCTTAATAAACTTGATATTCGTGCATTCTTATCACTTCTGGAGCATCTCTCAAACCAAAAAGTTTTTTCGCCATGAGGAAACATTAGATCTACTTAAACAAAACTCATCGTAAACTTGTTTCAGTAAAGGATACGTTTCAGTAGCCCTTTTTCCAAGTGTTGCATGAAATTTGATTACAGTTCTTTATTCCATCTTGAAAATTCAACATGAGAAAATTGTAATATTCTAAGTAACATCCTTATCGTTTGAGATAGTGAACAAGCGCACTGAGATTTTGGCAATGCGTGATCCGATAGTTAAAGTGCATCAAGCATACTCGATAACACAGATGGCGCCGCGGTAGACTGAAATCTAGCGTCAGAACTTAAAACAAATTTCTTTTTTGACATACTGTGTATGTCTTATAAAAGGAAAGAAAAAATATCATCTAAATCACTTTAAGCCTTCATAATTTTTTTATTCAACGCACAGCTCGAATTCCAATTTAGATCATGACTCCATGCTTCGTACAGTATGATCCTACAAATCCATACATCAATGAATTGGTTAATAAATTCATTACAAAGTAAAGCACTTATTTGTACTTACAACATGAATGATTGATTTTTTGTTTTACAATATGGAATCCTTATAAATGTTCGAATTGTGAGTAATTCTCCCATTTGGATATATTAAAAGGACGACATGTATTGAAAGAAACTCGTTGCAGCATATCTTATGGAACGGTACTAACTTGAATTGATTGTCTCCCCCAAAATTCTGGACAGTGGGAGATTATTTATATATTCCTTGTTAGTGATTACGGTGGAGATTATTTATATATTATAGTTGTATATATATTCTTTTGTTAATTACACGATGGCACACTCAAAAGAAACCTCTGAGGATGTTAAATCTGTTCCTTAAGATAGTCTGCAATCTCTTTTTTTCCCTTTATCCCGGGGAGGGGGAGGCAACCCAAATGATGTTGCTGGCCGCTTTGGAAATGCATCATTACTCCGCTAGCCGCCTATAAAATTATATATCACCATATCAGATTTAGATCCACTATAGACATTTTTCTGGAGTGAAAAATTGAAACACATTGAGTTATTATTATTGCGCTTACTATCATTCTTACATGCAAACATAGATAATGTAATAATACTGATGATATTAAACGCTCGTTGTAATAAAATATATAACACTAAAAATGGAATATAAAAATATATATAAATATAAATAAAATCATTAAAAATATTTATTTTACTAGTGCGATATGTGTTTCTCCACTCTTTCACTTAGTTTTTGCAAATCGATCTCCATTTGGGCTCCACTCTTTTTTTTTTTTTTTTAAACTTCAGCAAATTTGCTGTATGAAATAGTAATAAATCAACAAAATAGGAAATTTTTTCACTACACCATAAAAATCCTTCTGAAAAAATGAATTTTTTATATAGTACAAGGGTAAAGATACATTTTTGTTAGACAAGATGATTTTGACCCAGAGAAAAGTTGAAAATCCTCAGCAGACTGTAAAATGGCCTTCAAAATATTCTTTAAAAACTCTAAACAGGCAAAGTTATGATTCAAAAGTAAACAAACTGTCGTTACAGGAAGAAATAAAAAGCTCCAGGTGTCAACAGACTGTAAAATAAATTTAAATAACTTAAAAGTTTACTTTTAAGAATTGAAGAGTTTTGTTTCCCTTGAAGGAATATTTACTTACAAATTACTGTAAGAAAAATGAATTGAAATATGTTGTTGTTCTAATGCAACTGGCAATACAGAGACAGTTAATCTTTATGCCATAAACAATAGCTGCACCGCTGGTACTCATTTTAGCATTACCCAGAGGGCACGTGTAGCTTGAAGATATGCTATAGACGCGAGTAACACTACCCCCATAACGCTCTACGATCCTATTAGGCAGGGGCCTCCGGTTTAAAGTGGATTCCGAACCACTACAAACATCCATGGCCCCACCGGTACTCGAACCCGAAAACTGTGGTACCTAGCGCCAGACACTCGGCCATCAGTCTCACTGAATTGAAATATATATATATAAAAGTAGCTGTCAATCTTTTAAAAATGTTTTCTTGCATCATAATGCAGATTTATTTACACTTTAGCAAATGAATTAAAGAATTATTAATACAGTCCATAATTTATCCAGAATTTCTTAATTCAGTGTCATACATCATATAATTATCAATATAAGTTCAAAATGGGGCCTGATGGTCGAGGGGTTAGCGCTCTGGCGGTTTCCATTGAAACCATTGATTTTCCATTGGCGATTTGAACTCGAAACCATCGGTTTCGAGTTCAAATCCCGGCGGTGCCATGGATAGCTGCTTTCGTTCGGAATCCACATTAAACTAGGTCCCGTCTAATAGGAGAGTACAGCGTTGTGTGGGTAGTGTTACTCGCATCCGTAGCATATCTTCAAACTACACGTGCCCCGTGGGTGGTGATAAATGAGTAACAGGAGTGCTAATGTACCTCAAAAATAAAGAGCAGCAATAGGAAATCAAAATAATCTGGAAATTTTTCTACTTGAACAACCTATGCTCTAAGTACAAAATTCATTAAATAAGAAGCAAAATTTAAAGTCTGTATGAATGTTTGGTTATTGAATGAATCAATATTTTTTATCCCAAAAGCGAAAAATATTCTTTTGAATCCTTTGGCAATAGGTTATTTCAAATTCCTCAATAATTTGATGGAGAAAATATGAGGATTAATCTCAGCTGTTGTGTTCTAATGCAGCTAGCAATACAGGGACAGTTAATCTGTATGCCATAAGCAAGGGCTGCGCCGCTGTTACTCATTTAGCATTACACAGGGGGCACGTGTTTTTGAAGATTGGTAAAGCACAGATGGTTGTAAGAAGATTTCTCAATTAAATGAATTTCAACGCAAAAATCGTCATATAGTTAGTTATTATTAGCTATCATGTTATTAATAATCAATTAATAGCTGGATTGATCATTAATTATCAACAATTTTTACTGTTTAGCTGTTAAGATTGAAGTTATCCGTCCATTTATATATCTGAAAGAAAATATTTGCCAAAGAATGCCTTTCAGTTCTATAATGGACTGCTGTCCAACAATGAAGGATGTAGAAAATCATATTTATTTCATCATGTCAAAACATGCTGGCATGACACATGATGTAGTAGTGAGCAGTCTTGTACTCTATTTCAACAGTTTAACCATCCAGGTGCGAGTGATTTTTATCGCGTGTTACCATGATGAGTACCTGGTATGAGTTCTGGCATCCATACAAGATGCGTTGGAGGACAATAGGTAACAGAAGTTTTTATTTAAAACAGATTAATAATCTCTTTTAGATTAACGAACCACGAGAACCTTTCATTTAAAAAAAAATTCATTTAAAACAAACACTTATTTAAGCACAGTATTTCGATTATGCGCGCTTTGAAATTTACTTGAAACTGCGTTGCTAAAATTAAAGATTTCACGCAATCTCTATTGAATTTGAATTGTTTGGCCTTCAGAATGTTAAACAGAATGTTGACTTTCAAAATATCGTTTAAGGACGAGCAATGTTTATGAGAGCTAATTGAACCCTCATTAAATATTCGAATTTGGTTGGTGAAAAAAAATTATAAAAATTTTTTAAATATAATAAATTGTTTGTAATAAGGTCAATAATTTAAAGTTTTTCTTTAAAAAAATTTCTGCTATTTATAATAATTACAAGGATTGTATTAATTGAATTGGAAAACTTGCTTGCTTTTGAATTAAAGCAAGCAAAACTTGCAATTTTATTAGCATTTACAGTATATCATATGAGAACTGTAAATAATGCATGTAATAGAGAAAACAGAACGAATATATATATATATATATAAGCAATATTTTTTCTTAGTTTTGTGTATCGGGGCTAAGAAATTCAACTACAGTCGATGCCAGAGTGATAAGATTGTCTTACCTCGCTGGTCCTGGCATATCTTGAATATTTACATGATGAATGTGAGAACGAATAAAAAACAATTGCCAATAAAATAGATTCAACGAATCAATTGCGTCATCCAATGATGCTTAAATGTCCTCATTATTATGCGTAACACGATAATGGAGCACAATATAAAATTGTTTACAGCCGGATTTTTTAAAGTAAAACTCCTGACACCCAAAGAAGTGCAGAAGGAAGAATTTGTAATTGCTCCTCTTTATCTGTTTTTATATTCATGTTGTTAATCTATTTTAATTTAATATATACACTCAAGAGCCAAAACATTATGACCACCTGTCAATAACGAGTTGGCCCACCTTTGGCGCGCAACACAGCTTCAACCCGCCTTGGCATGGATTAATACCACCACTTAATGCCAGTTAAATAGCACTTCCACCTGATCATGTGCCTTCCACGTCATCCAGGCGAGTTCATTGCAAAATGTAGGGGTGGTCATAATGGTTTGGCTCTTGAGTGTATATATATATATTTACAATGTCACAAGAGAGGTAAAGGGGGTGGGGGTGGGGAGGGGGATCAGGAGTCGGTATAAAAATCTGATTCCCGTCTCTTTCATAAAAGTAATTATTTTTTTTCCCGAAATTCTAAGAATTAATCAAAATTAAATGTTAAGATGGCAATTCAAATGTGTACTTGAATAATACAATCAGTAGAAAAGACATTGACAACTTCAACAGCAAACCAAGTAAATATTGAGAGACTTTTTCCTAGGCTAGTGAAAAGCTATCTTGGATCATTAATAAAAGAAGATCTTCTAGAAGTTATTCTATTTTTAAAAACAAATACGATTCAATGTATTACAAATAGAACATCTTCATGATTAAAGTGCACATGATTACATAAAAACCAGAGGGGGAATGAATACGAGTAAAGTTAGAAGTTAACTAAGAATTTTTTTAAAAAAGAAGTTTCAATTTTGTTCATGAATTTCTGTTGCGCAAAAAATAAAAATGATTGGGAATTGATAAAAAATCTTGCATCCTATTTTAAGACTCCATTTTCTGCAAATCTCTGAGGCGGCGATGATATTGATTGGAATTTGTCCCAAAAAATTCCTTGTTTGATGAAAATTTAAAAAAATTAAGGAAATTACAAATAAACACAGGTATTTAAGTAAAATCATCAATCCTTAAATATTATGAAGATTTCTGTGGCAAGTTGGCCATCAGAGATTATGTTGTAAAAAGTTCAAATTTCACAAAGAATATTGCTCTCTTGAAGGTTGCAACTTTTCCGTATATAGGCTAATAAAATGAGCTAAAAAATGTTTAAATATAGACATGAGTTAAACTTTTTTTAAAACATGTCTTTAATAACGTATGATGATGATAGCCCTCGAAAGGACATGTTATATAACGATATGCTATAGTAACAAAATTGCTACTAAAATACAGTCCAATATTTTGGATGAAATGAAATTTTTTTTATCTGATTACAGCATATTCATCTTTTTTTCTTTAAATAATTATTTACAACCTACTTTTGTTTTCAATTTAAATTTTCAGAGGTATCCGACTCAGTAATAACGTTATTAATGCAAAATCAAACCCGTTGTGTTCCAGGAATGTGGTAAAAATTCTTATAAGTCTACAGTTTAAGAAATATGTTTTGAATCATCTAATAACATAAGCAAATAATTTAATTTTGTTTTTTTAAGTATTTGCATTTGAAAAGTCATTTAATTAATAATTCAAGATCAAAATATTGGAACGGTACTTTAATCGAAATTTTATTATTGTAGCACATCATTATATAATGTGTGGTGTAGTCAAATGTCGGTTTGTTTGATTGTGCAGCTGGATTTAGAAATGATCAAGTCATAAGAACACACATTTAAAAACACACCACTTTACTTACAAGCACGAGCATGACACACAACAATGATTAATATACAGCAGACATTTAAAGGCATCTTTAAGGGGAAGGATTCCACTTCTAGGCTGTAAATAAAGTTACTCAGGTACACGCTGGATAGCGAACTATACTTCTTCTCTGGATGAGAGTCTGTAGGCCAATTTATGCACAGGATGGTGCTAACTATGTCTTCTCTGAGGGTTAGAGACGGTAAACTAAACGTCTCTGAGGTAACACTCAAGATAAAAGCTGATAACTAATGGCAGCGCCTGTTTTGCCGTACGTCCTCTCTGGTTTGGTAAACAAATAAGTTTGTTTGTTTACGTTTTTGCAATATGTTTACGGCATCGACAACTGGTCCCTAATTGTACCGAATTTAAAACTTAACTTTTAAATTCGTTTATTTTTTTATCTTACTTTTTATCAATAGTATTTTAAATCTTTTTTTTTTTTTTTTTTTTTTGAGTACCATTTAACTTGAATTTTTGAAACTTTATTTTGTATTTCTACTAACATTAATTAAGCAGCCAATTAAAATTCCAAGCATATTTATGAATTAAGATGAGGAGGTTTAAGGGGTATTTCCCCCTGTTGGTACTCCGTAATCGGTACGCCAGTTGCCAGTTGCCAGTCCTCCCTGGTGAGAGTCTGGATGCCAAGTGACGACTTCTTCCAAACGCCGCAATGGGCGCTCTTGCAGTGTGTAGGAGGAAACATGGTTGTGTATATAAAAACCACGGTTACAGTGGGAGGTACACGGATCCTTTGCAGGGCCCTCATCGGCATACATTATTGCAGACATATGGTTTATTTGTATTTATTTATATGAGAAGAAAGCTGCCCTCCTATTTCGCCGGAGAAAGTAAAACAAGACACAGCAATACCTCTTGTATTCAGGCTTCAAACAGGCCGAATTTGCCATCGTCCGATTTTAAATCCTACAAAAAATGTAATAATTAAGTGTATATGATATTTCAATTTTTCTAGGATTCCTTGTTATATGCATGCCGATAAATGTACATTAAGGTGGAGTAAAATATATTATTATCGTTCGTTTTATTAGTTTATATGCGGAAAAGTTAAATTACGTCAATTTTAGATGTAATATTAAAAAAATTGGCATATTTAAATAAATGTTATATTCTTTTGATTTTGTAAGCAGGTTTTTTTTTTTTCTCTCAACTTCTGGTATTTAGTGCAATGTGGTATCACTGTATAAAAGAAGAAAAAAAAAACTGAATATCAAAATGGAAATATATTTCCCGTGGTATGTGAAATAAGCACATTTATTTCATTCGTCAGTGTTGTGTTGTGTTTTTACTAATTTTTTATAAATTTTTGAAAGAATTTTACTTTAAATAAATAAATTGCTGTATTAGCAAAATTTCTGATAGACTCAAAAAATTCAACAATAATAAATAAAATGTAATAAAATGGCGTAATAAATGTAATAAATACTTTGTAATAAAATAACGTGACTTTTATTCAACAAGTATATTTTTTGAAAGCTTATCTATAATCGAAATGTAGGTTACTTAAGTAGATAAGTTTCTATAAAAATATTTATCTATTTTTTTTATGTGTTGCTAAACAATGTTCTGTATTTTTAGAGATAGCAAAAAAATTTTCTATTTTTAAATATTTTATCATAAAAAGTTTATTTTAAAGAAATAGTAAAGTCAAAAGTTAACAATCCATGTATTCGTCATAAGAATTACATTTTGTGTTTATTCTCCTTTTCTATTATTTATAGTGTTTACGTTATATGTTACTCCTTACATTTATTAGATATGTATTATATATATATCTCTCTCTCTATATATATGTATATGTATGGTGATTATAAATAAAGTACCACTTTCAAAATGCTGCAAAACAAAAAAACAAAAAAACAAAAAAAGAAACACTCGTCACAATAAGTTCAAATTTGAACTGAAACTTGAAGAAGGGGGAAATGGCACGGTATCAAAAAAGTTTCAAAGTGAATTAATAGGTGGTGCTATAAGCGGCATAAAGGAAGTGAATTCGGCTGCCAGTGATATTTTTAACCGAAATTATAACGTATTTGGCATGAGTTGCACATTAAACATACTGTAGTGTTTAATATGCTTGGTTGTTTTGGTTCTTAGAAAATGACTTATGAGTCATTCAACAGTTGTGACACTATTAGTGGTAAGCCCATCCACCGCGGCAAGATCATATCAAATTGGATGGGAAAAATCGATTGAACTTTTTTTGGAACTTCTTTTTGTTGTCCTACCGTTTACCCCTTCTTCAAGTATCTCAGGTTACCCCATCTTCAAGACTCATTTTTTACAGCATTTGGAAAGTGTGATTTTAATTATAATCACCCTGTATATATATATATATATATATCTTAATAAAAACTCATAAAATTTAATTAACTTACACATTAAATACTTTACATTAAATAACTTTAACTATTTAACTGTTAGCTTTAAAATTGATCCTAATAGTAACTAGTAACTTGAATAGTAGATAATGTGTTTATTAATACTATTAATCGAGAAATAACACATATCCATATATCCTTTACTGGTTAAGGATATTATTTGCTTTCATTTTCGATACAAATTACTAAGAAAAAAAATACAAATAAATAAAAATAAATTTCGATGATATGGCATACCTAAAGAGTAATCTTACTAAAGAGTAATAAGAAAACCTAAACTCATCATAAACCTAATCAGAACCCAATCATATCGAAAGAGTAATCAGACTTCATTATCTGACCATATAAGAACATAGGATATTAGAAAAGAAGTTACTAGTTCAAATTTAGTGTTGGGATTTAAAGTGTTAGTAAGAATAATATAATTCATAGTGAAATTCATTTTTTTATACAAAAAAAATCATGCCTTCTGCATAAGCCAATATCGATCGGTAAATAATGCGATAATACTTTTCATCTGATTATTATCAGTAATATCTGGCTCATTACATTAGTTGAAATAGCGAATCTATTATTTTGCCTTGTATAAATTAATAATGCAACAAAAAAATACAAAAACAAAAACAAAAAAACCCCAAAAAACCGTATGTGATGTAAAAGAATTCTGATACTGACCTTTGTCAAAGGAAAGGGGCAGCTTCTGTTGCGATGGAGCATACGTAAGTAGAAGTTTGACTTGGCTTCGTGACGCTCTTAAAGTCATAGGAGGCCGGGACCTAAGACTTAAAGTAGGTGCCGATCCAAACCACTACAAACATCCATGACACCGACTCGTGATTCGAAACCTGTGGTACCGAGCGCCAAAGCGTTAGCCACTCGCCCATCAGAAGTGAAATAACTTATTCTGCTCTCCCACAAGGTTATTTCTTGTCTTTTGGCAGGATAAGTAGTGATTTATTGATTCGCTTAGTTATTTTATCAGTTTTAAAATTATTATTATTTGCATTGATGCTATGCATAGTACACTTTGATAAAGGTCAGATACCGAATATACTCACATTTTTCCAATGGCATCTAATCGGAAGTGGACGATCGTATGCCATCATTCACCGTTTGCTAGAAGGTAACGCTGTTGTTGAAGTCAGCAATCGTTTTTTCAGTAACTCAGGCTTGGTTTCTCAAAGATAGAAGATAGAATCCTTCATAAGTATCAGGATCTGAATAGACTCCTTCATAGAATACTGGGTATTGTTTTTGGAAAGAGGCATTGCAATCAGGTATTTTCGAAACAGTCTTATAAGAAACGTTTCCCAAATTTGCGTCAGCATCTATATTTTCAATCATAGCGTATGAGTATCCATTGGAAATCATGGTTTTTCAAATATGTTATGCTGACAATATAACAGCTATCCCCTGATTCAGGCGAACTTTTTTTTTTCTTCTCTTGTCTTGCATAAGGAGATGAATCGGTTTTAAATAATAACTTGTAAGCTTTTTTTTTTTTTAAAGTTTTCTTTACCACATTATCTTGTTCACATGTGATAATAAAATTGATGTCTAAATTTAAAATTTAAATCTATTATGAATTTTAAAATTAAAACTGTTAAGTAACATCTAGTGGAAATTCTACAAGGTTTTTATTATTATATTTTTGTTAAACTTCTGTGGGCCTAGTGTTCCACGAACACCCTAACGGAGACTTCAATGAGTAACTGCCTTGCACGTCTTGCTTTTGCATGTCGTATGGTACTACCCCCCTCACTATCAAACCACTGTCGGCGAAACAAACGAGAAAAAACGAGGAGGCTCGATGGTGTTCGGGATGTTCAGTAACTTGTTTCGTGTGTCGGACTACCTGCAGGGAGTTTTCCGGTTTTTCTCCCATATGTTTTGCAAATGCGAGGTAAACCTCAAAGAAGGTACTGCTCTCCTTCTTCAGCATCAAGGAGCCAAGTCAGACTTCTTCCTATTGGCAGAAGTATAATACTTGGTGCTCCATCACAACACAAGCTACCCTCTTTCCCTCCATCCATGAATAGATTTCTTATTGGCTGTCCGTCCCGTGCTGCCGGACACCGAGGAAAATATTTGTAAAGAAATATTAATGGTGACCCTAGAAAATGTTTTTTACACAATCAAATCATTCATACTTTTAAATAAATTTTTAATAAAGGACGATAGTTTGATATGGATTTTTTAAAAATGGGTTTTTCCAAATTTACTCTACAATTTTAAATTGCTTAAATTTACTTTAGAACTTTCAACTAATATGTATTATAAATATATATTAATAGTTATGTTTATAGTAATTGTAGTACAACTTAATATTTCTTGATACATGAAGAAATATTTATTTAAAAGATTAAATTTGAAGCTAAAAAAATGCTATACGTAAACCAAGGTAATAACAAAAATCAATTAAAATCAATAGATCAATTAAAATTTAACTGGAAAAACTGGAAAAAAAATGAGTTGTACGTAATCTTGAATAGATTAATTTCGCTTAGATAAATCTCTTCAACATTACATTTAGATTAATCTCTTCAATATTAAATTTAGATTAATTTCGTTTAGATTGATCTTTTCAAAATTACATTTAGATTAATCTCTTAAGTATTACATTTAGATTGATCTTTTCAAAATTACATTTAGATTAATCTCTTAAGTATTACATTTAGATTAATTTCATTTAGATTAATCTCTTCAATATTAAATTTAGATTAATTTCTTCAGTATTACATTTAGATTAACTCTGGCGTTCGGTACCACAGGTATCGGGTTCAAATCCCGGCGGTGCCATGGGTATTTGTAGTGGTTCGGAATCCCCTTTAAGCCGTAGGTCCCGGTCCTAACAGGATCGTAGAGAGAGGAGGGGGCATTGTTACTCCGCGTCCGTTGCTTACCATCAAGTTGCACGCGCCCCCTGGGTAATGCAAAGTGAGTAACGTCAGTGCAGCCCTTATGGCGAAGATCACGGTCTATTTGCCAGCTGCATTAGAAGGAAAAAAGAAACATTTAAATTAATCACTTCAGTATTAAATTTAGATTAATCTCTTCAGTATTACCTTTAGATTAATCTCTTCAGTATTAAATTTAGATTAATCTCTTCAGTATTACATTTAGATTAATCTCTTCAGTAATACATTTAAATTAATTCCGTTTTGATCAATCTCTTCAATGTTACATTTAATTTAATTCCGTTTAGATTAATCTCTTCAATACTGCATTTAAATTAATTCCGTTTAGATCAATTCCTTCAATGTTACATTTAATTTAATTCCGTTTAGATTTATCTCTTCAATACTGCATTTAAATTAATTCCGTTTAGATCAATCTCTTCAATGTTACATTTAATTTAATTCCGTTTAGATTTATCTCTTCAATATTGCATTTAAATTAATTCCGTTTAGATCAATCTCTTCAATGTTACATTTAATTTAATTCCGTTTAGATTAATCTCTTCAATATTACATTTTGATTAATTTTGTTTAGATTAATTTCAATATTACGTTTAGATTAATTTCAATATTACATTCAGATTAATTTCGTTTAGATTAGTATTTGTTGAAAGAAACAAGAAATGCTTGAAAACATTCTATCACAAAGTTTATGTACATTTAAAGAAAAATGAAAGAGGAATAATTTATTATTTTATTTTATTTATCTTTATTTATGTTTATTATTATTGTTTACATTTTAAACAATAATTATTATAGTTATTTTAATTAAAATTAGATATAAATCCAAAAAAAGTTTTTTTAGTTTTATTAATTATTCTATTTTTTTTTTAATTCATTAAAAAAATATTTTTTTTAAATGCAACTTGGTATCAAAGCTATGCATTTTTAGTTGTATTTGCATAATACTTATAAACACTAATTAGTTTTTATTAAACAAACCATTTTTTTTCAAATTTAAACAATTTTTTTTTATCCCGATTAAAATTGTGAACACGCATTTGAAATTTAAAACTTATCAATCCAAGAAGTTTATTTTTACGATTATTTCTTTTTATAAAATCTAGTCCAATAAGAAAACAGGTTGAAGATAACAGATGGCGCCACACGTCACAATGTTTGGAAAGTTGACGTCACAACACTCACTTCTATCGGAATAGTTGCTATAAGCAGTCCTTTTGTAAATTAGACACGTGAACATATAAGTTTCTTGTGTGTCGTTTGTGTGAATTTTGTATTATTCTGCCAATAATTGGATATATAAGACTCATTTCTCACCATGTGTGGTGGAAAAGTGGCGATACCGCCGATTGTCAAGGAAAAAAGAAGGTAAGTTTTCTATGTTATTCAGCAACCTACTTACCGTAGCATCTGGTTTTGCGGTCGGCATGCTTTCTATAATCGATTGTAGTAATAAACTTTTAAATTTTGCATCGCATGTCATCATTTGCATCCTATATAGATGCCCATTGTGCATCATTATTATAAGAATGCAAGCCGTGATGTTTAATAATATTCATTCCAAACTGTACAACATCGAATGTTTTGTTATGTTGTGTTCGCTGTTTATAAGCTGTGCGATTGTCAATATTTCAATCTAAACTTTTTGCTATTATATAAAAATTGTTAGATAAATTTTAATGGAATGATGAATATTAATATTTCATTTTATGCATATACTAATTAAAATTAATATTTTGGTTTCAATAACTGTATTTTATGTTAGTAGATACCAGTTATGGAATAAAGTTTTGGTTTTTATATAAAAAAAAATATTTTTTTACATTTATTAATTGTATAATTAATGCTTAATCTTTTTTCTGTTTCAATATTTTCTGTTTTCAAACTTTTTTCTGTTCTTGTTTCAATCTTTTATCTGTTTTATTATTTGCATCCCATATAGATGTCGATTGTAAAAAGTTTTCTGTTTTCAAACTTTTTTCTGTTTTATTATTTGCATCCCATATAGATGCCGATTTTGCATCATTATTATATGAATGCAAACCACGATGTTTAATAATATTCATTTTAAACTGTACAACATCGAATGTGTTTATAACATTGTGTTCACTTTTTATAAGCTATGCGATTGTCAATACTTCAATCGGAAACTTATTGCTATTGTATAAAAATTGTTTGATAAATTCCATTAAAAATTCTTTGTTAAAACTGACATTAAAACACTAAACATTACTACTGACACTAAAACATTAAAAAACTGTTTAAACTGAAAAGTAAAATATATTTTGAAAAATTTTTTGGATTTTTTGATTAATTTCGAATATTTGAAACAGAAGTTGTTGTTGTTTTTCCGTGTAAAAGGGCATTTTAATTTTATTTGAATAAATTAAATTTTTTTTTAAAAATTTAGAAATTAGATATACTAGAATGCTATAGTAATAAAAAAGTTTTTTCTCATCATCATGTTTGTTTACTATTACTCCTCCCCCCTTTATTAGGCTAAAATACCTTATTCTAAAAACGGTAAAAATTATGTACAGTTTGAAAAAATAATATATAAATAAATAAAATTTTAATTTCAAAATAAAGTGTTTGTATTTTTTAGGGTTTAATTTTTAACTTCAGATACATGTAATATTTTTATAATTTTGTTTTCTTATAAAAAAAGTAATTTTTTGTATAATTGATATTATAATATTTTAAATTAAATTACTTCACACTAATATAAATTTGACAGTAATACTAATATAGATTTTACATACAATAACTTTGATAAGTTTTAAAAGCATATAATTGTAAAAAAAAAATTATTTATAAAAAATAAAATTGAGAAAGATTTAACAAATAATAATAAAAAAAATAAATAAATAATATCTATAAAATATTTTTTTTCATTATTATTTATTTCAGTATTAATTTTTAATATTAATGAAAAAATATCTAGCTTAATTTTTGAAAATATTTTATGCTCTATATCTATGATGATCTACACTATTTGTGATATAATGTTATGAAATATTCCAAAATCTTTGCTTATCAGTTTGTACTACAAACATCATGAAAATATGCACAGATCTTCAATAGCGATGTGTCAAATATTTTTTTTTGTACTTTTATTATTTATTTTCTTTGAAGATGAGGAAAATGAAAGTTGTTGAAAACATGTTAAGATAATAATTCCCTGAAATTATTTTTTTTAAAGAAAAATATATTTTCGTTTACATTCGTTTTATTTTTATAACTTCTGATTGCTTTTCGAAGAATAAATAAATAAACTGCTGCTATTTATAAGCTTCCAAAATAAATAGTAATTATTATTTTTAGTTTTTTTTTTAAATTTGTGTTTGCTATCTATAAACTATTATTATTATTATTATTATTATTGCTTGCGGAAAATGAGACGAAGAATGTAGATATCTAGGATAGCCAAACAATTTAAACGTGCCAAACAACAATCAGAACTAACTAAATAAATAAATAAACTTTTTTTAAAAAATGTATTAAATCTTTTTACAAAACTGTAAATTAAATGAATTAATTTACTGTAAATTAAAATTATTTTTTATAACTATATAAATGTGTTCATTTTGACATGCAGTAAATGCTGTAATAAATTTAGCAAATCGATTTTAGAAGTATTTTCGTAAATATATATTTATAATGCATTTTGGAAAAACGTTTACTTCTCATTTTAATTATTAGAAGTATTTATATTATATTTCGATATCGTTTTCGATGATTCATCATCATCATTATTGAAAAATCATTCATCGTTTTTAAAAATGCTGTAAAAAAAAAAATGCAAAATAAAAAAAATTAAATAAAGACTTAAAGTAAAAGAAAAAAAAATTGCCCAAACGAATTTTTAGTAAAACAGCCGAGTTATATGCTAATTTTATATTGATTTTTTTTACATGTCATTTTTCAATTAAATTTTCTTTTTTAAATCATAGGTATATTTAAATTTCAATCTTATGTATCTTCTGACAAATACAATTACTATAAGTTATGGAGAAAATAAATTTATGCAATATAGTTCAGTCTTATGAAACTTTTCGATAAATCTATTTCATAAGCCATTTTTTTCCTCTAATTTATTCCGTTTTTTCTCTCATTTCTTTTTTTTTTTTTTTTTCCTTCTTTTTTAATTTTAATTCGTGAAATAACCTTCAATAAACTTAATTAAAGTTATTAAGCCACCATCATTTATCTTTTAATACCACTAAGTGGAACACAACTTTTCCTTTGTCTTGAATCACAGGCAGATTTTTATGAAGCATTAAAATTATTAATTACACTTAATTATTCGTTCAAATTGCTCAACTTTAACTATATAGTGACTATTTTTTTCTGAATTTCAACAGATTTTAACTGTAACTGCAGAGACATTTTGTATAGTTAACTGATAAGGGTTTCGCAACAGTTTGAATTGTGGCTAAGTTTCAGGTTGCCAGTCGAATGGTCAATCCTTATCTGTACTGACACATGTTTTTTAAGTTGAAGTAGTTAGTAATTGTACAATCCACAATTCTACCCCTCCTCCTTCCCCAAGTCTTTTACACACCTTTTTCTTGCTTCGTGACTTGAAATATTGAATATCACTGGAAATGAAAACTTACCCAATATTTCAGGATTCACATGTGTGGGCGTATAAACTTTAAATCGTTTCTTTTCTTTTTGTTTTTTTTTAACACTCATTTATTGTGTGAACTAATAAAATATTTTAAAGTAATTTTTATAACAACAGAATTATTTTTTTTAACTATAAATATTTTTATTTATATAAAATTAAAATGATATACTTTATTAATTAATATTTATTTATTATTGTCCATAGAATTATGGGTATTTGTTTTGGGTAGTGCGGTTTTTCGTTTTCCTGGACCGCTTTCAACTTTTCTTATTGGTTTATTATTATTTTTGTTTTAATTTCTTTCACGAGTTTTTTCATACATAATATTTAAAAAAAGTTTTGTGTACTATTAATTATATAATCAAATAATGTAAAATTGTTGTAAAAGATCACCTACCAATTTTATTTCAAAATAAAAATAAGATTTTTCAAAAAATAAAAAATAAATTTTTTTCGTAATTAATAAAAATTTTTTTTTTTTACAGGATTGCTATTAGGCGTTTTGTTCTTACATTAAGTTCTAAATTTTATAGGTAACCTGCATATCGGTCCGCCAATGACCTTTTTTTATTATTATTTTTATTGTTTCTATTCATGTTAAATTTTACTATATTAGTTTTAAAAATTCATGTAAATTCAGATTTATTATATTGTATTCACTTTATTATGGGCATTATTATTATTTTGCTTATCGACTAGAAAAAAAAAATCCTTTCAATTTTTTTGTTGCCACTAACTATATTAAATGCTTAAAATATTTTTAATTCGTTATTTTATAGAATATATTATTATATAAGGAGTAGTTTTGTATATTACGTTGGTCATTCAAAAATTTGACGGCATTTTACCTTCAACATTATAGCATAAAAAATAAAGGAAAGATTACGTTTCTAACGTTTCTTACGTTTCTAAAGTTAATTTATACCAACATCTGAACATATTTATATTTAAATAAATTGTACCACCGTACAATTAGTTTTGAAAAACGAGAACTAAAATGTGTTGAAGCATTTCGTCATGTTTAAAATCATAATGTAAATTAGAAATCAAAATAAATATCCAATTTCATAAACTGAATTAAATAATTTTTAATTTCTTTAGTTGATTTAATTAACCTACTTACAAAAGCAGCATTCGGTTTCTATTAGTGACAAGAATGCTTAATATTAAGAAATCATTTCATACTTTGTATTTGTGACCTGTATTCTTTACAATTGTGTTCCAAGGCAACAATCGCTTTGCATTCGCACTAGCTTTGTTTTTTTTAAATTTTTTTTTTCTAACAAAGAATTAGTTCATTTGTAACTCATTGGATTGAAAGAACGGATCTTATTAAAAATTTCTTTTTTGGAGTTTAATTTAAAATTGTATTCTTAAATCAGCAGTGCAAGTTGTGAAAATAAAATATTTGAAATCGTATGTAATATGAATTTTTTAAAAAGTCCCGAGTTTAAAAAGGGATCATCTATGTAATATATCAATATTTAATAATTGATAACAATTTATTATTTATATATATATAATGTTGTTGTTATAATATAGCTGGTTACAGTTAGACAGCTGACCAGACAGTTAATCTTTATGCCATAAGCAAGGGCTGCACCGCTGTTACTCATTTAGCACTATCTAGGGGGCATGTGTACCTTGAAGATATGTTTAACACTACCCCCACAACGCTTTACGATCCTATTAGACCGGGACCTACGGCTTTAAAGTGGATTCCGAACCACTACAAACATCCACGGCATCGCCGGGACTGGAACCTGAAACATGTGGCACAGAGCGCCTGAGCGTTAGCCACTCGGCCATCAGGCCATGAACAGAACCTCAAGCAAAAAAAAAAAAAAAAAAAATTTAATAATTTAATCGGCTGGGTTGATATACTGGCTACCCATAAATCCATAAAATTTAGAATTTAATGTACGAACAAAACGCATAACAGCTAAATTTGTGGTGCCAGAGCGCTAGCCACTCGGTCATCATGCCCCTATATATAAAAAAAACATTTTTTGTTACCATAATCACAAAGTAGAAGCGTTTATAAAAAATTGTATATTTACGTATATCTATTTTAATTTACATTTAACTTAATTATATATACAGGCATATATAATTAAATTTTTGTGATTATTGAAATAAATTTATTTTTTTTAAATGGTAAATAATCATGCAATTGATAGTCAGCAGAAACAGTCATCTTACCAACATTCGCTATATCGAATTTTTAAAATACAAATTTCGGTATTTTTTTATGAAACAATTAATAATTTGTTCTTTGCTGTTCCGCCAAAATTATGGATGATATTTGAAAGAAAATTACAGCTTTTATGAACACATTTTACTAAAATTGGTTTAAAAAATTATTCCGAGCTATTACGTAACTGTAAAATATTAAAAAATTAACAATTAAACTACTTCGCCGAATTTCCAGAAAACTCTGTGTACGTCGAAAAACAAGAAAGCATGTATTATTTTTTTGTGCATTTTTTCTTCTTTTTTTTTCTGAGGAAAGAAAATTGAAATCTCCCATTGACAACCATAAAATTATGTGTGTATTTTCACGCTATAATTGCAGAATAGCACCCCACTGTTATTATCGATATTGTTTACTTGACTTTCTGTCATCATATGAGCTTTGACTTTTATTAGAAGCTTCTATCGAGCTGCTGTTGCTTAAATGGGAACATTTTCTACGAAGTGTTTATGTTCCCTTCTACAAATTCGTTACCAAATTGCAGATAATGGTACCAAGAAATCCACTATCACATATTCTGAACGCTTGTTTTTTGGGGAATATATCTAGAATATGCTTGCCGACAAATAAAAATAAAATAAAACTTTCTAAATAATCTTTTATCCTTGTATTCCGTTAATGATTTAGTTTTAAATATTCATTTAATAACTGTCTCTGTATTGCCAGACGCATTAGAATAACAACAACAACAACATTTATTTATAATTAAATTAAAACTAACTAATTAAGCGGAACAAAACGACTAACTAAAAAAAAAATATATTAGCTGCAGATTCATTAAATTAGGAAATAAACAGTAGAACAGTGAGTTACCATTTAACAAGTAATAACAAGTAACTGCATTAACATCCAAGTGTCAACCACTACAAGTTCAAAAAAAAATTTATTTGAACTTGAGTGGAGGAATTAAAAGTATTTTATGAACGACTGAAAATTTGAACAAGATATATAGATATATATAGGGAGAGTGTGAACTAATAGTAGGAATTGGAAAAAAAAAGTTTCCAATACAAATTTAAACGTTCCTATACCAGTTTGGTAAAAATAATTTACTTTTCATAAATATAATTTATAACGCCAAGTTTGAGCAGAAATTTGTTAAGTAACAATATTTTGCAAGAATGTTTACGCAGACTTTTTGTTATGTTAAATATTTTTATTTTTATTAGTCTATTTATTATTATGTAGTAGATTCCTTTATTATTGGAAAAAATATTTTTCATCAAAAATGTTATTAAATTTGGCTGTAAAAAACTAAAAATCAAATCTTTACCATTAGTAGAAAAAATTAAGGAAAAAGTTTAGGTCAGTTTCAACAAATTATACTACGATTTGTTAATGAAGTTTTAACATATTCAGGGATTGTGCTGGCAGCATGAAATTCTATTGCCATCTTTTTTTTTCTCTTTTTTTCAATATTATTATTATTTAAGCATATGTGGATCTTGGATATTGACATGCATGCCTTAAATAGACTATTAACAGACACAAGGTCAACACCATTGCCTTTCGGTAGGACTTTAACGCATTTGAGTATTGCATAGGACAAATCGTGAAAAATTCCGACCAGCCAGTTTAACTATCAATGTGAGATGTTTTACATACTTTGTAACAACATTTCGACATTGAGCCAGTTGTTGTTATAATCGATTTTTGACAGCAGTGACTGTGATTCATCGTTACAGTCTTCCACTGTTCAGCATGCCCTTTTCACCAAAATTTTATCTTTCTACGATAGCTTATGGCATCGACATCAATAGTTTATGTTATTGTTTTCATCGACATCATAAACGTTAATGTTATGTTTCCCCATCAATAGTTTATGTTAGTTTATGTTAAACTTCAATTCTTTTAATTTTACCGAATTTAAACTTCAATTTTTATTTTGTATTTTACTTTTTAGTTTTAGTATTTTTAAAAATTTTGAGTACCATATTTTAAATTTTGAAAGTTTATCTTGCATTTTTATACTAATCTTAAACAGGCAATTAAAAATCGTAAACTTTATGTGTGAATTAAGATGAGCAGGTTAAGGGGTCTATCCCCATTATTACTCCGTAATCGGTACGCCAGTTGCCAAACAGCAGTGACTGCAACACACACCGTTATAGGACACGAACCTGTAGCGCCTTTCCCATTAGCACTGGGTCACAAATCGGATTTTACGTTTTTAAAGCAAAATAGGAAATTGAAGCAACAATTTAAATAATTCAAACTGTTTTCAGAGTTATATAAGATTGAAGGCAAACGTAGTGATATTAGTATAGAAGCAAAGGTTCTTTAGCTCTTTTTTTTTCACTACAAATATAGTCAGTCAGTCTTGGGTTTACAGAGTTCCTTGGCCGGTGATGGCCTAAAACTCCTGGCTTTGAATTATAAACATGGACTACAAATATAGGCTGTAAAAAAAAAAATGCAGTAATTTGGTGAGCACTTTTGATTTCTAAACCGTGTACACATAAAAAATAGACACAAAAGCCTCAATCTGAACTTTTGAGTACTACAAGGATTTGGTGGAAGAGGCCTTGTTTCCCTGCTGTGGTATTCCATCATTACTACCCTCCAGGCCCCCTCCTCCCCTGACCTTGTGAAGGCCGTGGCTCCATTTGTCAGGAAAACCATTTATTGGAGTGAGGCCCCCCCCATTTATGCCATCCAGCATTATCAAGCTTTGCTCCGTCTCGGCTCAGGTGTGTTTCTCAGAAATGTTAGGCCTTCGAGGGGGGTACTCGACAATGGATACCGGTTTGCAAATATTTCTCCGTACCTCCCTCTTTCTTGGAGAGTTATTCCCCCACTTTTTTTTTTTTTTTTCGGGGGGTAATTTTAGCGATTAAGGCGTCATAAATAAATTGCACACTTTCCTATTCTATCACATACGGGGCATTGTGTCATTAACAAGAATGACTCTTGTTTAGTATATTACGAACTGGTAGCAACGTGTTATTAAGTTATCATGTGTTGCTCTTAAAAAAATCTAAGCTTGACGACTGAATCCAAAATATATAATATTTTCAGCATTGAGATTTATTGAAAACAAATGAGGTATATGAATTCAATATCGGTTTTAAATTTTTTTTCGCCATTCGCTTTATAAATATATATCATCATAAACGTCATAATAATATATATCATAATATCTAATAATATATATCATAATATATGTATGATATATAAACATATATCATCATGATCATCAGCGGCACAACAGACCCTTGTGGGCCAAGATCGTCTGCCTGAGGGCAGATTTCGAGACAGCAGATGTTTTTTTTCTTTTTTCTTTTGTTTTTTTTCCCCCAGCCCTACGTCCAACGTTTTTACAATCATAGTAGACCGGTACCTACAGTTTAAAGTGGATTCCGAATCACTACATTGTGTCATTAACAAAAATGATTGAAGTATACCTCTTATTTAATATATTACGAACTATATGAAGTAAGTGGTTTCAGGACGAGTTATTAAGTTACCATGTTACGCTTGACGATTGAATTCAAAATATATAATATTTTCATCATCTTCTTCTATTGATTCGACAGCCCATGGTAGGCCAAGGCCTTCCCGAGAACCTTCTTCCAATCCAATCTCTGATTTGAGACACTTTTCCAGTTAGTAACTCTTAAAACTTTAAAATCTGCTTTTACACAATCGGTCCATCTCATCTTGGATCTACCCTTAGTTCTAGTTCCAAGATTGGTTCGGTTTGTCGCTCTACGGTTATCTTGTGCACACGAGGGCAAATCAGACCGGTACCTACAGTTTAAAGTGGATTCCGAACCACTCACAAACACCCATGCCACCGTCAGAATTCGAACCTAAAGCCTGTGGTACCAAAGGCCAGAGCGCTAGCTACTTGGCCATCATGCCGCCTATTTCCAAGAGGTATATAGTTGAAATATCTAAATATTAAAGGCGAGGGGTCTATTCGGCAGATGTGGCCCGCAAACTTCTCGATCAATTTAATGATGTCTGCCACCTTAAACAACCTATATAATTCAAAACTATGTCGTTGATTATATTTTCATCATTTAAGATTCATTGAAAACGAATGAGGCATGGCAGATATGAAGAGCAAACTCCATATCAGTTTAAATAAATTTTTTTTCGCCTTTCGCTATATAAATATATATATATTATCGCCCTTCGTATCGGCAACG
Organism: Caerostris darwini; assembly: GCA_021605075.1. Classification (NCBI taxonomy): domain Eukaryota; kingdom Metazoa; phylum Arthropoda; class Arachnida; order Araneae; family Araneidae; genus Caerostris; species Caerostris darwini. The sequence continues at coordinate 101,718 of BPLQ01005630.1, read as the reverse complement.
CTACAAATATATTTCATGATATGGATTAATAGTACATTTAAAAAATATTCTGTAGTCGGCTGCCATTAAAAAAAAACTCATAAGACCAGCAAATTTGATCAACTGAATTTTAAAAATTATATGCTTTTGAACTGGGACACTTACTTTGTATCAGTCTATCTTCCCCTAAATGTTAACATTTTGTTAAAGAAGGAATTAAGAATAATAATTTAACAAAAAGCAGATAATATGGATGTTAATAAAACTGCAAGAAAAGAATGAATGCTTAAAAAAAATTTTTTTTTTTTGTTCCAAACTTTTTCATTTGATATTAAATTTATTACCTTAATAATTTTGGAAAAATGTTTATTTGCTTTTATCGTTGAAGTTAAGACATTGGATTTTTGTTCACTCATTATTTAAAAAAAATTATTTTGCAAATTGGGGAGTGGGAGAGATGAATAGTATGGCAAAGTTTGGTTTTGTTTGTCGTTCTATGGTCATCTTGTGCACACTTTAGGCTAATTAGACTGGGGCATACAGTTTAACGTGGATTCCGAACCACTCACAAACATCCATGCCACTGCCAGGATTCAAACTTGAAGCCTGTCGTACCAACGACCAGTGGGCTAGCCGATTGGCCATCAGGTCGTTAATGAAGGAATGGCGAACCATAATTTTAAAAAAATCAAGTAATATGGATGTAAAAAAAAACTGCAAGGAAAGATTAGAATAATAAAAAAAATATTAAAACTTTTCCATTTGTCATATTAATTTAACAATTTTGGAAAATACGTTTATTTGCTTTTCGCATTGATGCAAAGACAATGGATTTTTTTCACTCATTATTTAAAAAAAAATGTATCTTGCAAGTTGGGGGTAATGAATAGTATGGCAATGAGAGAGAGAGAGAAATGTTTTATAATAATTCGAAATTATTTTAAATATTTTTGTTCATGGTATTTATCGTATTCCTGTTTTGTATGAAAAGCAATTTTTCATTAAAAATTAAGTTCATTATACTACTGCAAATAATAATCGCGTTTTTTATTTTTGAATTACTTTATAGTTTCAAATTTCTCTTGAAAGAATCTTTGCATGAAAAAAAAAACTATTAAAAAAAGTTTTTTTTTATTATTATTGATATCCTCTATTGCTAGTTAATACTTAATTCTAAGTGTTTTTAAATTAATTTTCATGAAAAATCCCAGATTTGGTATTTAAGATATTCTTATATTCGAAGAAGATATTGTTTGTCATTTTGCAATAATGACATGAATATATTCTTTGCATTCTGTTAAATCCCGTCATTTTAAATGCAACTTTAATTTTGACTTGCTGCTGTGACGACGAACTAACTTTGGAAAGCAATCAAATAGAGTTAATAGAATTAATAAATTTATTTATTAAGAATTATAATTTTTAATCCATTAAAAAGCAATCTGAAGAATAAACAATTGACTGCTGTTAGAAATGAAATTTAGCCATCGAACTATTTCAAGGAAATAGATGATGTTTTATTTCTTTCTCACCCTATTGGTTCTAACAATTGCGTCATTATGCGTGGCGTCATTTCCCATCTACATTTAATTACGAAATTAAATGGCTAATCATTTGGATATTCCGCGGCTGATAATAAAAGCATTTCAAGTTTGATAAATGTAGATAGTTGTCTTATCATTCAATTATTCATTCATTATAGGGAAGACAGAGAAGTATTCATTCTAGAAAATTTTCTGTAGAATTTAGCTTAATTTTAATTTTATTATTATAAAACATTTGGAATATTTCAGTTTATGGATTGTTCTTACCATTTCTCTAATTAGTATTGGACATTTTCTTAATATATTTTTAGCTGAGTTTTTCTATTGCTTCAGCTATAAAATTTATGATAAAATTACCGTTTCTTTGCGTATGCCTCGACAAATTTTCAAAAAGTTTCAAAGACTAATTGGAAATAAGTCGCTCATTTTAATTGTAGATTTAAAGGAAAATGTAAAAACCAATGTTAGACTTTAATTTTTCTTAAAATTTCATAATTATTCTTTCTAATCTAAAATATGTAATATTTTTATCATTGATATTTATTGAAATCATAAGGATTAATCGTCATCATCAGCACAACAGCCCTATGATGGGTCAAGGCCGTCTGCCTACTAGCAAATTTTTAGACAGAAGATGTTTTTTTTTTACGGGGTAGGATTGCCAACCCAACGCCCAGGAACGACAGAAAGTATTTCCATTCCAATTATAGAACACAACAAACGACGTTAAAGATATCTTATGGCCTACGTATAATTGAGGATATATTGAAGGACAATTATACGTCAAAAGGCTTATGTATTCCATGTAAGTTCTTTAAATAAGTATAAAAGTGGCGGATGAAAATGCACCATAGTATACCAAAATTATTTCGAACATGTACATTGACAGCAAATTGACGTTGTTGATCTTTGCAGCAAATCTCCTGGCTATGCTAGGAAGGGAAAAAAAAAAGACTCATGTAGCCACTTAAAGGATGGCAAATTAGAATAAAGGACAATCACTTGTTATTAAGATATACCTGATATTATTAAAATCATTAAATTCATCATCATCAGTGGCTCAACAGCCCCATTGTGGGCCAAGACAAACGGTCTTGAACTTACCTTTGCCAGTAGGCAAACGGCCTACTGGCTAATTCCGAAACATAAGTTATCTTTTTACGGGGTAGGGCTGTCAGTCCGACGTCCAACGCTCTACGGTCGTATTAGACAGGGACCTACAGTTCAAAGTGAATTCCGAACCACTACAAACATCCATGACAAGACCGGGAAACTTTTGGCACCGATGCACTCAGTCTATGGCACTCGGCCATCGGGCCCCCATGTGGATTCAAAGAACATTTTAATAATATTCTGTCACTTTAATACTGAAATATTTTTACCGATTTAAAATGAATGCAGAAAACAAAAATTAAATCTAAAGCTAAATGAAAACAAATTTTACTGTCATTATTAATTTACTGTAATTAGCACAATTATTAATGTAACAAAAATTCACAATCTTTTTCTCGAAATTTTTTGATTATTATCAATATTTGAGTTTGCAGCCTTTTATTTAAAATTTCTAATCGTCTACAATTTTATCTAAATCTCCGATGTTTATTCTGATTCATCACATTCTTTCAAGAATTGTAAATAAGTATGCTAAGGCTATCAGACTTTTAAAACATTTACTTTAGGAATTTAGACAGCGGAATTTAAACAACAATGGCGCCTTTCTAGTTTGATCAGGATGTAGATTTATTTATCATTTAGTCTTAAGATGTTTACTTCAGATTTATCTGCCTCTTTCCTGTTAATTTTTATCGATTTCCTAATACATTTATCGACACTTGATACTAAAGCTCCCCGAAAACGTTATTAATCTGTCCCTCAATGTTTCGTCATTTGCAAGCAAGTAGAATGACCTGTTTACCATCATGTAAAATCTGCTTCTTTTCTGCATAGCATTAGTTACAGTGGCTTAGCAAATTATAATTTTTCTTTATTCTATTGATTAATTATAGCTATATATAAGAGTGTAAATATGTGTAAATGGAATACTATTTGTGTTAGAAATACTTGTATGTCACTGTATTAGTGTTTCTTTTGTACTTGTAGTGTAAATGATTCAAGATTGCTTCAAAAAAATAAAAATTCTTATTTAATATTTTCTTAGCATACGAAACCTAAACTAAAATTAAATAACTTCCGTTGAAAAAAACAAATAAACACTATAATATAATCTGGATTACATTAAAGCAGGGGTGGCCAATACCAAATGATCTTGCGGGCCACTTTGGAAATGCATCCTAACTCCGCGGGCCACATTTAAAATTATATATTCCCAGAATTAGATTAAGATCTACTATAGACATTTTTTTAGAGTGAAAAATTGAAACATAGTGAGTTATTATTATGGTGCTTACTGTTATTCTTACGTGTAGACATAGATAGTATAATAATAATGATGATTCTAAAGGCACATTATAAAGAAATATATAACACTAAAAATGAAATATAATATGTATGTGAAAAAAAAATTAAATCATTACAAAATATTTATTTTACTAGTGCGATATTGGTTTCTCCACTTTTTCACTTAGCTTTTGCAAATCGATCTCAAATTGGGTGTTGCAAGTTAGCGTGTTTGTGTTGGTCAATTTCATTTTCAGGGGAGAAAAAAAAGATTCACAGGTGTAAGTTGAATCAAAAGCGCTAACAACTTTTTATGCAAGTTTTTTCAAATCGGAAAATTTCTCTTTTGTAACGTAAGTGTTATAAAAATCTATTTTTGATTCTGATGTTTAAAAAAGTGTTTTTAATTCAATATTGCATTGTAAGTCAACGAATTACATTTGGAGATATTCTGGGGCCGACTCTATATATTTCAAAAATTTTGATGTACTTGTCTAACTCTAAATTACTGATTCGGCTATCAAAAGCAGCTGTAAGATTTTTTTTATATTGCTTTTGCTTATTTGATGTTATATATTATTTTAAAAACGAAGTTAATTTGTTCTCATCCTTTCGACAGTTAATTTTTGAATAGACGGATGCACACATAATGTATTTTTTTAATCCATTGCTTTTCACTACTTTGTCCATTATAAAATAAATATATTTTGTAAAAGTGTGATAAATATCACGGGTCGGAAAAATGTTCATGGCAGGTCGCAGGTTGACCACCTATGGTTTTCAATATGGCACTATGAACGATACAAAAATATATCATCTAACTTGGCGATATTGGCGAGAGATGTATACTAATTATTGTAATCATTGTATGAACATGTTGAATTATTTTACAGTGAATCAAGATAGCATTTAATTCTAAATGAGTAATAATTTATATCTAACAAAAGATATTTGGTGAAAACACTTCCAAATTTTTAATGCAAAATATATGGTTAAATAATTTAATATAATAATATAAAATATGACATATTTTCATTCTCTTATTGAAAATATGCAAAAAAATTGTTATTATAATCTAAACTGAGTTATGTTTTTGTAAAGTAGTGAAAACTAATCTTTTCGTGTGTTTTTAATTAGTAAACAAGCTTACAGATTAGATATTTGTTTTGCAAATAAATTTATGTATTTAAAGACTTTAATTCAAATATACTAATTATAACTTTTACAAGTAAAATGTGTAACTTTTACAAGTAAACATTTAAATCTTTTAAAAGCCAAAATCATGAGGAAATTATATATTGAAATTCAAGTTTACTGAGTAAATATTACATTCCTTTTTGTGCAAATGTTTATTTAGTTAGGTGTAAGGCTTTTACATTTTATCAGTTATGCCAAACTTGTATGATTCTAATCGTATGAATCGGTCATTTGCAGTAATTTGGCAGTGCTTCTGGTAGCTCGCGATCTCTTCCGATGTGCCTAAAATTAAATTTTGTTTTCATTCTGTTTTCAACTTTAATAACAATTAAATCACGATTTTGGTCGATACCTGATATTTGAAATAATTCTTATTTAATTTGGAAAGCAATTAGATGTTAAAATGAGTGGAAACTTAGGATTTTTACTTCCGGAACAAAGTCTGGCTACTTCGGGTGGCTATTCGCAAATGAATCTTAGCTATTCGCAAGCTCCGAATATGAATACTGTTCCTTCTGTTGCAAAGCAGCAAATCATGTGTGGATTCATAAGCGATCAGTTGGAATACTATCAATGGTAAGATTTTTCTTGTTTTATAAAAAAAGATATTGGCATGAACCCAGTCATCAATTTGCCGAACTTTGACTGATCTTCTTTAAAATTGATGCTTTTTATCGAAGCGGGTTTTTTTTTTTTTTTTTCGTTTCAAAATTGCTTTGTTATAAAAGAAACTTTTTTCTTCCTTTTTGAATGACTGCGAAAATCTGATTCGTAACATGCAGTGTGATCCCGATTGGTTCACTGCATTCAGAAACAAGACAAATAATAATTGTTGTAAAATAATAATAATAATTGTTATAATAATAATTATTATTATTATATAATAGTTAATAAATAATATTAATTTATAATAATAATTATTATTATAACAATTTAATAATATGTCTATCTATCTATCTATCTATCTCTCTCTCTCTGTACATATATCTTGAACAACAAATATATCTTGTATATTCGCAACACCGACAATTCTACATCTGGGATTACTATAAGGTAAGGATTAAAACGAAATTATTAAATTGTTATAATTATTATTATAATAAATTATAAACCAATTTATTAAACTATTTTAAACTGTTATCCTCTCTACAGATTATATGTTTAAAATATCATCAGCAAATTTCAATTCAGTTACTGCTGTTCACTGATTATCCAAATACTTTCAAGAAATTAATTACATAATGTAAGCACAATTTTTATTTTATTTTATTTTGATAATAATACTTTTTATTTTTTTTTTAAAATTTTATTAATAATACTTTTTATTTTATTTTATTAATAATACTTAATAAAATAGAATTTAAAAAAAAAATTATAAATACTTACTCTTTTTGAAATAAATAATGGATTTCTTTTCTATGGTTGTTTGGTTCTTTATTATCATGGAAAGAAAAATGTGAAAAATTATCCTTTGTATTTTCAAATTGCATTCATATTTTTTCCGCGTAGGTATTTATTAGATTGAAAAGAAGTAAGAATCTTAATTTTATCGTAAATTATGTTTCTTTTTCGGTATTGTCACAGAAAATTTGACGTGTGCGAGTAGATAGAAATAATTAAATAATTCAAATAAATTCTTCTGGTACTATAAATGTGGGAAATTTACCTTTCTTTCATTAATTCTTGTTTAAGTAAGGATTTTTGAAAGAAAAGTGAAATTTCCTTTCATTTTCATATTTGCAATCCAGGCTTTAATATGCATAACGAAACCTAAATCAGTCACATATAAATTACGCCTTACAAAGATCTTCCTGATTAAGTTTGTTTCGCCTGTTTTTAAATTTTTTCAATTTGCATGCATGTATTCTTTGTAGGATAACAGTTTAAAAATCGAGACAAATATTTGATTCACTATTAAAAACTTTTCTTTAAACACAAAACCTCCACATTTTAAAATTGAGAATGTAAGTAAAATGTAATTGCTTAAAATTAAAACTAATCACAGAGTGATTTCATAACAAAAAAATAATCGCAAATGAAAAGTAATTTAAAGAGTACAATTTAAAGCTCAGGTTAACAAAAAATTTTAGGGATCACTTTTGAAGTTAGCTATCAATATAAATTTATATGTTTCATTTTAAGTAGTAGTTAATATTCTTGGTCTCATTCATAAATTGATTCGATATAAATTCTCTATCTCTTTTATTCTTCTTCTTCATTGACGCAACAGCCCCATAGTGGCCAAGGCCGTCTGCCTACTGGCAGATTATTCTTGCATTACAAATAGGAAATCCATTCTCGAATTCAGTAACTCTTTGTCATCTTCTAAATATATCAATACAAGTGTACCACAAGGATCACTATTGGACCAATTCTTTTTAAAAATTTTATAAATGATATTTCCAGGGAAAGTAATATTCACCTTTGCTTCTATGCAGATGATACTGCTTTCACAATCCAAACTAACAATATTAATTCAACAACTACAACTTTGCAAAACAATATTACTCTACGCTAATTGTTGCAGTGATATTAAAGAATATCAATTCTTCTATAGTATTTACTTAAAAAAATTTTATCCTGTAAAAAGTTTAAATTAAAAAAAATTTTGAAAAAAATATTGATATTCTTTATAGGGCACAAAGATTAGCATATAGTGCATATAGTTAGGCATATAGTGCACAAAGATTAGCAAATGAAATGAATGCTAAGAACAGATCCACTATAAAAAAAGTTTAAATAACTAAAGATAAATATTAAAAATAATATAGGAAATATATAATGAATATAGTAGAAATATTTAACGATAGGCAATATTTTGAATATCGCGAATAGCACAAAGATTTGGAAGGAAAAAGCTGGGAAAATAAAAGTAATTTTAAATAAGCTATCCAAAATTAAAAGCAGCTCAAATCTGCAATTAAACGATCATTTATAAAGACTAAATTTTTTAATTTTCTTAAAAAGTGTATGATGTATTATTAGAAAATTCAAAGATATTCTTTTTTATTACGTTGCTTATTTCGATTGATTGTTTCATTTCTACCAATTTCACTAAGCCTAAAAGAACAAATTTCACCGATTTCATTCATTTGCATACTTGTTGCCATTCACCGTTATATATATAATGATGTTTTTGAAATCATATCTAATCAGTAAAGCTTTAATGAAATTTGTGCAAATGATATCTCGGTAGTCATGAATGATAATATTTGTTATTATTCCTTTTGAAGTTGGATGCCAATAGCTACGTCATTGGAAGACAGATATGATGATGATTGGCCACTTTTATAACGTAATTTGGTCTTAGCATTATTATTGGTCAATTTTGTTTATCGTTGTTGGAATTCACTTGATAACTTTGTTTATTAGAAATCGGTATTTACAGATACCACATTTATTATCCCTGTTTTGGTATTTGTTTTAAAGAATCAAAGTTTGCAAAGCACATATCACAAATTCTAAATACTTATTATCGTTAATCAACCTTTTGGAAAGTTACATACATACATACATACATACATACATACACACATATATATATATATATATATATATATATATATATATATATATGTACAATCCTAGTTTGCTTATATATATGTATATATATATATATATATATATATATATATATATATATATATATCATAATAATTAGATTTTAACAAAAAAAGATATAGATATAAAAATCTCGGCACAATAAATTATTTCCTAATCCTAGCACACTATGGTGACTATTATACCTATTGTAATAATAAATAAATAAAATCTTGACTTATAACTGTCCAAAGCTGCTTTTTTTTCCCTAATGCAACTGGCAAATACTTAGATAGTTGTGTTTCCATAAGCAAGGGCTGCATCGACGTTACTCACTTAGCACAACCCATCAACGCGTGCATCTTGAAGATAGGCTACGGACGCGAGCAACATTATCGCCGCAATGCTCTACGATCCTATTATGACCGGGACCTACAGTTTAAAGTGGATCCTGAACCGCTACAAACATTCATGGCACCGCCGAAACTCGAACCCGAAATCCGTGATACCGAGCGCCAGAACGCTAGGCCACTCGGCCATTAAGGCCCCAGATTTTATTTTGTTTACTATAGATATAATAATCACCATAGTGTGGTGGGAGTAGGAAATAATTTATTATGCTGAGATTTTATTAATATCTTTTTCTGTAAAGTCTTAAGTTTTATAATATTCATTGTTATATTTACTGCAATCAAGCATACCGTATTTTGGACGTCCGTTAGCTTTCTCTCCTTAGCGCGCATGCTCACAGGAAACATTATTATAGATACGCATGCGCAATCACCTATGAGCTAACGGACGTCCAAAATACGGTATGCAAAAACTATTGTCTGACTAGTACCTAAGTAATAAATTAGAAAATATTGATTAAAAATTTTTTTTTTAATATTTGAATTAAAACACTTTTTTTTCGCTCCATGTGAAAGTGTCTTTGACAAAAACTCGAATCCAGTTTCCCTTCTCGCGACAATTGCAAGTGGCATTCTTCGGAAAAAAAATAAAAGCGCGTAAGAGTGAGAGAGAGCGTTTCCTTTTGTGTGGGTTCGGCGCAGACAGGTTCCACGTTTTCCCGTCGCGTGATGCCCGAATCACGTGACTAACGGAAGAGATTGCGTCACGAGGATTTTTTTTTTTTTTTTTTTTTCATCTTTTTCATTTTGAGTCGTTTGTTTCTATTTCGTTCGGCATTGTTCCGCATGCTGCCTTCCAAGAGAAAAAATGTGGGAATTTACACGGTTGCAGTTAATATACGTCTATTAATATGGATGGTGCGTTATTTTTGAGATTGTTATTTTTCAACTTATGCCTGACGATTTTTTTTTTTATTGCTTCCGATTTATCCAGAAAAAAAAATTTCCTTTATTTAAAAAAAATAAAATAAATAAATAACTAAAAAATTGGGGTTTGAATGACCGAGTGGCTAGCGCTCTGGCGCTCGGTACCTCAGGTTTCGGGTTCGAGTCCCGGCGGTGCCATGAATGTTTGTAATGGTTCGGAATCCACTATAAACTGTAGGTCCCGATCTAACAGAATCATAGAGCGTTGCGAAGTATTGTTACTGCGCGTCCGTAGCTTATCTTTAAGCTACAGGCGCCTCCTGGGTAGTGCTAGGTGAATAACGTCGGTGCAGCTCTTGCCTAAGGCATCGAAGTCAATTGTCCAAGTGTTTGCCAGCTGCATTAGAACAACAACAACAAAAAATTTATATTTAGGGAATTTCAAAGAAAATTCCTTAACGTTTTCCCTCACGTATACTTGTTTTCCATTTGTATTGCCCAGTTAATAAATTTTTAAACATAAGTTATTGTTAATTTCTGGTGATGTTGTTGTGGTTAATTTTTGGTGATGTTCTTCTAATGCAACTGGCACAGATACAGTCTATCCTGCCTTTTTTTTTTTGTTGTTGTTGTTGATGTAAGTTTTTGAAAAAATAAATAAGCAAATGTGTTATTCTTAAAGAAGTTAGGTGTACAAGCCTTTTTTTTATTGATAAATTCTTATTTTTTCTAATTTCAATTTTTCTTTTTTAAAGACGACTTTTTTACAAATTTCGTGGTTTTTACTAAACATTTTTGGTCTCTATTCATGAGATAAATATGATAAGATTCCTTTAATTTTTTTTCCCGTACGAGTTAAAAATTAAATTACACGAAATCAGAAAAATTAAAAGAAAATAATAATAAATAAATAAAATAAAATTTTTTGAATGACGATTGGCTCATCAGTTTTAAAACTGTTTATAATTTTCTTCTTAGTGTTGTATGCCAAAAGAAAGTGTGTGCCAAAGTCCCGTGCTACGTATCACATGCACTTTCTTTCAGATAGTAATGTATGCGTTCAACTGAAAACACGTTATTATTATTGTTGTTGTTGTTCTAATGCAGCTGGCAATACAGAGACAGTTAATCTTTCTGCCATAAGCAAGTGCTGCACCTCTGTTACTCATTTAGCACTAACCAGGGGGCACCTGTAGCTTGAAGATATGCTACGGACGCGAGTAACACTACCCCGAAAACACGTTATTTATCCATGTGATTTTTAAGGAAATTGTCCTTTTCCGAGACTTGAATACGCATTAAAAAAGATTTTTGAATTTTAATTTAAAAACACTTTCAAATATTTCTTTCAAAACGTGATTGCACTAAAGTTGTTTTTCTGTTTTGCATGCAAAGCCAAAGTTCAATATTATGTACAACTAATTAATGCTTACAGCTACCATGCCATTATATTTCAAATTTCATGATGAGAAGGTTAGAATGGAAAATTATTTTCGATTGCTTTGCAAATGTAAAAATGTTCAAAATAATTAGTGTGCAATTTTTGAGTGGAATAAAGTGTATGATCATTTAACTGAAAAGGAATTCTTGGATTTCAAGGTTTTTATAGCTAAATCTAACTAATTTATTGATATTATTCTCGCATTGAAATGTAATGCTAGAACACAAATAATTGGGCTGTTAATTTTCGTTCAACTTTGCTTGATGATCATGTGTTGTGCTTCTATAACGCGATGCATTAACAGATACATTGTCCGATTTCCTTAAAATTTCATATTTTCTTAAATTCCATATTTCCCTAGAATTTTGGCTCAAAATAGCTTGAAGATCATATGATGTTATATCGTATTATAGATCTTCTATAACACGAAGAAGCATTGACAGATAGATTGTCATATTTCCTTAGAAAAAGAAAATCAAAAACATGAATTATCCTGAGCTTGAATGGATTTCATATATAACATATTTTTCATATCATAATTGATGATTATCTATTTTTAATTTATTTTTAATCTTTATAAAAAAAAAAAAAAAAAAAGACAAAGCTAGTATTTTTTTAAAAAGGAATAATGGCTAGTAATAATAATAATGTTATTTTTAAAATGATAATATGAGCAAGTCTAAGAAAAGAATTTCGAGGTTTTATTGAAAGCAATTGGTCTCTCCGTATCTCACGCTGCTGAACTTTTTTTTTGTGTAAGTAAATCAGAAATACTATGTATAGATTTACGACTACAGGTTTACTTCAGATAAAAGATTTCTGTAGATAATATCGCATCAGTAATTGCACTGATAACACCAGACATCTTCTGCAAACCGTGGCGGCTGTCGAAGATATGCCAAGATAGGCTGACAAAAGCCTGGAACTTCGAGAATTTCATGGCATTTTTACACAGATAATCGTAGAAATTCGCGTATCATTTTTTTGGATTACATAAGAATTTGGAATCCTTACATTCTTATAGGAAGATAACGTACTTTAGAATGAAATTGAATGCAGTTGCCAGCAATTGATTATATTGGGGATACATTATCTATATGTATACTAAAATACTATATTATTGGCTATAAAACTTCGAGTACTTTTTATTTGTTTTTTTTTATCTTGAATTAGATTTGCGAGAGCCTTCGGGCAGGTCGCTCATAACTATTTGAACTTATCTTGAATTAGAAAACGAGATGAAATTATTATATTAAAAGACATTAAAGGAATACATTAAAAGGCCCTTTTTTGCTTATTGTAACATCTTACTTCAGATTCCGCTATCAAAATTATACTAAATAGATCTAAAAAAGGACAAAAAAATAAAAATAAAAATAAAAAAATATTTTCCCCAGTTTTGTTCTTATCATAATTTTGAAGAGATTTTTTTCGAATTGAGTTTGAGAATCATTGAATTCACTGAATTATTTAAGAATGAAGCGAGAAGTCTAAGCTCTATGGTATGTGTTGTTCAAGTGAATAATAAATGTATTTATGTAACTTTCTAAAACGAATTCATTTCTAATGAATTAAAAATAAACTTACTTTGAATAAATTTTAGTAAAAACTAGAGCAGGGGTGGCCACATGCGGCCCTGGCCCGCCTTGAACATTTTTCCTGCCCGTGAGATTTATCAACTTTTACAAAATATATTTATTTTTTAATGGCCAATATTTATTTTATAAGCCAATGTATTAAAAAAAAATGCATTATATGTGCATTCATACATTAAAAAATAACTGTCGAAATGATGAGCAAAAATTAGCTTTGATTTTAAAATACTATTCTTGCGAATATAGGATAGGTATTGCCTATTTTATTGATGAGTTTACAGTTATGAGTTCGCAGAATAATTAAATTATACTCTGCGAACTCATGATGCGAGCGCATCGATTTGCAAAAGCCAAGTGAAAGAGCGCAGAAACAAATATTACACTAATAAAATAAGTATTTGTTAATGATTTCATTTCTTTTATATTTATATATATTTTTATATTTCATTTTAAGTGTTATAGTTTAGTATCATCCTTATTATTATATCATTTATGTTTACGTGTAATAATAATAGTAAACACAGTAATAATAACTCATTATGTTTCAATTTTTCTCTCCAAAAAATTTCTATAGTGGGTCTAAATCTAATGTGGGGATATGTAATTTAATTTTGCAGCCGCGGAGTTAGGATGCATTTCCAAAAGGACCCGCAAGATCATTTGGGTTGGTCACCCCTCTTCTAAATCAAAGGTGCTTTTTGAAACTAGCATACAAAATTTTGTAATCTATGGCAGAAGTTCATGGATGTAGATGGAGCATATTTTGATCAGCTATGTTCAAACTATTTGTGTTTTCTGATATTTTAAAAATAATGTAGTCAGAAGTTTGTTTTATGTAGAACAATGTAATATTTAGTGTATATAATTGTCATGACATTTATCGAATAAATTACTGACTTTTTTGAGTTGATTATAAATACGTTTATGACCAGATACGTTAATTCCACATTAACTACGCATATAGTAAGCAACATCCTAACCATTAATCATAACAATTATTATCTCTGGAATTATTATTTTTATTATTATTATTATTATTATTATTATAGATTTTCTAAGAGAGAGAGAGAGAGAGAGTGTGCAATATAAGAATGAAGGGATAAAAATTATTTAAAAGGAACAATTTCTTTCTTCGATTTATGAGAAGGGAAAGGTTATGAATAAAAATAATGCCTCTTTTTTTTTAAAGTAAATTTTGAATTCATAATTGGCATCTTTCTACTTGAGCTAACTAACAGCGCATATATTAGTTGAGAATTTAATTTTTTTTTTTTTAAATATAAATTAAAATACCCTTTTTAAATCTCTTCGGTTATTTCTGCTCCACCAAATAACTTTCTTGCTGAATGTTATTACTGATAGTTAGTATAGATTACAACATTTTTTCCACAGAACAGCTATCTCGTATCTTAATTGCATGTCATCAATATTCTCATCAACTTTCAAGGCTGGCGCGTCCTCTAAATTGATTGAAATCCAAACCGACTCATCCTTTTTATGGATTTTGATTTTACTATAATTATATATGTTTTTCTTTTTTAAACCTCTACTTCCAATATTCAATTAAGCTTTTTATTTTTAAAGTTTTTTTTTCAATTCCTTCTATTAGTTCACACTCTCCCTATATATATCTTGTTCAAATTTTCAGTCGTTAATAAAATACTTTTTTATTCGTCCACTCAAGTTCAAATATATTGCTTTAAAGTTGTAGTGGATGACACTTGATGTTAATACAGCTTTTTCAAATATTAATTCATTTATTAAATTTAATTAATTAATTTTAGTTGTATATGGGAGAATAAGATATATAATATTTTATAGAGAATTATAAATATTATAAGATTATTTATTATTATTATTTATAAGATATATATATTCTCTTATATAAGATAATTTGGCAGGATTTAAATTTAGGAATAAATACCGTCAGTATCGAAGCGTGTAGATCGCTGGAAAAAAAATTTTCTTTTTTCATTCTGTGTTCTAGTCTGAGTGAAGGAGGGAACAAAATGGGAAATGAAACATCTGAATAAATTAATGAGAGGTGGAAAGTGTGTATGTGAGAGAGAGAGAATTTTTTCTAACTTAAAAAAATGAATGAAAATTTTTTATAAAGGACGTTCTGCAATATAGTGAAAAAAAAGTAAGAATTGACTTAAAAAAAATTTTTTTTTACATTACTTGTTTCTAATGCAGCTGACAGACACTTACACAGTTGTATTTTATGCCATAAGCAAGGGATGCACCGTCGTTACTCACTTAGAGTCTCACTGAAATGTCAATGTTTTAAGTAAAAATTTTTGGAAAATTGCAAATTTATTTTTAATTATTGTGTATAACTTTTTTTTTAACTTTTAAACTAGTTTAGAAGTTTAAAAAAAGTTTTTTAACTTTTAAACTAATTTTTTTTTATTATTATTATTTCTATCAATCGATTAAAATTGTTAGCTTAGAATGCATACGTTACATTAATCGTTTCAAGTGTTGCGTACATTCTTTCAACGAGTTTAAACACTAACGTTAACACGCAGAATTCAGCAAAATTATTTATTTTCCCACCTTCAATAGCATCGTATCAATTACAGTTGATTGCGTAACGGAAATATTTTCTAAACAGAACTTTTCCAAAGGTTGCGTTATCTCGCATCGTGCAAGTTTAGATAAACTGTTTCGAAGGCCTAAACGCTTTAATTACAGAAATTTGTTAATTGGTATTGCGCCCATTGAGAGCGACGTGAATAGTGTGCTTACTGCCCTGACTATGTTGCAATTCTTGTCAGAATAGAATTCCAGGAAATTCATCCAATCTTCTCTAAACTACTAGTGTGGAAAAGAGAACACCTCAACAAATTCAGGTTTGTGGGTAATTTTCTCAAACCCGTATTTCATCATTTTTGCCTTAAGCCAGGGGTGGCCAACCCAAATGATCTTGCGGGCCACTTTGAAAATGCATCCTAACTCCGAGGACAGCTTATAAACTTATATATCCCCATATTAGATTTAGATCCACTATAGACATTTTTTGGAATTGAAACATAACGAGTTATTATTTTTGTGTTTACTATTATTCTTACATGTCAACATGGATGATATAATGATACTAAACTCACATTGTAAAGAAATATATAACAACAAATAAAAAATATATAAATATAAATGAAATAAAATAAATGAAATCATTCAAAAATATTTACTTTACTATTGCGATATTTGTTTCTCCACTTTTTCACTTAGCTTTTACAAATCGATCTCAAATTGGGTATTTGCACATCGTAATGGGTGTTGCAAGTTAGCGTCCATTTAGTTTGAGCGTGTTTGGTAAATTTCATTTTAGAAAAAAAAAAAAAAAACGATTCGCAGGTGTAAGTTGAATTAAAAGCGCTAACAATTTCAACTAAGAGACTGGTTTGCTTTGCTATCAACATTCAACTGTGCGTTGATGGTCACTGAGGTCACTTAAAAATGAAATATAGAAGCTGTTATATTAGATGTTCCAAGATGCACGCGCATCATGAGTTCGCAGAATATAATTTAATTATTCTGCGAACTCATAACTGTAAACTCATAAATAAAAGTATCACTGACAGCCGAATTCACTTTCCTTATGCCGCTTACAGCGCCCTCTATTAATGCACTTTGGAACTTATTTTTGATTGAGTACCGTTTCACCTTTCTTTAAGTAACTTCAGTTGAAATGTGAAGTCATTGTGACGAGTGTTTCTTTTTTTACAGCATTTAGAAAGTGGGACTGTAATTATAACCACCCTGTATATAAATAGACCAATTATTTTACTTAAATATTTGTGATAGTCCTTATTAAACAGCGAAATCTAACTTTCAATATTAGTTAATTATTATTATTTAGATGAAACAAATTAAACAAGTTTTCTTCAGCAGCTATGATGATGCGCATTCTGTTTTCGTTCTCTTATACCTTTTTTTTTTTTTTCACGTATTCATTTATTTTTTTCCTGAACGAAGTAATTTCGGATGTATTTATCTTGTGGTCAATTTTCTCAGAAGTACGTAATGAGATTAGTATTAAAATGATTTAATGAACTTATTATGTGCTCGTACTGCCATGGCAGAATCGTTCGCGGTTCAAATATTTGCTGCAATCCTTTTCTTTTTTCAATTCCTACTATTAGTTCACACTCTCCCTATATATATATTTATACAGTAGAACCTCTGTAAGTCGAACTTCAAGAGAGACGCCAAATAATTCGAGTTGTAGAGTTTTCGACTTACGCGGATTTTGTAAGGAAATATTCGACTTGTAGAGGTCTAGATTCTTTCGGACTTATTTTGAGAATTATAATAAAAATATTTCATAGAATTGGTTATTCTATTTACTGTATACTCATACATTGTTTTCTAAGAAACAAATGGCGTGCATTGTCGGCAAATCCTTAAAGTCGGTAACTTATTTTTCATCAAGCTATAGAGGTAATTAGTTTCAAATGATCGAGTTGTAAAGGTTGTGAAATCAAACATTGCTGATGTTCGAGATACAGAGGTCCAATTTTTTTTTTTCGAGTTACGGAGGGAAAATATATACCAATATGGTTTGTGGGGATTGACTCATTATTTCGACATATAGAGGGTTGGAATTTCGAGTAATGGAGGGTTTGAGGCTTGAAGGGAAGGGAAAATTATTTTTTTTCGAGTTTTGGAGGTTTTCGACATATCGAGGTTCTACTGTATATAATACTGTATAAAATACTTTTTATTCATCCACTCAAGTTCAAATACATTTTTTTAAACAGTAACATTTTTGTAGTGGATGACACTGGATGTTAATACAGTTTTTTCAATTCATTAATTCATTCATTAAATTTAATTAATTAATTTTAGTTTTATGTGGGAGAAAAATTTTTCTCTTCTATAAGATATTTAGCTGGATATAAATTTAGAAATAAATACCGTCACTGGCGAAGCGTGTAGGAAAAATTTCTTTTTCAGATTTTTTTTTCATTTTGGGTACTAGTCTGAGTCGAGGAGGGAACAAAATAGAAAATGAAACATGTGAATAAATTAGTGAAAGAGATGGAAAGTGTGTGTGAGAGAGAGAGAGAGAGAATTTTTTCTAACTTAAAAAAATGAATGAAAATCATTTATAAATGAGTTTCTGCAATAGAGTGAAAAAAAGTAGGAATTGACTTAAAATTTTTTTTTTTTTTTTTTATATTACTTGTTTTTTCTGTTTATAAATTATAGTACCAGCAATTGCGTTTCAAGTCAGGTATCGAAATTCTTTTTGTATTCGGTTTGATTTTTGTTGATTTTTTTTTTTACTTCATCACAAAAGGTCACGTTGAATAGCATTTCCCATTTTGTAATTCCTATTTAAATGAGCGGCATTCTTTAAATGTTTTCTATTTGTTCTGTATGGAGAAATAAACTTCAACAGTACACAATAGTTCCCCAGAATGAAATATTTTATTATGCAGAAGTAAATTTTGTGCCTTGTATTAAGTCAGAAAAAATATGTAGTAATCCATTCTGTAATTTTAATTGTTTGTTTTGGATTCAGTGCTGGAATAGCGCAATTTAATTAATTATTTATCACATGGATAAATATTTGCAAAATCTTTAGTACATAATTTTGCATCATAAATGATATATGTTTGCATACAATATAATTACATCATAAAATTACAATGCTTACGTCTTTAAATGAGGAATTTCATTGTATATATATGTTGCTGAACATCGGTGGGCATATGATCCACTAATGTATGTTTATGTTTCATTGATGGGGGATAAGGAGAGAGTACATTGCTTTCCGAGAGGATTTTTTTTGGAGGGAGGACAAATGTCCCGCATTTCTATGTTGTATGAGAGAAAAACTCTGAAAACTCCCGCGGGACAGTCTGACTATTTATGCAAGATAATTTATACACATATTGTCACAATCGCCGTCGAATCTGCTTGTTTCTGCAACGGAGGCCACTAGCCGATTCAAACCTTATCCATCCTGAACGCTTTACCACTGAGCACCTGGGCTTCTTCTGGTGGTTAACGCAATACAATAAAGTGTGATTCGAGTTTGTTCCTGAACATGGGTAATCAAGCGTATTAAATTTTAGGCTATTCCAAGCTTCTTTTTTTTTATATGATGGCCAATTGACTAGCGCTCTGGCCTTTGGTACCACAGGTTCCAGGTTCGAATTATGGCCAGGGGCATGGATGTTTGTTAGTGGTTTGGAATCCACTTTGAGCCGTAAGTCACGGTCTCATATGACAGCAGAGCCCACATCATTCCCAAACTGTAAAGGGGAAACTCAGCTCTAGACACATGATGTGGTGTGGTGTAGTAGTAGCAATATGATAAAGTGTGATTCGAATTTGTTCCTGAACTTGAGTAATCAAGCCTAGTGAATTTTAGGTTATTCCAAACTGCTGCTTCTTTTTATATGCGGCCAATTGGCTAGCGCTCTGACCTTCGGTACGACAGACTTCATGTTCGAATCCTGGCGGTGGCATGGATGTTTGTCCCAGGAAATGACACATTAAAAGACAGCAAGATGCACGGGCAGGCAAAGTAGACAGGGCTATTTTTATGGTAATTGTCCGCAATGACATGTGGTATGGAAGAAAACTCCCACTATTCTATTCTCTAGCCTTTGGTATCACAGGCTTCAGGTTCGGAATCCACGTTAACTGTAGGTCCCGGTCTCTTCAGCCCTCGTGTGAACAAGATGACAGTAGAGGACAAGCCAAATCAATCTTTTCATATATAAGAAGCTGTGAAATCAGAATTTGATTGCAATGGATTGAAAAAGATAAAAATTCTATAGAAATACTGTAGAATGTCGAGAAATCGTTGCGATTTTTTTTTATTGATCCTCTGCCCCTCCCCTCCTCCCACATACACATACAAGAGAGAGGAAAAAAAGTATATTTTGTCTTTTCGAATCAGCTGTTTCCTTCCTTCCTTCCTGTCTTGTCTCTTGTCCATGACAAACACGTGATTCCCCCCCTCCTCAAGTTCTGCATTCCCAACTCACTCTCGTGACTTCAGAGGGGGAGAGGGCAATTTTTTTTAAAATATTTTTTTCACAGCAAGGACAGCTTTCGTATGAAGAATGTTTTTCTTTTTCGACTTTTCCCACTTGTTGATTTTTTTTTTTTTTTTTTTTGCACCTTGACTTTACTTTCTTTGTTGTGGAAGGGGAGGGGAATGCTTATTTTCAGAGGGGTGGGGACAGCATCTCAAATAGATCTATCTGTCTGGAGGTGCATGTTTTTTTTTTTGGCTTCTAGATCCGTCAGTCCGTCTGGCTTTAAAAATTGAAGTGTGCATTATAAAACGAATTGTTTAATTTTTTTCCCACCTTGGTGTGACTATTGTGTTATTTACTTATTATTTTTTTTGGGGGGGATAGAATGTAGAAGGTACATTGACCTTGGGGTCCTCTTTCGAATTCGAAGCCCCCCAGGGCTGGGGGTCTAATCTGGGGCATGCAGACAGAATGGCGTCTTTTCTGGTCCAGATTTCGCTGTATTTTCTTGTGGGGGAGGGGGAGAGAATATTGTCCATTGCGTGTGATGTTTTCGCAAGGATTACGTGCAATGGGACAAGGATTATGTGCGCGACACCTTTGATAACATGCCAGAGTAAAAGAAAGAAAGAAAATTCCTAATAGTATTATTGTAATTGGTTTTATTTAACAGTGCTACAAGATGATTATGTTAATTTTATAGAGTGGTAAAATAAGGCAATATATAAAGAAAGAAAGTTCTTAATAGGATTATTGCAACTGGTTTCATTTAACAATGCTATAAGATAATTATTGTAATTTTATAGTGGTAAAATAAGATTAGAAAATTCATAAAAATATTTTAATGTTACAATCGCTTTATAATGTTATTACAATTAGCAAATATTGCGGATTGCGCAAGAATAAATAAAATCTTGTGATCAAATACTGGTATTTCCTTCTTCGAGGTAAAGATTTCGTGTTATTTATACACATCTTTTGCTGGTACTCCAACCATGGGCTGCGGCCTGGTGGCTAGCTCTCTGGTATCCCAACTTCAAGTGCTATATTCACTTTACGATTCGTTTCTAAAATCAACTATTTATAGAATTGCAATAGTAATGATTGATTTTTATAAAACTCATAGGACATTATTTTATAACTACGACCGACATTTGTTTGTTCACGATACAATCTTAGATTGCAGAATGTTATGTATCAATATATTAGAATTTATATTACTGATCTATCCCAATCAGTTCATGTACTTATTTTATGCCAACATTCTACTGCGGCCTGATGGCCAGTTGGCTAGCACTCTGGTCTTTGGTACCATAAGCTTCAGGTTCGAATCCTGGTGGTGGCATGGATGTTTGTGAGTGGTTCGGAATCCACGTTAAACTGTAGGTCCCGGTCTAATTAGCCTAAAGTGTGCAGAAGATGACCGGGGAGCGACAAACCAAACCAAACCAAAATTTATTTGCTTACATCAACTATATACATTGCTTACATTAACTATATACATCGTCAATAAAAAATTAAAATAATCAATAATAAGATTAAATAACAAATAAGACTAATAACAAATATTATAATATAATTAATATAAAATAATAAAAATTAAATAATAAATTTAAAAAAAAAAACTCAAATGTTTTAATAAAAGGTAATTTTTTTTTTTTTTTTTTAATTTTAATATACCAAATCGTTATTTTATTTTTTAATTAAAAATAAATGCTTTGAGTAAAGAGGTTTAATATTCTTCCTTAACACAAACAGCCAAGCTATGCATCAAAATGAAACGCACATCGAAAGCAAATGAAATAAAGAAAGAAAAACAAGCTCCGATTATGAATTTGAATCATCAGAAGAGCGAAGGCTATTGAGGTCAACGGCGTCGACTTTCTCGAGAACGCACACTGCAGAGAGTGTAACTCGACCAGAAGGGGTTCGCTCGCTAAGGTCAACCGCTGCATCGTGACGTCACCAGCCTTCAAAGGTTCCTTGTTGGGCTTCTCTTTCGAGCCTCCTTTACACTGAAGATGATAACTCTTCCCTCCCCCACCCCTCTCCTTCGTCCACCCTTTTCACTTCTGCCAGTCGATTTAAAAAAAAAAAAAAAAAAACTCCTGAAGAAGCAAGCTTGTCACTCAGTTGCTTATCAAATGACTGCATATTTGTTAGGCATCAGTTAGTGAAAAAACATGCTTTATTCTTGTATATCTTGTGTTTAGATTATTTTATGTTATGCATTATCAATCCAAAATATTGAGAGATGTATTTATGTAAAAGAACTATAAAGTCAAAAAGCTTGTTAAGTTCATTCCTTCAGTAGGTTAAGAAAGACAGATATCAAAAACAGTTTTTGCTGTCAAATTTTACCGTCTTCCACTCCGAGCGGCTTGATGGCTAGCGCTCTGGCCTTTGGTACAACAAGCTTCAGGTTCGAATCCTGGCGGTGGTATAGATATTTGCTAGTGGTTCAGGAAACCACGATAAACTGTAGGTCCCGGTCTAATTAGCCTAAAGTGTTCATAAAATGACCGTAGAGCGACAAACAAAAACAAAACGTCTTCCACTTTGAGGTTAGGAATTCCATCACATCCACCTTTTAATGTTTCACTTTCATTGAAGGAATGTTTCTATTTGTATTTAATATTTTTTTCATGAAATTGTTATTTCCATCAATAAACTTAGTTTCGTTTATTTCATGTATTTTTCCATCCTTTTAAATGTATTTATTTATTTATTTCTGTAAAGAAGTGGAAGAAAATGTTTGATATATTTGAGATGCATGACTTTCAATTTTACATCAAGTAAATTTAACTTTTCAAGTCAATTTTGAAAGTTTTTTTCCAATTGAAAAAAGAAATCTTATTTTACAGCAGGGGTGGTCAACCCAAATAAGCTTGCGTGCCACTTTGGAAATGCATCCTAACTCCGCGAGCCGCATATAAAATTATATATCTCCCATATTAGATTTAGACCCACTATAGACATTTCTTTGGAGTGAAAAATGGAAACATAATGAATTATTATCATTGTGTTTACTATTATTCTTACATGTAAACATAGATAATATGTTAATAATGATACTAAACGCACATTGTAAAGGAATATATAACACTAAAAATGGAATATAAAAATATATATAAATATAAATAAAATCATTAAAAATATTTATTTTACTAGTGCGATATTTGCTTTTCCACTCTTTCACTTAGCTTTTGCAAATCGATGTGCGCGCATCATGAGTTGACAGAATATAATTTAATTATTCTGTGAACTTGTAACTGTAAACTCATCCATAAAACAGGCAATATCTGTCCTATATTAGCAAGAATATTATTTTAAAATCAAAGTTAATTTTTTATCATCATTTCAACAATTAATTTTTGAATATATAGATGCCCAAATAATGCATTATTTTAATACATTGGTTTTTACTCCTTTGGCCATCATGAAATAAATAACTATATTTTGTAAAAGTGTGATACATCTCACGGTCCGGAAAAATGTTCAAGGCGGATCTCGGGTTGACCACCCCTGTTTTAGAGATATGATAAATTTCAAACCAAACTTTTTCATGTAAGTTGTAAGTTAAGTAAGGTTTCTAGGACTTTGTTTTTTGGCAATTTTTGTATTTGATGATATACCTTATCATTCAGGAGCTACTAGCATAAATAAAGTATTAACTTTAAACTCAGGTCTCAAGGTTTTTTGTAACCAGAACTGTTCGCTCTTTCGCCACGGGTCATAAAGTAGTCTTCTGACCTTAGTCTAGCTTTAGTTCACATCAAAAGGATTATAGACAAACGGAGGAGAAAATACACGTGTCAAAAAACGTGTTGAACTTACGGTCAGCTTTGGTCTCGGCTGATTAATGGATAGATTGGATTCAATTTGGGTCAAACTATTTGAGGGTAAATGATGCCTATCGCATTGAATTGGCATGCTGTATCGTATGAGTTCTGTGCGATAGGGCAGTTGTAGAATCAAAATAATGCATCACTCCAAAGTTAATTACGTGTATTTAGCTTTAACAGCAGTATCTGTTTTTGACTATTGTATGAATCGCATACTTTTATTCTTTTGCTTAAGAAATCGCATGCATCTGTATGAAGGTAAAACAACTACACATTAAAATGTTTTTAAAATAATATACACATTTCTTGTTGGTGAAAATAAATAAAATTTTATTTGAAATGAGAGTGAGATATTTCAACCTCCAGTACAAACTGTACTAGTAATAATCCCCTTGTAAAATATAGGGATTATGGTATTTATAATGAATTTTCTATGCTTATTAAGAAATAATTGCATTTGAACCTTTAAAACATTCCCTTTTGGTATGTAACTTTTCACAGGGTTTTTAAAAACCTTTTAAAACTTTACTTAATTATTTCTAATAATGTTAATATGTACTAGACAGTTATAAATAAATGCATGGCAACAAGTAAAATGATGATGTGTGACTGTTCAATACAATACAATATAATGCATGATGCTTTGATAAAATTAAACAACAATTTCACATTTTCTTAACATCTTTTGCCAGGGATTACAGAGATTAATGATTGTTGTTGTTGTCGTGTCCCTCATGGGAGGATGGGTGCAGCTTCTGTTCTGATGGAGCACCCGTAGATAGAAGTCCATGGCACCGCCGGGACTCGAACCCGAAACCTGTGGCACCGAGCGCCGAAGCGCTGGACACTCGCCCATTCAGGCCCCAGATTAATGATTAACAGCTGTGAATGATTTTACGCTCTAAACCCCACCATATATATATATATATATATATATATAATATAATATAAAAATTATTTCCATATGGCTTACCATTAGTAAAAGCATTGCTTGCTGATCATGTGTTCATTGCTCTTCAGATGCTGCCGTGAAATTGATTATGCATTACTCTTAATGAGTAAGTTCCAAGGAGAAGAGCTTCAAAGTTCGACGGAATTGCTGACAGCTCGTTTCCGGTCCTTAACTAGCTCGTGTTTGTCTGTTTATAGGTACATGTTGGATGCGCAACGGTCTTGCTCTGGATGAACCTAAAAACAAAATGGCGCCCTTTCGCTCTCACAAGCGGATGCATTCATTCATATCTGGGATGCTTTTGTTCTTTGTCAGTTTTTACTTAAAAAAGAAGTACGAGGTTTTTAAATTTTAATGAAAGATTTAAATTGTGAAACCTCTCATCTACATTAAATTTAATAAACAGTATACATTTAAATCAGCGGGGGCTAACCAGAATAATTTTTTGGTAAATGGCGGCATTGTAAATTATATCTCCTTCTCCTTATCAAATCGCCATTGCTTGTTTAACGTGCAAGATGAAAGGTTCTCTAATGGCTTGAGCTATAACCACTGCTTTGAAAAGCGAATAGGGTACTTACGTA
Source organism: Caerostris darwini (assembly GCA_021605075.1). NCBI lineage: Eukaryota > Metazoa > Arthropoda > Arachnida > Araneae > Araneidae > Caerostris > Caerostris darwini. The sequence continues at coordinate 76,363 of BPLQ01005630.1, read as the reverse complement.
TTAACGGTACCTTGGCGACAGTTGCGCCAATAAAGAGCACACGCGCCAACCGCAGCTACAGATTTGGCGCCAATCTACACTTAACATTTTTGTTCCAAATAATAAAATATATATGAAACACTTCATTTAAAATCAAAACGCTTTCAAAATATTTTTACTCCAAATAATAAAGATTGGCGACACTTAAAAACCGCCAAGTCAGTCGCCAAGGTACCGTTAATACGTAAGTACCGCGAATAGTCTTGTGATTGTGAGAGTCTCGCATTAAATTCTTAAAACTATCTGGTTTGAGCTTTCCTTTCTCCCTACAATATGAATTGTGATTTTGGGGCAGTTATTCTTTGGAAGGCATTATTTTTTCGCCAGCACTATTCACGTTGAGATACTGAAGTAATACTCACCATAAGGGTTTAGAGCAGGGGTGGTCAACCCAGATGATCTTGCGGGCCACTTTGGAAATACATCCCAACTCCGCGGGCCACATGTAAAATTATAAAATACCCCTATCAGATTTGGACCTACTATAGACATTTTTTAGGGGGAAAATTGAAAAATAATCGGCTATTATTATTGTTTTTTACTATTATACTTGCGGGTCTGAATGGCCGAGGGACTAGCGCTCTGGCGCTCGGTACCACAGGTTTCGTGTTGGAGTCCCGGCGGTGCCATGGATGTTTGTAGTGGTTTGGAATCCACTTTAAACTGTAGGTCCCGGTCTAGTATGATCGTAGAGCGTTGCGGGGGCATTGTTACTCCGCGTCCGTGGCTTATCTTCAAGTGACACGCGCCCCCTGGGTCATGCAAAGTGAGTACGTCTGGGCAGTGCTTGCCTTAAGGCATCCGAGACCAAGCTGTCTGTTTACCAGCTGCATTAGAAAGAAAAACTATTATACTTGCATATAAATATAAATAATGTAATAATAATGATACTAATTGCACATTGTAAAGAAATATTAAATATATATATATATATATATATATATATAAATATAAATGAAATAAAAAAAAATGAAGTCATTAAAAACTATTTATTTAACCGGTGCGATATGTGTTTCTCCACTCTTTCACTTAGCTTTTGTAAATCGATCTCAATTTGGGTATTTGTACATCGTAATGGATGTTGCAGGTCAGCGTCCATTTTGTTTGAACGTGTATTGTGTTTGGTCAATTTCATTTTCGTTGATCATTTGGTCATCATCAATTTAATTTTTCAATTTCATTAGCAAAGTGTTATAAAAAACTGTAAACTCGAACTCATAGTATGCATCAATGAAACCGGCAATATCTGTCCTATATTCGCAAGAATATTATTTTAGAATCAAAGTTAATTTTCTCTCATATTTTCAACAGTCAATTGTTAATATGTGGATGCACGCATAATGTATTTTTTTAATACATTGGTTTTCACTACTTTGGCCTTTATAAAATACATATATTTTGTAAGAATGTGATATATCTCACGGGCCGGAAAAATATTCAAGGGGTCGCGGGTTGGCCACCCCTGATTTAAATATTAGGTAATTATTTCAATTAATTTTGTTTGGTTTTCCGAGAAGCGGAACGAGAATTAGAAGCTTTGTCAAAAATGTGCTAGTCTAGATGTAGAATACCGATCTATGTATTTTATTAAATTTCTATGATATTTAATCCCCATACATGTTCCATTTAAAATGTGATAAATAAAGTATGTGTTCATAATCAGAAAAACTAAATTATTGTTTTATAAAATCCGTATTAGATCTATTTTGGTCTATGGCTCTGAAACCTGGACTTTGTCAAGATCTAATGAGGTCCATTTGGGTATATTTTAGCGGAAGATTTTAAGAGCCATTCTTGGAGGTGTTAGGGAAAGTGATTCGCTCTAGTAAAATAAATATCACAGTTAAGTAAATGATTAAGGAAACACATATCGCACTAGTAAAAAAAAATTTTTTTAATGATTTCATTTTTTTATTTCATTTATATTAATATGTTTCTTATATTTCATTTTTAGTGTTATACTAAACGCACATTGTAAGGAAATAGATCATTATTATTACGTTATCTATGTTTACATGTAAGCACAAAACAAATGTGACCACAAAATGAACAATGTGAACACAAAAATAATAACCATAAAATAAATAATATGTTTCAGTTTTCAGTCTAAAAAATGTCTCTAGTGGGTCTAAAACTAATAGGGGGGGAATATAAGTTTATATGCGGTCCGCGGAGTTAGGATGCATTTCCAAAGTGGCCGCGGCATGGTCTGTCTGGCCGAGTCCATGATCAGTGGATATAACTACTAGTTATTCTGCTTCAGTTACTGCGGCCAACTGGCTAGCGCTCTGGCGCTTGGTATCACAGACTTCAAGTTCGAATCCTGGCGGTGGCATGTATGTGTGTTAGTTGTTCGGAATCCACTTTAAACTGTAGCTCCCGGTCTGTTTAGCTCTCGTGTGCACAAGATGACCGTAGAGCGACAAACTAAAGTGGCCCGCAAGATCATTTGGGTTGGCCACCCCTGGTTTACGATTGCATGAATCTTTAGAATATTTTTATGATTTAATTTTAGAAAAAATAGGCGATTGTACTATACAATTGATCATAGTTAAAAAGTTGAAAATGAGTTATTATTGGCAGGGTTCGCATCTGGTTGTCGAAATGTGGCAAGTTGTCGTGTGGTCGGCAAGTGAAAGACCGACTGCTGGTTGTTGCTTCGCCCTGAAGCCTAGCAACCTACTCTGTGAGAAAAGAAAAAAAGTCTCTTGAGTCAATTAACCCCGTGGTTACAAAGGAAAAAAAAGAGAGCACTGACTGTTAAATGAGCTCTGCCCATAAACAGGGCCGTTATTTGCAACACGCGCATTGCTGCAGAAAGCGTGCATCTCTGTCGCTCGAGCCCGGATTTCCGGTCTCGAACGGGACTCATGAATCCCTCTCTCTGTTCTCGGATCGGAATTCCATCGGGATGGATCGCATTTCTGGGGGGGATTTCTCTTTTCTTTTTCAATGTCATCTCTTCGGCGAAGTCGGTGAATAAACTGTTGTTGAACCAGGCCACGCCTTCGCCCTTTTGTCGAAGCCCCGCCCTTCATTTTATAAATAAAAGCAGGATTATAATTAGCCTTTTAGTGGTTGGACGGGGTGCAAAAGAAGTGGGTTGGGGCATCAGTAGAGATGCAGGGGAATGAAAAGTTCTCTTTAATTCTATTCAGATATCAGAACTACAGAAGGAATACTGTAATGTATTGGGTTGGCAGAGTGATTTTGGTTTTTACCATTTAAGTACATAGTAAAAGCCGAACCTTTTTTGCCAATCCCAATATATTGGATGAATTTTGAACTGTTGTCAAAAATCTGTTTTGCTTAGATAATATTTATGTTAGTCAGTAAAAGAAAATAAGTAAAAATGGCCTATTTATTTTTATCAAACATTCGTTATGTCATTTTGCGGTCATGTTTTACACACACTTTAGACTGATTGACCTACAGTTTAACGTGAAATCCGAATCATTCCAATTGGTTAGCGCTTTGACCTTTGGTACCACAGGCTCCAGGTTTGAAATCTGGCTGTGTCATGGATGTTTGTGAATGATTCGGAATCCACTGTAAACTGTTCCCGGTCTGTCTTCATAACGATTTAACGATAGGTTAAATAGGAATTAGATAAGAATTTAACGATAGCTCTCGTGTGGACAAGATGACCGTAGAGCGACAAGCCAAACCAAACCAATAAATGAACATTAGGAGATACCGTCTTAAGAGTTTTCTTTAGGAAACTTAGGTTATTACACACGAGGAAAAGTAGAAAAATCAATTAATCTACAAGGAAGTTCTTTTGTTTGGTTCTTTATTATGTTTGTTCAATAAAGTACCAAATGTAGAAGCACAAAGTATGCAATCCGAACTTCAGGGATGAAAAAAGCACGAAATTTTTTATCAGAGCAATTAATCTCGGATGTTTAATCCATTTTGATCCTGAGGAGACTCATGGCCGATTCCTTCTTGGTTGCTTGAACCCTGACGTCACGGGACGAGGATGACAAACCGTTCAACTGTCCAACCCGAGGGATGGCCTTGACCATCTGCAATGACGTCCACAAGAAGCCATCTGCCCCACCCTACCGACTGGGTGTGAGGTGCCCACTTCAGTTTCTGATTCTGATGGATGCTCCTGGGAAAAGTGACAGTATCTCGAACCATTGCGCTTTAAGTAATAAGTAATCGTATGCGATAAACGTAAAAGCCAATGCATTAGAAGCTGCCGCATTTTTTTACCCTCTTGAATTGCTAAACAAGTTTTTTCCCCCTTATTTTTTTTCAATTCCTTCTATTAGCTCACACTCTCTCTTTATATATCTTGTTCAAATTTCCAATCGTTCATAAAATGCTTTTTATTCATCCATTCAACTTCAAATACATTTTTTTTTTGAACTTGCAGTGGATGACATTGGATGTTAATACAGTTTTTTCAAATATTAATTCAGTAATTACATTTAATTAATTAATTAAAGTTTTTTTTTTAGATTTAAGGTTTAAGTTGTATGTATCTACCAATAGATGGCGCCAGATGTAAGAGAAAAATTTCAACTTTATTTATAAAGGACTTTCTGCAATAGAGTGAAAAAAAAGTAGGAATTGACTTTAAAAATATTTTTTTACATTACTTGTATTTAATGAAAAACCATATCAATAACTGGCTTTTTAGATGATCATTTGCTTGTTTTGAGATTTTCATAAGTTGCATTAATTATAATTGTTCGTCAACATCGGTTGTCTGCATCTTTCAAACTTTTCTTATTGAAAATTCTGGCTGTTTTCTTAAGCTTAACTTCAAAAACAAAGAAATAATGTTAAACGAAGCTTCTATTTCATCCATGTAGTGAATATTGCTGTCTGTTAGCTACAAATATTTTCAGATGTTTTCTTATAGTGGGGTATCAAGTATGTGTAGATTGGTTTGGTTTGTCGTTCCACGGTCATTTTATGCACACTTTGGGCCTAATTAGACCGGGACCTACAGTTTAACGTGGATTCCGAACCACTCACAAACATCTATGCCACTGCCAAGATTTGATCCTCTGAAACCAACGGCCACAAGTATGTGTAGAAATCATTTGATAGGGGAAAAAAAAGTTTTTTTCCTTCATCTTCCCACTCTCAATTAATTTTAACCCAAAATTCTATTAATGTGTAGGTAACTGCTTCTAGAAACTAGTCTGCTTGTAACTGGTTTATATTTGTAAGCGTTATATTAAATATAAGTTAACAATTTCATGCGCAATTGCTGTAATTTCATATTGTCCACTGGAATCGAATGTGCATGTTTAAAAATAATTTACTCTAGAGTTGAGTTTCCAATGTTCGTTTAACTATTAAAAATGGTGAAACAGGTTATCATGGATATTGACTAAAGGATTTATTTACCATGGTATGACACTTGAGTATTGTTATAGCGGCCTGATGGCCAATTGGCTAGTGCTCTGGCCTTTGGTACCACAGACTTCGGGTTCGAATCTTTTCGGTGGTATGGATGTTTGTAAGTGGTTCATAATCCTCGTTCCATTCATAAGTCCCGGTCTAATCAGCCCAAAGTGTGCACAAAATGACCGTACAACCTAAAATTCTCAAACAAAGCCTAAAATTCTCGGTTAATAAATGCATTATATCTAATTTCTCAAATAAGGATCTATTTAACTATTTATACATCTAATTTTGCAAATTATTTTTTCCTTAATACATTAATGAGTTGTTGATTACATTATAAATTGTTGTTCTTTGGGTAAAATGATGGTTTAATTTCGCATTTTTCTGCCGACTTGATGGCCAAATGACTAGCGTTCTGGCCTTTAGTACCACAGGCTTCAGGTTCTAATTCTGGTTCAGAATCCACGTTAAACTATAGGTCCCGGTTTAATTAGCTTAAAGTGTGCACAAAATGACCGTAGAACGACAAACCGAAACCATTATGAGTATTGTTATTTTCTGTCTTCAAGAGATCTTGTATTGAGTACCGAGGCTTGTGATATTTGATTGTCAATTGGATAGGTCCGATTGCGGAATGACTTTGTTTATGTCTCCTTCCATAAGAAGGTTCTTTGGAGGAGAGCGGATGTCGTTTTTATTGAAATTGGGAAAGGAAGCGCACCTCGTCATTGCGACCAAAATGGATTATTTTGGTGCACTTTCCCATTCCCTCATTCGTCAAAATTTCGATTTCCGTTGAAATGAACCGTTTCCTATCTGTATTTCTCTCGGTTTTGTTTTGAGTAGGGATGGCCAACCCAAATGATCTTCCAGGGCCACTTTCGAAAAGCATCCTAACTCCGCAGACCTTATGTAAAATTATTTTTTTTCTTTCTAATGCAGCTGGCAAACACTTAGACAGCTTGGGCTTGGATGCCTTAAAGCAAGCGCTGCACAGACGTTACTCACTTTGCATTACCCAGGGGGCGCGTGTAACTTGAAGATAAGCCACGGACGCGGAGTAACCCCCCAACGCTCTACGATCCTATTAGAACGGGACCTACAGTTTAAGGTGGATTCCGAACCACTACAAACATCCATGGCACCGCCGGGACTCGAACCCGAAACCTGTTGTCCACTCGGCCATTCAGGCCCATGTAAAATTATATATCCCCATTTAGATTTAGACCCACTACGGACATATTTTTGGAGTGAAAAATTGAAACAGAATGAGTTATTATTGTGTTTGCTATTATTCCTACATGTGAACATAGGTAACATAATAATAATGGTGATAAACACACATTGTAAAGAAATATATAACACTAAAAATGAAATCATTAAAAAATATGTAAACATAAACGAAATATAAAAATGTATAAATTGAAACGAAATAAAAAAAATGAAATCATAAAAAAATATGTATCTTACTAGTGCGATATGTGTTTCTCCACTCTTTCACTTAGCTTTTTAAAATCGATCTCAATTTGGGTATTGGCACATAGTAATGGGTGTTGCACGTTAGCGCCGTTATGTTTGAAAGTGTTTTGTGTTGGGTCAATTTCATTAAAAAAAAAATTATTTATAGGTGTAAGTTGAACCAAGAAAGGCTAACAACTTCTACTAAGAGTCTGGTTTGCTCTGCTATCAACAATCAACTGTGCGGTTGCGAATGTGGATTCGAAGATGCGCATCATATATTCGCAGAATATAATTTAATTATTCTACGAACTCATAACTGTAAATTCATAAATAAAACACGCAATATCTGTCACATATTCACAAGAATATTATTTTAAAATCATTAGTCATTATTATTTATTATTTTAAATAAAATAAAATCATTAAAAAAATATTTATTTTACTAGTGCGATATTTGTTTGCGCAAGACTATTATTTTAAAATAAAAGTTAATTTTTGAATATATGGATGCTCGCATAATGTATTTTTTTAATACATTGTTTTTCACTTTTTTGGCCATTATAATATAAATATATTTTGTAAAAGTGTGATAAATCTCACGAGCAGGAAAAACGATTAGGCCACACCTGTTCTACAGCCATAGTAGACCGGGACCTACGGCTTAAAATGGATACCGAACCACTGCAAACGTCCGAACTCGAATCCACAACCTGTGCCAACAAGCGCCAGAGACCTAGTCACTCGGCCATTAGGCCCCAAACTAATATGATACTATATTTTTTAAAAAGAAGTTGTAAAGAATTAAACTGACTACAATTTTTCGGCAATTATGATTGCATAAAAAAACGCATTCAGTCATATGCATGGCTTGTATTCATTCGTCCATTAATCATCACATCTAATTCTTTTTTTTGATTAATTTCGCTATTTAGTATATTTCACACCATTTTGGAATTCCTATTTAAATTCGTTCTTCTTCTTCATTGGCCAAGGTCTGCCTACTAGCAGATTTCGAGACATGAGATGTTTTCTTTTTACGGGGTAGGGTTGTCAGCTCTACAGTCACAGTAGACTAGGACCTACAGTTTAAAGTGGATTCCGAACCACTAGAAACGCTGATGGTACCGCTGGACCTCGAACCCAAAACCTGTGTCACCGAGAGACAGAACGATAGTCACTCGGCCATCAGGCCCCAAAACAACATGATATTATGACATTTTTTAAAAAGAAATTGCAAAGAATTAGACTAGCTGCAATTTGATTGCGAAAATTTAAACTTCAATACTTGATTGATGCTACTATAATTTAGTGATTCTTTACGAAGGTAGTATTTCGAAATACCATTTCGGAAACAACGGTTCTTTTTAGAGGATTTGTACTTATTTTCTAAAAGAACCGGAAATCATTCAGTAATCTCAAGTGTCAGTAAGTCTTGACCCAAATCTGCATTTTTTATTTTTTCAAAGATAAAATCTATTTGAATGCTGAGAGAAAATAGCCTTGAAATTTGTGAACAATAAACGTTTTGTTTTTTCAATTTCACTTTTTATTTTTTTTTATTTTACAAATTCGTTGTTCCTAAGTTAATAAATTTTGAATTGCAGAAAAAAAATAGTAGTCTTGGTTCAAAGACTACTAGTATTTCCACTGTTTCAATAAGTATCACTCACATGTTCTAGTTCCCAAGTTTGCGCAAGTTGCCTTAAAAAATTTTTCACAGTAATTTTAAAGTAGACACGCATAATTAAAAAAAAATTAAAGAATGGTAAAGAATATTCTACTGTAAATTTAATGTGAATAATGAGAATGTTTTATCAAGCGCATTCTTTTACTTTTTTTTTTTATCGTTTTAGGAAATATGTTAACATTTTACAAAATTCATTCAAAGGATATTTGAAAATGTATCATTTGTTAAATTTTTATTTTTGAATAAGCATTCATAGCTAGTTAATAAGGGTTTTCTTTTTTGTACCAAAGAAAGAAAGAAAAAAAATCATTGCTGTGATTCAAATCATCACTATCATCATCAGTGGTATCATCATCAACAGCCCCATGGTGGGTCAAGGCCGTCTGCCTGCTGGCAGATTTCTGGACAGAAGATGTTTTTACGGGGTAAGGTTGTCAGCCTTACGCCCAACGCTCTGCAGTTATATTAGAGCGGAACCTACGGTTTAAAGTAGATTCCGAACCACTACAAACCATTTTTTTTTCCTAATGTAGCTGTCAAATACTTAGACAATTATCTCTTATGCAATAAGCAAGGGCTGCACCGACGTTACTCGCTTAGCACTATCTAGGAGGTGCGTATAAATTGAAGATAAGCTACGGACGCGGAGTAACACTATTCCCGCAACACTTTACGATCTACTACCACACCACATCATTGTGCCTAGAGCTGAGTTGCCCCTTTACAGTTTGATAATGATGTGGGCGAGAAGAAGTCTGATTGGTCTCTGTGACGCTCAATCGTCTTATGGGACCGGGACCTACGGATTGAAGTGGATTCCGAACCAGTACAAATATCCATAGCACCACCGAGACTCGACCTCGAAACCTATGTCAAAAAGTGCCCGAGCGCTAGTCACTCGGCCATCAGGCACTGATTCAAATTATACTTCCTGAAAATTTTCGCTAATTCCAATTTTCGTGGATGAGGATTAACTGTCAGGTCAGTTTGCAGTTATGTCTACCGCAAAGGTACATAATTTTACTACAAATAGAAGCAAGATTCATCCAACTAGTTTACTAATACGTGGCAGATAGAAAAGATGCATTCATATATCGTTATATAGGTATATTTTTACTACATGCGATTATGCATCTATATCACTACGAAACAGGAATTCTTGTGATCCGTCTACTAGGGTTTATTGGTTGCAATTTTAAAAGGCAAGAGATATAATATTTTTATGGCAGTCTCATAAAATATGTAGTAATTTTCTTGCAACCAATTTATCGTTGATAGTCGACGTCTGGATGGCTAATAGAATTAAAACTCTTGCATAAGAGGAAGAAACATACAGAGAAAGATGAACAGAAAGCACATCGGGTCTCTTGAATTGAAGTCTTGATTCAGGTTCAGGTGTTCAACAAATTAAGAATAAAATATTTCTTTTTAGCATTTAAATACTCTCTTTTTTATAAAATAAGCACCGATGTTTTAAAATCATTTTTAATAAAATTTGCTTTTTTTATGATTTTTATAGTTATCAGTGATTTATCGGTCTACAGTGTTTATAGTTTAACACTTTCATATATATGTGTCATTTAAAAAAATATGTTAACGACAAGGAATATAAATAAATATTAATGTATATACAAGCGTTGATTTAAAAATGTAATATATTAATAATAATAATTCATAGTCTTGTTGCAGGGGCATTGTTACTCCCCGTCCGTGGCTTATCTCCAAATTACACGCGCTCCCTGGGTAATGCAAAATGAGTAACGTCTGTGCAGCGCTTGCCTTAAGGCATCCAAGACCAAGTTGTCTAAGTGGTTGCCAGCTGCATTAGAAAGAAAAAAAAAAATAATTCATAGTCATAAGCTAGGTCTCCACCGACGTTACTCATTTAGCATTACCAAGGGGAACGAGTAGCTTGAATATATGCTACGGACGCGAGTAACACTACCCCGCAACGCTATTAAACCGGGACCTATGGTTTAAAGTGGATTCCGAACCACTACAAACATGTACTCCACGGCACCGCCCGGACTCGAATCTGAAACATGTGGTTACGAGCGCCAGAGCGTTAGCCACTCTGCCATCAGGTAGTGTTACTCGCATCCGTAGCATATCTTCAAGCTGCACGTGCCTCCTGAGTAATGCTAAATGAGTAACAGCGACTCAACCCTTGCTTACGGCATAGAGACTAACCGTCTCTGTATTGCCAGCTGCATTAGAACAACAACAATATAATTCATAGTTAGTGATATACTTTCATAATTATAAACAAACAAGTTAAATATCACTAGTTGGTACAGTTGGATTTGATAAGCAATTGTAGATAAAAACCATGAGCATGAATTGCATGTTTTACTACATGGTTTCTTATTTCCTCTCCATATTTGCAGCCTGATTTCCAATTGGCTAGCGCTCTGGCCTTTGGTCCCACAGCCTTCAGGTTCGAATCCTGGTGGTAGCATGGGTGTTTAATAGTGATTCGGAATCCACATTAAACTATAGGTCCCTGTTTAATTAGCCTAAAGTGTGCAAAAAATGACCGTAGAGCGACAAACTAAACCAAAACTCCATATTTGCGGCCTGATTGGCAATTGGCTAACACTTTGACCGTTGGTACCACAGGCTTCAGGTTCAAATCCTGGCGTTGGCATGGATGTCAGTGAGTGGTTCGGAACCCGCATTAAACTGTAGGTCCTGTTCTGTTTAGCCCAAAGTGTGCACAAAAGGACCTTAGAGAGACAAACCAAACCGCTCCATATTCATAATTTTAGATTCGACTATATTTAGTTAGAAAAAGTTTTTTCCATGCATTTCTGTCATTCGATATTTGTCGTATTCGATCTTGAACTGCATCAGCTCCAGTTCTTCCCATAGTTTTTATATTTAGCTACAGAGGTTGACAGCAATAAAACTCACTTTATTGTATTGCAAAACAAGAGCAGAACGAGTTCCTCCACTGGGACGACCGGCTGATGGTGAGTTCAGCTATAGCCTGCAGTATAAGGTCCTGTAACGTTTGACCTGCTTTCTTTCTTTTTTTTATTACGATTGCCTCGTTTATATCTGCTGGTCTCTCTTTACTTTCCAAGAAAGCCGGGGAAACTCTTCGACTTTTCGTTTCTCTGCAGGTTCAGTCATTACTGCTTTCGAGGAAAAATGGATGAATTTAATGTTTTATCTTAAATTAGTTCTGTCTTGATGACACTTAGAGTACGCTACTGAGCTCTTTTCTGTCCAGGTTCTATTTAAGTAGTCCAATTGCCTTTTAATGTACCCCATTTCATCACTGCATTGCTTATACTACTGTGCACAAAAAGGAAGACCAATTATTATGATTTTTTTTTTCAAAAACTCTTTATTTATTCTTCCAAATTTATTTAATCGCCTTCAAAGCAATCCCCTCCGGATACAATGCACTTATGCCAACTTTTGTTTCCTATCCTCAATGGATGCTAAAAAGTCATCGGCAGAGATGGCCTTTAAAGAGCGCGGCGATTCGATGAGGTTGATGGTCGACCAGAGGGCTCTTCGTCTTCAAAGCGTTCTCTGCTTTCTTTGAACTGTTTATACCACACCTAAACATTTCTTTCCGATATAGGACTGCTCACCGAATGCCTTCTGCAACATTCTACGCGTTTCTGCAAAATTGAATGCAAGTTCTTTGCTCAATTAGTTCAGACATTTCAAAAATCGCCGGTGTCAGTTTGAGCGTCCCACAAAGCCAAGCGTAACTGAAGCACTAATGGATATTTTGACGTCAAATTTCGCGCAGATATCAAGAACAGTGCCAGCAACCTAAAAAAGAAAAAAAAAATTGAAATTCCATAATCCCAGGGAATGTGTCTTACTTTTTGGACACTGTAATATATTCAAGTGAACCGAAAAGGAAAAACTATGACAAATCGAAGCATTACTTTGCGAGACATTCAAATTAGAATTCTTGAGAAATATGATTAAATTTTTAGACACTCGAAATTGAAATGCTTTGCGGTTTTCAAGAGAGACTCGGTACTTTCATGCTTTTCACTGTTTGATATTTAATTATGAAATATCATTATTTATTTGTCTAGAATATGCAATTTTGTTCCCCTAATTTTTTCAGTGCCCTTGTTTGGCCTAAACATTTGTTTTAAATGAACGCATAACAGCATAAGCATCAATTGTCCTTGCAAAAGTACACGCAGGTCAATCCAAAGGATCTTGCGGGCCACTTTGGAAATGCATTCTAACTCAGCGGGCCCATATAAAATTATGTATCCCCTTATTAGATTTAGGCCCACTATAGACATTTTTTTGGAGAGAAAAATATAAACATAATGAGTTGTTATTTTTGTGTTTACTATTATTCTTACATGTAAACATAGACAATATAATAATAATGATGTTAAACGCACATTGTAAAAAAATATTTAATACTAAAAATGAAATATATATAAACCGAATAAAAGAAATAAATATAAACGAAATAAAAAATATATATAAATATAAACGAAATAAAAAAATGAAATCATTAAAAAATATTTTACTAGTGCGATATTTGTTTCTCCACGTTTCCTCGTGTTTTGTGTTTTCTGCCAATTTTATTTTCGAAAATAATAATAATAATAATAATAATAATAAAGCGATTTGCAGATAGGTGTAAGTTGAACCAATAGCACTAAAAACTTGAATTAAGAGTCTGGTTTGTTCTGCTATTAACAATCAACTGTGCGTATCTAGTGATGTTCATTGTGTCACTGAGGTCACTTAAAATAAAACATAGAACCTGTTATAGTAGATGTCCCAAGAAGAGCGCGCATCACGAGTTCGCAGAATATAATTTAATTATTCTGCGAAACTCATCAGTAAAACAGGCAACATCTGTCATATATTCGCAAGAATATTATTTTAAAATCTAAGTTATTTTTTTATCATCATTAAGACAGTTAATTTTTGAATATAAGGTTGCACACATAATGTATTTTTTTTTTTTTTTTTTTTTTTTCAATACTTTAGTTTTCCCTCCTTTGGCCATTATAAAACAAATATATTTTGTAAAAGTGTGATCAATCTCACGAACCGGTAAAATATTCAAGGCGGGTTGGCTACCCTTGATCTAGAATATAACTGGTACGTTTGCAAAATTGCCCTGAGCAATCGGGAATATAGTGTGAGTTGCTAGATTCCTTCAAAAATCATAGATTGCTCGAATTCTTTAAATGAATTTTTCGTTTAGCTGTAAAAGAAATGAAAAAACGAATGAAAATATTTCTTTCCTCTATTTTTATTCTTTGAGTTGAATATACATTCATCTTCCTTATAATAATCTTACTGGATCGTAATTAAATAAGTAACAATTTTTTTTATTAATATCCCATTTTTTCAACACATTTTCTGAACTCATTGCGTTCCATGAGTTTTTTTTTAATATCTTGTGCCTCATGAAAAAATAAGAAGATTCGCTTAACAAGAATATAGAGTTCATTCCGACGTCAAAAATCACTCCGCTGTCGTAATTGTCTAAGAAAAATGTCAGATAGATATTGCTGGGACGTTGACCGTGACTTTATCAACCACGCCGACTTCTCTTGAGGCGTTTTTTGAAGAAGATAACGCATTTTCTGAAATTCGTTTTCCTTCAAGACAATCGCTCCCATCAAAGGATGACAACACCTTATCGCTATGACGGGAGAAGAATGCATTGCAAACAAAGAGCGGCAGCTTAGTTTGGGATATTCATTATTATTATTATATTTTTTATGTCTGTTCAGCTATCTCCGCATGAGATGGTGGCGAAGTGGCTAGCACTCTGGTCTTTGGTATCACAGGCTTCAGATTAGTATTCTGGCGATAGCATAGATGTTTTTTAGTGATTCGGAATCCAACTGTAGGTCCCGGTCTAATTAGCCCAAAGTGTGCACACGATGACCGTAGAGTGACAAACAAAAAACCAAACGAAATTACTTACTACACCTTGAAGTACGTATTGTCAGGATATTATAATCGTATACGTATTATAAACGAATACGTATCCAGAGGATATTATAAACCATGATAATTCTGCTTGCCAGATGGCTGGATTCAAGTCAAAGACATATCTAGCGATGTATTCCGATAACATGGAATGGAAAGAAAACTCTTCCGCTTATAGTCGTTAATGTATAGATTTGAAGAAGCTCGACTTGTCAGTGTAGCCTATTTTATAAAACCAAAAATCGAATCATTTGATAGGACCTCGTGTTTATAATAATATGGTCATTAAGCGAGTGATTGGTTGACGGTTACGATAAATAATTTATGTGATATTTGACGGGGATGATTTATTGGCTGGTGCTGGGGTTTCCGTTAATTAGAAGTGCAGAACAGTGGTTTAGTAACTGAGGGGGCCTAACGTCCGAGTGTCTAGTGCTCTGGCGCTCGGTACCACAGATTTCGTATACGAATCCCGGCGGTGGCATGAATGTTTGTTAGTGGTTCGAAATCCACTTTAAGCTGCAGGTCCCGATCTCATATGACCGGAGCCCAGTCAGTCTTCTGTCACCCACATCATTCCCAAAATGTAAAGGGGCCACTCAGCTCTAGGCACAGTGATATGGCGTGGTGTGGTGTAGTAGTAGTAATGGATCGGAACGCACTTTAAACTGTGGGTCCCGGTCTGTGTAGCCCTCATGTGCACAAGATGACCGTAGAGCATCACAGAGCCCGATCAGACTTCTTCTCTCCCTCATCATTCCCAAACTGTAAAGGGGCCACTCAGCTTGATATGGTGTGATGTGGTGTAGTAGTAGTAATGGTTCGGAATCTACTTTAAACTGTAGGTCCCTATCTGTTTAGCCCTTCTGTACACAAGATGACCGTAGAGCGACAAACCCAAACCGAATGAGATGTGCTAAATAGTAGTGACATTTAATGTGTGGAACACTATTCTAGTTCCCCCTTATGAGGAAAGAGAAAATGCTGTCTTTCGTAGAGGATCACTGACAGTTGTGGAACAGGCTTTTTCACACAAGTAGAAAAACAACAAAATTCATATGACATTTAAATGGGTAATCGTGTACACGTACTAGATTGGAGGTGTACTTTTTATTTCATCAACCCGTGTCTGAACCGCGTTTTTAAACATAAAGATTCAAAAATTTGTACTTCCTTTTTATGTTTTTCGTATTCCCTATAATAGTACAGATATTTTAGAAAATAAATTATTATTTAGTTGATCTTGATCTAAAAATCTGATTTGTTAATTCAATTCAGTATTCGAATAATGCTTTAAAATATCTGTATTATTTTTAAAGTACAAATTTGAAATTACAATCGTTAAAATTAATATTTTCTAGAGTTATATGGATGTGTGTGTGTGTGTGTGTGTGTGTATGTGTGTGTGTGGTGTATGTATGTGTGTTTTCCAAGGGAGAAAAATGTTTTTTTGCCAAGCATGATTTTTGTTTTCAAGGAAAACCCTTTTACCTTCTTTCTTTTTCTTTAAAAAAATAAAAATAAAATGAATAGAAACAAGTTATACTTTAGTGGTTTTTAATATTAATACCTAAACTATATTGCCTTGTTTTAAAATTGAATTACCAGAAGTCAGTCTCACATACTATAGAATGAAACTTTCTAGAAATGCAATATATTTAAGACGCTTTAAAAGTATCATCCAAGAAGAGGTTGCTCTTCTGGACTGATACCTTTTTGATTGGAATGAAATGAGATCGTTTTAATTCTATTTACTGGTGTCTAGGAATTTCATGGAAATTTCCTATAAGTTAAAATTAACTTTCAGTATAAATTATTTGAGCTAAGGGTATTTTGAAAAATAAATTTAGTAATTGTTCTTATTAAGTGTATAAATAATGTCTGCTGATTTTCACAGCAGCGACCCATCAGAGAAGTATCAGCCAAGAATAGGTTGCTATTCTTCGCTGATAGCGGCCTGATGGCCAATTGGCTAGCTCTGTGGCCTTTGGAACCATAAGCTTCAGGTTCGAATTCTGGCGGTGGCATGGATGTTAGTTAGGTTCGGAATCCACGTTAAACTGTAGGTCCCGGTCTAATTAGCCTAAAGTGTGCACAAAATGACAAAAATGAGCGACAAACCAAACCAAGCGAATCTTGGCTGATACTGTTTTGATTGGAATGAAATGAGATCGTTTTAATTCTTTTACTGGCGTCTAAGAATTTCTTGGTGATTTTTTATAAGCTTTAAGGTATCAAAATTGTAACCAATTTATGTGCAAGACAGCATGAGGCCAATTACTCGGCATTGGTCCTGCACTCTTAGTGGCCACTTTACAGGTTGAAGTGATGGGACGTCTATTAGCTCGACGGGGCGTCTTCAGCATTGGAAGAGCCCCCTCTTGGCACGGAGAGTCGAATATTAAACGGATCGCGATACATATCCTCCGAGGGCAATTGACTCCGGCCTTGAACCTCTCTTGTCTGCAAGAGATGTTAATTGCCTGAAGAGGGCAACCAGAGGCAGCAGGCTCCATCCGTCTTCGTCCGCAGAAGAAACTTCCGAGAAAAAGTGCCAGTACAGGAATAGAAGCGTTAATCACTTCTTGGCTTTTCATTTCGATAATGATCAATGAATCGGAAGGAATCTGAGATTTGCCATTAAGAAATACTTCTGTAAAAGGATTGTGAATTATTTTTGCAATAATTGAATTAAAATTCGGTATTTTTAATGTATTTCATGAGTGCCTTGAGGAGAAACAAGTAATATATATAAAAAACAAAAAAAAATTTAAAGTCAATTCCTACTTTTTTTTTCACTCTATTGCAGAAAGTCCTTTATAAATAACTTTCATTCATTTTTTTAAGTTAGAAAAAATTCTCACTCGCTCTCTCTCACACATTTTCTATTGTGTTCCCTCCTTGACTCAGACTACAACCCAGAATGAAAAAAGAAATTTTTTGCCAGCTTTCTACACACTTCGCCACTGACGGTATTTATTCCTAAATTTATATCTTGCTAAATATCTTGTATAAGAGAAATTTTTTTTCTTCCATATAAAACTAAAATTGATTAATTAAATTTAATTTCTGAGTTAATATTTGAACAAACTGTATTAGCATCAAGTGTTATCCACTACAAGTTTTAAAAAAATGTATTTGAATTTGAGTGGATGAATAAAAAGCATTTTATGAACGATTGAAAATTTGAACGAGATATATAAATATATATAGGGAAAATGTGAACTAATAGTAGGAATTGAAAAAGATTACAAATTAAGTCTCTCTTCTATTTATACCATTTTGGTTTCCCATTCATTCAAGGAATTCATTCGTAAAATTTAAAATTAGTTTCTTTACTTTTTCCTTACGCACTTCAAAATTCTTGCAAAATATGCAAATTTGAATATTATCTATTATATTTCTGGGACACATTTTTTTTTAAATGACAGTCATACGTTCTTTTCTTCATTACTATTTAAAAATATCGTTACTGATAGAATTAACTCTGAGCAGCTGATGATGGTAATGCGATGTATTTCGATACTGATTTTGAAGTTCTAGGATGTAAGTCAATCGATAATGAATTGGAATTCCTTTTGTATATTAATTTGTCGTGTGCTCTGAATGTTACTATTAATATCAAGAAAACCAGCTTAATGGTTATTTGTTTTAGTGGTTTAGTGCTTGTGTGCTTCGATTGTATGGATGCCATGACAGACTTTATGAAAATTTGGATGGTTGAAAACCATTATGTCGTCCACATATCTAAATACATGTTTGGGTGTTAGGCAATAATCTTCGTCCACAAAAGAAAGTTCTACCCGACAGGAATAGAAGCGTTAATCATCTTGACTTTTCATTTCGATAATGATCAATGAATCAGAAGGAATCTGAGATTTGCCATAAAGAAAAAAAAAATACTTCTATAGAAGGATTGTGAATTATTTTTACAAAAATTTGAATGAAAATTTGGCACTTTTAATATAGTACCAAATTTTGAAAAAAAAGAAAACTTTCCAAAAGCTATATATTAGAACTTCAAGTTGTATATGTGTATATGTATATATATATATATATATATATATATAATTTGTAATCAATTAATTTGTAATCCTTTATATATATACATAAAGGATTACAAATTAATTCTTTATTATACCATTTTGGTTTCCCATTCATTCAAGGAATTCATTCATTATATTTAAAATGAATTTCTTTACTTTTTCTTTACACAATTCAAAATTCTTGCAAAATATGCAAATTTGAATATTACCAAATGAGCCTGATGACCGAGTGCCTAGCGCTCTGGCACTCGTTACCCCAGGTTTCGGGTTCGAGTGGTTGTAGTGGTGAGGAATGCACTTTAAACCGTAGGTCCCGGTCTCATAGGATCGCAGAGCGTTGTGGGGGTAGTGTTACTCTCATCCGTATCATATCTTCAAGCTACACGTGTCTCCTGCATAGTACTAAATGAGCCCTTGGCATAAGAGATTAACTGTCTTTGAATTACCATCTTCATTAGGAAAAAAAAAAGAATATTATCATTTATATCCATTTAGCTTAATTAAAATGGTATCCTCTTTTGATGAGTACAGAGCTACAAAAATTAACCTGAAAAATGATACAGATGATGATACAGAAAAATGATAATGATTTTCATCATAAATGAAAAAAAAATCTTTTTGAGTATTATCTGCAAACGCGGCATATTCAGTTAATATTTAGATCTCATGCAAAATATAAAATTCTTGTGTATTGAAATGTTTTAGTCTATTTAATTGAATAAATGGTCGTCCTGAATTAAAATTAAATTATTCAATTTCATTTTATATGATTCTGAATAATCCGTGCATTGCCTACATTTGGACATTTGTTCCGCATTGAGAGACTTTGTAACTAGTTTAGAATTACTGTATAATAAGATAAATGGCATGTGTAATCTATCATATTAGAAGCATTTTTCCTGTCTGCATACTGTGAATAATGACCAATTTCAAATTAGACCCAATGTACCAGATATCGCATATGTATCGAAACGTTGTGATTAGATACAATCAATCAGCATGATTACCACTTAAAATTTTAAAATTAGCTTCAAATCAAAGCCTTTGCCAGCCTGCTTTAGATATTTGGGACTGTAGACAGTCGCCTTTGAGCAACAGGTGAATGAACACCTGTTGAGAGTAGAGGAAGGCGACTCTATCGTTATCAATGACATTTAGGAATGAATCTTCGTCATTCATCATTGAGTAATTGCCCTGCTATTAGCCACGTTAGAGCTTCTGTAAGTTGAGTGGACTACGTGAAAAGGACACGTCCTAAAAATGTATGTCCTGCAGTCCTAAAGATTGGATCGACTATAAACTAGTTTCGGATTCCGGCCGTGCCATGGATGTCTGTAGTGGTCCGGAGTTCAGTTTAAACCGTAGGTCACGATCTAATAGGAACGTAGAGCGTTCTGGCGTCTGTAGCATATCTTCAAGATACACGTGCCCCCTAGTGTTAAATGAGTAACAGCGGTGCAGCCCTTGTTTAAGGCATGAAGATTAACTGTCTTTGTATTGCCAGCCGCATTTGAACAACAACTATAACTTTTATGGGAAATACATAAAATCCTCCTTTTCATTTAAATCACAAGACATCCTGGCTGTGTTTAAAAACTGTCATTGCAATTGCATATATATGTTATATATATGTCGTTGTATATATATAATATTATCAAAATTGTAATATTTTATAATATAATTGCCGAAAAAATTCTATTTGAAGCAATGACATTCCTTTCTTCCAATAAATTATCACTCATCATCTTCATAATTAGAACTCATCATAATCGGCTCAACAGCCCTGTGATGGCTGGCCTGCTAGCAGATTTCGAGACAGGAGATAATTTCTTTTTATGGGGTAGGGTTGGCATCCCTACGTCTAATGCTCATATCACACCGGGACCTACGGTTTAAAGTGGATTCCGAACCACTACAAACAATCCATGGCACCGTGGAAACTCGAACCCACAACCTGTGGCATAGAGCTCCAGAGTAATAAATTAGAACCACTTTTCCAAAATATTTGATAAAGATCATGAATTTAAATACTTCTCTATTAATCAAAAAAAGATGTAGTATATCGTTAAGATATTACGCATGTGATAACTTTTACGATTTATGTGAAATATTTTGAAATTTTTTGATTTTATGTAAAAAAAAAAAAAAAGAAATGATTTCCTATTTTAATATTTGATATTTTTCACATTTAACTTCACTTTTTTTCTTTTTTTCTTTTTTTTTTTAGATACATTGTTTTAACCAACGTTAAAAAAACTTTAAAAGAAAATTCTATCTACTCTTTTATTTTTACTTTTCCCTTTGATAATTAATCTTATCGCTTATTGCGACAGCTTCGTAAATTGCCACATCTTGCCTTTTATTTATCCGCGGATATAAATAAGATTACATTGAAGATAAGGTCTTATGAAGAATTAACTATTTCAGACCGTATGTTTGTTATTGCAAAGTTCACGGCGGCAGTTCGCCTTTTAACTAAACAAAATTCGAGTAATTACTTTATTCAAATATTTTCCGCTTGCCTCGTTCGAGGAATCAGTTAATTGTTGATTGTCTTGTTTTCTGTCCTCTTTTATTAATTATTCTTGTAGTGCTGTGATTTCCAAACGTACTAATGCCTACTGCCTTCTTTATGGAAGGAAAGGGGGCCAGCTCAGCTATTGGCTCAACACTCCCTTGGATAGCCACCTTTTTTATATCAGCAAACATGCTCATATGCTCAACATGCTCATGCAACATATGCTCAAACATGCTCATGCAACATATGCTCAAATTTTTGTGTTCTTTGATGTATCTATGAGTGGATCTGGCCATGCTACGCTATTGCTAAACCTAGGTATATACAGGGTGATTATAACTTTCAAAATGCTGTAAGAAAAGAACCACTCGTCACAATAAATTCAAATTTGAACTGAAGATACTAGAAGAAGAGGAAAACGGTATGTCATTAAAAAAAAAAGTTCCACCAATTTTTCCCATCCAATTCGGTGTGGCCCTGCCGTGGCGGATGGGCTTTACACTAACTGTGTCGCAACTGTTGAATGACTTGGAAGTCATTTTTTGTCCGTTAAAAAACCGAAACAATCGAGCTCATTGAACACTACAGTTGGTTTAATGTGAAACTCATGTCAAATGAGTTGCAATTTCGATTGAAAATATCACTGGCAGCCGAATTCACTTTCTTACAGCGCCATTTATTAATATACTCTGGAACTTTTGCTTTTGTGATGCCGTAACCGTTTCCCCTTTCTTCAAGTATCTTCAGTTCAAATTTGAACTCATTGTGACGAGTGGTTTTTTTCTTACATCATTTTGAAAGTGGGACTTTAATTGTAATCATCCTGCATTTCTATTTAAAACTAAGCATTATGCATATATATATATTTATAAAGAATCGATTATTGTCAAGCTGAACTAGTAAAAAACGTTTCACTGATATATCATGACTTATCTTTATTCAGTAAAATTTCAATTGCTTGGTCCTTTTAACGCAACGTGAGGAATTTTACGACAATATTTACGACGCAACTATAGCGTCACGTTACACTTTTACAAATGGCAAAACACATGTCAATAGCAGAACTTGAATTTATCATTATTTAAATAACTTTTGTAAATGCTAATTTACAGGATAGAATTAATACATCGAGATGAGAAAGTAATAATAACAATAATAAACCTTAGAATACTTTTAATCAAAAGGAACAAATCGAAATATATCATTTATACAAGCCGGATTTAGCAATGGATGTCAGTGATTTCAGCAACTTTTGACTTTTAAGCGCTCCTTGATTAAAAGAAAATACGCTTAACGTCACTATGATTATCAGAAAATACTCTTAAATGACATCATATGTCAACATCATACACCTATTTCACCATACACTCATTTTACTTAAAAAATATAACTGGTTTTTTTTTTTATCTTACTGTTTCCCCCTCTCCAAGTATCTGCAGTTCAAATTTGAATTCATTGTGATGAGTGGTTCTTTTTTCAATTCCTTCTATTAGCTCATATATTAGCTCTATATATATCTTGTTCGAATTTTCAATCGTTCATAAAATATTTTTTATTCATCCACTCAAATTCAAAGACATTTTTTTAAAACTTGTAGTGGATGACACTGGATGTGAATACAGTTTTTTCAAATATTAATTCAGTAATTAAATTTGATTAATTAATTTCAATTTTACATTTAAGTTGCATATATCTACCAATAGATGGCGCCAGATAAACTTAAAAAATGAATAAATTATTTATAAAGGACTTTCTGCAATAGAGTGAAAAAAAAGTAGGAATTGACTTTAAAATTTTTTTTTTTATATTACTTGTTTTTTTAGCATATTGAAAGTGGGACTTTAATTATAATCACCCTGTATACAAGTATATATAAACTGGATAATTATTTTTTATGTGCTCATTTTACAAATCTGTTATTTCTTCTATTAAGTAGTAGTGACGTTTCATATTTTTAAATTAAAAATTTTTTTTTTTTTTTTTTTTAAATTCTGAATAAAATTCGAGAATATTAGATTGCAGAAAAGCCAAACCTGTTTTACTACATTCAATCAAGATGTGTAATGATAACAGACAAATATAAAATCGATTAATGACAAACGATTTAATGACGTAAGTGTGGTCAATGGTTCATATCATAATTTTTTTTTTCAAAATAATTCTTAAGAAATATTTTATTTATTTACATCTGTGATTTAATAGTAGCCAAATAAAAAAAAAAAATTCTATCGAAATAAATAGTTCTTCTAATCAAGAATTTCAACCTCCTATCTCATGAATCTTCAATCTCATAGATTTTAATTTAACTTCCTTATGATTCTGCAACGATTTAATTTATTTTTTTTAATTCGCGATAATTAGTTGGCGCAATAATAATTCGTGATAATTAGTTAAATTAAATATTATTCTATACAAATTTTTGTGGATTTTCCAATCGACTTAAGGTGATTTAATGCATACCTATAAGTACGACGCGAATCACTGAATACACATTCAAGCATGCGTTTAAATATAAATAATACATAATATTGGGTAAGAAATTTGTTTTTAATGAGTTATGATAAAAACAAATTTACTGCGGATCTAGTAATCTGCGCATTTTTTTATTAAATAACAGAAGGCGGGTCAGATTTTTTTGCCAAAACAATATAACAACATTAAACAAAAGAAAAATTATAAATATTAATACAAATATAAAAAAAATAAAATGAAAAATATACATTTTTACCAAGGCTCTATTCTATAACAGTTTATATATTCTGTAATTATATTTATGTATAACAATTTATGTTTGTTAAACAGTAGAGCACCAGCTCCTAAGGTGAGCGATAATTATCAAATTAATTATCATACAATTTAATTCATGATATTTTAATTGATTTAAGCAATTGATATAGAACTTCAGTTGTATTTATATAATTCATATATACAGGGTAATTATAATTAAAGTTCCATTTTCAAAATGCTGTAAAAAAACTGGTGTACTTTTTTTTGGAACTTTTTTTTAGATGCCATACCGTTCCCCCTTATTCGAGTATCTTCAATTCAAATGTGAACTCAGTGTGACGAGTGGTTCTTTTTTTTTTTTTTACAACAGTTTGAAAGTGGGTCTTTAATTATAGTCACCCTCCAGTCTACTTCGTTTGTAATATCTTCTTTTTTATTCTTATAGTTAAAAAAAATAATAAATAAATAAATAAAATAAAAATAAAAAAACCCATCTATTTTCATGTCAGAATTCCATTATATTATTTTTGTACTTTCACATTAATGTGTGAATACATTAATATCTATTTTTAATTGAAAAAAGCGGAAAAAGTAAGCGTTATCATTATTATTTTTTTTTCCTTTCTGTTTACTCATCTATTATTCATTATCGTACTATTGACCTCATACATGTAGGATTTATTTGTGTGGTAATCAGCAGACTGTGACACTTCACAGCAGCGAGAGAATATGTTTAACCCCTTAATTAATGTAAATATCATTGTAAAATATAATATTAAAGGGCTTTGCATCTATTGCAAGCGCCTAAACTCTACAAAAATTGGGGGCTCGGCCGGGATGAATCCGCTGGACTGTTGAAAACTCTACAAAAATTGGGGGTTCGGCGGGGAGGAATCTATTGGAACGGGTGTAAATCTACAAAAATTGGGGGCTCAGCCGGGATGCATCTATTGCAAGTGGCTAAACTCTACAAAAATTGGGGGCTCGGCCGAGACGAATCCGCTGGACTGTTGAAAACTCTACATACATACTAAGCAAAGCTTTTAAGATATGAAAGTAATTATAGGGTGTTTTTTTTGTAGTTTTGTGGATAATTTTATTTAATAACGACTTACAAAATGCATTCACCTTTAAAAAAAATGTTTTTGTTTCAACCACATTGTTTTGAAGAAACTATTTGCCTCTTCTTTCAATTCGTTAATTTATGCCAGGGGTGGCCAACCCAAATGATGCCACTTTGGAAATGCATCCTAACTCCGCGGGCTGCATATACAATTATATATCCCCACATTAGATTTAAACCAATAACAGGCATTTTTTTTTGGAGTGATAAATTGAAACACAATGAGTTATTATTTTTGTGCTTACTATGATTCTTGCATGTAAAACATAGATGGTACAATGATAATGATGATGCTCAACGCACATTGCAATGAAATATAGAACACTCGAAAGGAAATATAAAAAATAAATATGAACGAAATGAAAATAAAAAAAAATTGAAATCATTAAAAAATATTTATCTTACTAATGCGATATTTGTTCCTAGACTCTTTTATTTAGCTTTTACAAATCGATCTCAATTTGAGTATTTGCGCATCGTAATGGGTGCTACAGGTTAGCGTCCGTTATGTTTGAACGTGTTTTGTCATTGGTCAATTTCTTTTTAGAAAAAAAACTATTCGCCAGTGTAAGTTGAACCAAAAGCGCTAACAACTTTTTGTGCCAGATTTTTCAATTGGAAATTTTCGCCGAAAATTTCTCTTTCAAATTTTCACGTAGGTCCATAAGTGTTATAAAAATCTAACTGTAAACTCATCAATAAAACAAGGTAATGGGTGTTGCAGGTTAGAGTTCGTTATGTTTGAGCGTGCTTTGTGTTGGGTGAACATTATTTAAAAAAAAAAACGATTCGCAAGTTAGTTGAAGCTGTTAGCGCTTTTGGTTCAATTTAAGAATCTGGTTTCAACAATCAACTGTGCGTATCTAGGGATGGTTACTGAGGTCACTTTAAGTGAAATATAGAACCTATTATATTAGATGTTCCAAGATGCCGCGCATCATAATAAATAAAACAGGCAATATCCGTCCTATATTCGCAAGAACATTATTTTAAAATCAAAAGTTAATTATTTCTCATCATTTCGACAGTTCCTTTTTGAATATAGGGATGCACACATAATGCATTCTTTCAATACCTTGGTTTTCGCTACTTGGGCCATTATAAAATAAGTATATTTTGTAAAAGTTAGAAAAATCTCAAGGGCCGCAAAAATATTTAAGGCTGGCCACCCCAGCTTTATGGTCAAAAACAATATTTTGGGGATATTTTGATTTTTAAATCAGCAATGAATGCTTTCAAAGCACTACATCTCAGGATCTATTACCAAACTAAGTTGACCTGCGCTCTTCTTCATCTACTCTACATGTACATTTAGAAGAGGGTTAAGAATTTATTTTCGATGGACTTCATTCATCGGGGGCGCACCCTGTGATATTAAGAACGATTCCACTCATAAACCATCTATTCTTTTTTTTTCGTTCCCTGTTCATCTCCACCCCTCCTTTCATTCTTCCTCTTCTTTCCCTTTCTTATTATTTGAGTAGTAATTCGACGCCTGCGCGCTGTCGCGATCGGATGACGCAACAGGCACAGACGAGAAAAAGTGAGCGATTTAGGGGCGCCATCTGGTGAGCGGTTTGTGAACTGCCGTTCACGGTCACAAAAGTTTTGCAGACCAGACTGCGAGGTGTTGAAAAGGTAGGGGAGGGAGGTAGGGAGGATTCAACAGGTGATGCTGCGTGATTTAAATGCCTCCGGCACGCGGTGATGTCTATTCGTTTTGTTTATGTGTCTACGGAAAGGATTATCGGTGGTGAAAAGTTCAGTATTTTTAAATATGTGTGGTCATAGCTAAATAGTTTTGCCTTCTGTATGTATTGTCTAAAATTAGAGGTTTAATAGATGTCTCAATTTACAGTTTGCATTTTCAAATAGAATATTTTGTTTGTTTTCCTTTGCTAATATATTTTTTACATTAAACGATATATATTTAATATTGTTTGTTTGCTTGTTTTCCTTTACTAATATGTATATATATATTTTATATTATACGATATTTATTAATTTGTTGTAATAAAAAAGCCTTGATAAAATAAATTCGTATAGGGGGCCTGATGGCTGAGTGGCTAGCGCTCTGACCCTCGGTATTACAGGTTTCGGGTCCGAGTCCCAGCATTGCCATGGATGTTTGTAGTGGTTTGGAATCCACTTTACATCGTAGATGTCGGTCTAATATTATCGTAGAGCGTTGTGAGTGTAGTGTTCTTCGCGTCCGTAGTATATCTTTAAGCTACACGTGCCCCCTGGGGAGTGCTAAATGAGTAACAGCGACGCAGCCTTTGCTTATGGCATAAATATTAACTTAATTAAGATTAATAAGAATTTGGCCATTCTTGTAGTATTCCAATCAATTACTTCATATATCTCTTGCATTATTAAACATTGGCATATTCCTGAGTTTATTCATTCGTTCTCGAATGTTCACACATAAGTTGAAATTTGCCGAACAGATTTCAGTTTTTTGAATTATTTTGTTTGTTTTCTATTGCTAATATATTTTTTGCTTTAAATAATATTTATTAATTTGTTATAATAAAAGCCTTGATTTAAATAAATTCGAATTCCTTATTTAAATGAAATCTGTCTATTTGAATTTTTTATTAAAACAATTTTATATGGCTTATAAAACTATGTTTAAATAAACCATTTGATGTACATTATTTACAAAACGTTCAACGACAAATTCAACAATTTTGTGCATGTGAATGGAATATTCAGGTGACGTTGTACAGTTTTTTGAATCATTCTTTAATGTTAAATTAATAATAAATATTGTTCTTAGTTATCTAAAATTAATGTTTTAGATCCATTTTTCTGTAAATGTAATTAAAAAGGCCACAACCAATGTATTTTACCGTATAATTTAAATGTTGTAAATGTCATTTTCCTTATGTATCTACATTACCGACGACATTATTTTTATTGTTATTTCTTTGTAATTGTATATTTTAATTTAAAATAAGGTTGTAAGAATATTTAAACCTTATTAAGAATAAATATTAAAGAAAATATTATGCTATGAATATTAAACCTAATTTTAAGAATGTTAAAGAATATATTATTCTAAGAATATTAAAACTGATTTTAAGAATATTAAAAATATATTATTCTAAGAATTTTAAACCTAATTTTAGGAATATTAAAGAATATATTATTATAAGAATGTTAAACCTAATTTTAAGAATATTAAAGTATATAATATTATAAGAATATTAAACCTAATTTTAAATCTGAGTTTTGTCTTATTTTTTTATCATTATAAACCTTCACATCGAGAATTAAAAAAAATTTTTTTTTTTTTGTCTGTTAAAATTTAATTAAATGGAAAAGAATAAATTTTTCGAATTGCTCATTTCCTCATCAGTTCATCAGATACATTGATCTGAATCTCAAATTCAATTTTTTTTTCTTTTTTCCATTTTTTTTTAACTAGCGTGCATTTCACTGTTAATTAATATTTTCTATTTTAATTTTTTATAACCCAAATCCTATAAAATTTTACTTCCTTATCATCCTGTAACATGTTATTAACACAATCTCCATTTTGTTTTCTTTCAAAATGTTTATTCTTGTCCAATAAATCTCTGCCTACTTAGAGCAGCGCGATGCAAAATATTTGTTTATTATCGACACATGTCATTGGATGAAATGAGCTTTGAAACGCGCGAGTCTGGGTCAAAGTTGTTTACATCTTGTCCAATGAGAGCCATTGTTATTCATCGTTATCATCGTTCATTTTCTGTTGCCAGCGGCTTCTCATAATACACGACTCTAGGGTGACCTCAATTATTTGCTTTTCTATTATTTCACCATAAGGTATTTTCAGCGTTATTCGTCGTTCCTTGTAATTCTGTTTTGTTCTTTGCTCGCATCCGTTTTCCTTTCTTCAGACGATTCTCGGAACGGCTTCGGAAGAGAAATGAAATGAAGTGAGGGGAAAGAAGATGGCTGACAGTTCCTGGAATTTGAATTCAACTAGGTTGACAGATTCTTGGAATTAATATTCAAATGGTGCTACAGTCATTAAGCACGATTCAAGACTAATTATTTTAAGGATTCAGTTTTAACATTTTCATATATTTTTTTAATTATTTTATTCTAGAAGTGAATTTTTTAACCCGATTTTCAATTGCGATTCATCTAGAAAGATTCACTTTTTTAAAAATCAAAGTAATTTTTTTTTTTTGCAATTTGAAAGAAACATGGTTGATTGCATAATCTGCTAGCCTTGATTTTCTCAATATCGCAAGAACGAAGCATTAATAATAAAGAATATATATATTATAATCGAGATTAAAGGCAAATCAAAATATAAAAAAAGAAAAGAACAATCTGCTTGATCGATATACAGAATTATAGAAACCTTATAATTTAAATAAAATAATAAGAACAGCTAGTGGAAGAAATTTAAATAAACTAATAAGAACAACTGGTAAAAATTTTAAATAAACCAATAAGAACAGCAGTTGGTGTAAGAAACCATAAGAATCACTTTAGAATTTTATGTAAGAACAAAACGCAGAACAGCAATCTTAGAAAATAGAATTTCAAACGGTTTTTTATTCTTGAAAATATCTCATTTTCACTTTGAAATAAAATTGTCTTTACTTTCACCACACGATCTTTTAGAATGAATTTTACATTGTTTGATTATATAATTATCAGCTCGGGAAACAAATTTTTTTTAAAAATAATATATAAAAAAAATCTGGTGAAAAAATTTAAATAAACCATTAAGAACGACTGGTGAAATTTTTTTAAAATAAACCAATAAGAACAGCTGGTGAAAAAAATGTAAGTAAACTAATAAGAATAGCTGGTGTAAGAAATTTCAATAAACCAATAAAAACAGCCGGTGAAAAAAATTTAAATAAACCAATAAGAATTGGTGAAAAGTTTTTAAATAAACCAATAAGAACAGCTGGTGTAAGAAATTTAAATAAACCAATTAGAATAGCTGATTAAAGAAATTTAAATAAACCAGTAAGAACAACTGGTGTAAGAAATTTAAATAAACAATAAGAATATCTGGTAAAAGAAATTTAAATAAACCAATAAGAATAGTTTGTGAAAAAATTTTAAAAACTAAATTAACCAATAAGAAACGTTGAAAGTTGTCAAGGACAAAAAAAATTAACATAATTTTAAGAGTAAAAAAAAAAAAAAAAAAAAAAAAAAAATTTATCGTTACATTTTTTATGCATAGTTTTCTGGAATGAATATTATAAATAAAAATAGATTTCTAATATTAGAAATTTTTTTCAAAACCTTAAACAGAAATAATAAAGATTATGAATGCTTATCTAAAATTTGATTTCTGAGAAAAAAAATAATAATAATAATAAACCAAAATTACATCATCCAAAGCCTTTCTAAGATGACATTTTTAATACCTTACTTTTTGTATTTTGTTCAATTTTGTACAAAAATTTTATGTTTACTTTCAGAATTTGTGCAAAATAATGTGTAAACCTGTTTATTATTATTATTATTTTGTTTTCTATGGAGCGTTGCCATCTGATACCAAGTATGCAAAACAAACTATTTTCTTGCTAGTTGACTGTACGACATACATATTGTACGAAATGTATTGTACTATTTTATTTTTTTCTAGATATCTGTTATTTGATATCGGCAAGGACAGTTTCTTATTCTTAGAAAGCGTTTTTCTTTCAATTTTTGAATGGAAATAGATATGCATAAGTGTTTTTAAAAACTTATTATTCTATTGATTTTACTTTTTCATTCCATTTACAGGTTTTTTAACATTCTGCATCGGTTGAAGTATTAAGGAAAATTTTTTCGTTCGATATTTTAAAAAGTACTGCAAGTGTTTGGTGATTTCGAATCTGGAACATTCGCTTGCCATTTAGTTTTTGTGACATTTTAATCAACAAATAGTTGCTATTTTGTATTGGATTGTTAGTGGTCTTTCGCAAGTAAGATTTTAAAAAAAGAAAAAAAACACTTGTTTCAGACGCCGTGACACTTTCTGAATAATACCGTTGTGGACCTTCTTTATTTATCGTATTCGTTGTTATTTTATAATCGTACATTTTTAACTTCAAATTCTGTTCTAAAATTATGCAGCTTGATAAATAGTTTGTTAAAATAATTGTTTCGTTTTTATCATACCAGAATCAACTGATTCAGTAAAAGCAACCATTTTAATGATTACTTTTACTGAATTAGTATTTTGGCAGAAGAGAGAAATAAAAAAATTCTCCTCAAGAAATGTTCATCCATAATTAACTTTCCTCTAAGTCAGTTTATTTCCCACAATTCTATTTTTATCTTTGAGCTTGTGACTTGACATAATTTAGTTGTACTACTTCTTTTGCCACTCATCTCATTTTTAGCAACGCGAACGTCTTGGTTATTCATTGTAAAATATATTTCTTGTTGGTTGATTCATCCATGTCCAACTTGCATGTGCTCAATCATGAAAATTTCCCTAATAATCAAATGCAGGGGCCTGATGGCCAGGTAGCTAGCGCTCGGTACCGTAAGTTTCGGATTCGCCTGGCCGTGTCATGGATGTTTGTACTGGTTCGGAATCCCGGATCCGATCTAACAGGATCGTAGAGCGATGTAGGAGTAGTGTTACTCGCATCCGTAGCACATCTTCCAAGTTACACGTACCCTCTAATTAGGGCTAAATGAGTAACAGCGGTGCAGCCCTTTATTATGGTATAAAGATTAACAATCTCCGTAATGTCAGCTGCATTAGAACAACCACAATAGCCGATAAAAAAAGGGATAATATACATACATGTATTTAAATATCTAAGTGTCTAGTTGGTTGACGTCGAATTTCTATCATGGAATATTCTGCTGCCGTTCAGTTTTTTACGTCACGTTAATCAGCAATCAATGATATAGACAATTTATAAATTTAGATAGAGATTGTCATTCCATTCGGAGGTATTCTGCATGTCTTAATCCTGTTGAATCATCAGACAACTGTGCTTGTTTTCTATAACTTTATTGTTATGGAATGTCCTTGGATAATCCATCCTCATAATATGATAAACCTTAAATTCGGTTTTAACCTTTAAGTTCTCTTTGATTGTAACCTCATAAGTTTGGTGCATCTTTTTGTGATGCACTCTTTATTTTTTGCAAACGTTCAACAGATGTTCCGTGCAAGTGAAGTTGGTATTTTGTTTGTACACAAGAGATTTTTTTTTTCTTTTTTCCCCCTTTAAGGCTTGTAATGAACCTATTTCCAACAGTTTGCTCCGTGTAGTTGTGATGCACTCTTTATTTTTTTCAAACGTTCAATAGTCCTGTGCAAGCGAATTTAGTATTTTGTACACAAGAGATTTGTACAAAATACTAAACTCGTATTTGTACGCAAGAGATTTTACCTGAAAATGAACCTATTTCGATCAGTTTGTACCGTGTGGTTGGGATGCACCCTCTATTTTTTTCAAACGTTCAATAGATGTTCAATAACAAGTGAAGTTGGTATTTTGTTTGTACACACGAAATTTTTTTCCGTTTTTCCTTCTTCAAGGCTGATAATGAACCTATTTCGATCAGTTTGCACTATGTGGTTGTGATGCACTCTTTATTTTTTTCAGTTTTATTTTGGTAATTTTTCTAATTATGCAGCTTAATTTAAAATTTACAGTAGGAGGTGCGAGGACTTTTAATCCCCTGGTACTCCAGCAACTTACACAACTTTGCACTCTGCACCGTGTGGTTGGGATGCACTCTTTATTTTTTTCAAACGTTCAACAGATGTTCCGTGCAAGTGAATTTGGTATTTTGTTTGTACGCACCAATTTTTTTTCTGATTTCCCTCCTTCAAGGCTGATAATGAACCTCAGTTTGCACCGTGTGGTTGCAATGCCCTCAGTAGGTTAGCGTGTCTCTGTTGCGCCACTTTACCTCCCCCTTCAGATGCAGCAGCAGTTTGTTGAACTTCCAGAAGGAAGTTAGTAGCTGCGGTTGCACCTACCAACCTGACGTGACAGCGCGCGTGAGAGTTGCGCAACCCTTCTTGCTGCTGGCCGGGATCTGGTGTAGAATAGTGGCCTATTTTTCTCACAATCCAAATAACTGGTTAAAGATTTTTTTTTTTTTTTTTTTTTTTTTTACTTTAATATATCGGCCAATGTCTGGAGTAGTAGAAATGTAGGATGCGAAGCAATCTCAGTTTTGTTTCAATTATTAAGAGACGCTTCCATAGAAAATTTTAAAAAAAAGTTAGTAAGTTATGTTCCTCTAAATTAAAGGAAATATTAAAATAAGCGAACACTGGATAAGGAAATAAGAAACTATTAGTATTACTGGGTTACAGATTTAATGATATCACTCTAAAGCAGGGGTGGCCAGCCCAAATGATCTTGCTCGCGAAATCTGAAAATGCATCGTAACTCCGCGGGCCGCATATAAAATTATATATTTATATACCCCCATATCAGATTTAGACCCACTGTAAACATTTTTTGGAATGAAAAATTTAAACATAATGAGTTTTTATTATTATTGGGTTTACTATTATTCTTACATGTGAACTTACATAATAATAATGATACTAAACGCACATTGTAAAGAAATATATAACACTCAAAATGAAATATAAAAAAATATATAAATATAAATGAAATCAATAAAAAATATTTATTTTACAAGTGCTATAAGTATTTCTCTATACTCTTTCATTTAGCTTTTTTTTGCAAATCAATGTCCCTGCTTCATGAGTTTGCATTGATTTATAATTAATAAATGACTTTTCAATTACATCAAATTTAGCTAAAAGCTTTACTTATAGAATTGTGAATACTTCAAAGTTATCTAAGTGAATTCAATTCCTAAACTATGCTTTCCAAATAATATTTTTTTTAATATGCTGTTATTATCGTTAAATGTAGTTTAACATCCAATTATCATCAGCGTCAGTGCTCATTACTTTATAATAATAAATAATTTTTAAATAAATAATAATAATTTTTAAATAGTCTTCCCTCTAAAAAGTTACATTATTGGCGTCATTTTTTTCAATTCCTTCTATTAGCTCACACTCTCCCTATATATATCGGGGCCTGAATGGCCGAGTGGCTAGCGCTCTGGCGCTCGGTACCGCAGGTTTCGGGTTCGAGTCCCGGCGGTGCCATGGATGTTTGTAGTGGTTCGGAATCCACTTTAAACTGTAGGTCCCGGTCTGTTTACCCCTCGTGCGCATAAGATGACCGTAGAGCGACAAACCAAACCCTATATATATCATGTTCAAATTTTCAATCGTTCATAAAATACTTTTTATTCATCCACTCAAGTTCAAATACATTTTTTTTTTGAACTTGTAGTGGATGATACTGGATGTTAATACAGTTTCTTCAAATATTAATTCATTCATTAAATTTAATTAATTAATGTTAGTTTTTTTTTTAGATTTAAGTTGCATGTATCTACCAATAGATGGCGCCAGATAAACTTAAAAAAATGAATGAAAATTAATTATAAAGGACTTTCTGCAGTAGAGTGAAAAAAAAGTAGGAATTGACCTTAAATTTTTTTTTTTTTATGTTTCTTGTTTCCCCTTTTATCTTCATTCTCATCCGACCAGTTTTGTAATGAGCCGTGAAACTGGGGTCTTTAAGTTGCCCCTGCAAGATTTCATCTCGTGTCATACATTTGATGTATCGAAACTGGCTTAGTTGCAGAGGAAAAAATAATAATTTCCCTATACATTACAGGAAATAATACCCATTATTTAATAAATGGGAAAATACCCTTTTAATCTTCGTCATATTGATGGGTTTAAAGTGTGAAACAAAGGTGCATTTGCTCAGGTAGAACTTTTGCTACTTATATGCTTTCAACTTAGTATATACAGGGTGATTATAATTAAAGTTCCACTTTCAAAATGCTGTAAAAAAAGAACCACTCGCCACAATGAGTTCAAATTTGTACAAAAGTTACTTGAAGAAGGGTGAAACGCTATGGCATCAAAAAAAAGTTCCACTGATTTTTCTCATTTGGTATGACCTTGTCGTGGTGGATGGGCTTTTCACTAACAGTGTCACAACTGTTGGATGTCTTGGAAGTCATTTTTCCCCCAAAAAAATCGAACCAATCAAGCACATTGAACACTACAATTAGTTTAATGTGCAACTCATGCCGTTGTCATTTCGATTCAAAATATCACTGGCAACCGAATTCACTTTCTTTATGCCGGTCACAGCGCCATCTATTAATGCACTTTGGAACGTTTTTTGATGTCGTACCGTTTTCCCCTTCTTCAAGTTTCTTCAGTTCAAATTTGAATTGGATTTTTAATAGTAATTTTTTTAAAGCCTGTTACTTTTAAAATTTGTTTTAGTGTGATAGGTTTGAAATTATTCCAACGTTTAATGATCACACTGAGTACATTAAAATTAAAAATGCTTTAACGTTTTCCAAAGATGCGTTATTTCAGCAATCGTAAAATTTTAAAGATGCATAATAGTTATTTTAGAAAATAATTCACAAAATAATAACTAGATAATAGATAAATAGTAATAAGATAATTTTACACGATTATTTTAAATAATAGTTATTTCTCATATAAATAATTATTGAAAAAAGGAAAGCAAGTGCAAATACCAAGAAGAAAGTATTTTTCACAAATGTAATTACAAAATTCGCGAAGTAGTGCAATAAAGAAAAACATATATGTTGTAAAATGGCATTATTCGAAACATTCTTTCAAAATTTTTAGGCACAATATTATAATGGTGAATTCCTTATGAAGTATGCCTTAAACCCTTTTTTTGAATTTATAAAAGGTCGCAATATTTAAAATCATTTAACAATAATGTTAATTGCTCTTGAAGCATGTGTACTGTTTCCAAAAGTTGGTTTTGTACAGAGTTCCCTAAACTGTGATTCTTAGATGCGTCAGTTATTTATTTCTTCGTGTGGCAGTTCGACGTACGGAATGAATCGAATTTCGTGTTTACTAATCCTCGACTGTGAAAATGAAATGTTTTTTGTTTGTTGGTAAGGATTGCGTTACATCGATAAAAAGAAAAATTACAACATCGATGAAAAAAAAAAATGTGTGTGTAAAACTGTTGTGTGTGGAAAACATTCTGCAACTTTTATAATGCTCGACTTGTGAAAGATCTCCAGAATCGTTTATTAGCTGGCAGCGTTTAATGATCTCTTAGGACCCCAATGAAGAAGTCTGGGCCGTTAAAGTGGTAACCAGGATCTTCCGACCGTAAATCAGATGCCCAACTCTTCCCAGAATGCCGCAACCTTGCCTCGCCGTCTCCTCTTACCAGAGATCTTTGTGGCCATCTCTCAACATTCCCCCGCAAAGCACCGTCCCGCGGTGACGGAGATGCACTATCGGCCGCAGACAACAAGGGTGCCCAAAGGGTTGAGAGACGCCAGCCACTCGCAAGAGTCTCGAGTGGAACCCGAAGAGAAATAAACAAGCGAGGCTCGTATCTCGATAAGGGTTGCATCTCTCGAAACGAATTGGAGAGATCTCTTCTTGTGGTTAAAAAAGTGTCCAATCAACGAAATATATAAAACGTGGAAGTGAAAAGTTTTTAGTTATTTTTTCGTTGTTTAAAATAAAAACTGTGCACTGGTTCTGCCTTGTTTGTCACGTAATTAAAGAAATGAAGCTTGATAGGTAAAAAAAATTAACAGAAACAGTTGCCTATTCCTTAAAGTTATGAATGTGTTAGACTTAAATAGAGGGTGATTATAATTAAAGTCCTACTTTCAAAATGCTGTAAAAAAAGAACCACTCCCCACAATGAGTTCGAATTTGAACTGAAGATACTTGCAGAAGGGGGAAACGGCACGGCATAAAAAAAAAGTACCACCGATTTTTCCCGTCCAATTTGGTATGATCTTGACGTGGTGGATGGGCTTTTCACTCACAGTGGCACAACTGTTGAATGAAAAAAAAAAACATGCAATATCTGTCCTATATTCACAAAAATGGTATTTTAAAATCAAACTTAATTTTTCCTCATCCTTTCGACAGTTAATTTTTAAATATAGGGATGCACAAATGTATTTTTTTTAATGCATCGTTTTTTACTACTTTGGCCATTATAAAATAAATATATTTTGTAAAAGTGTGATACATCTCACTGCCGAAAAAATGTTCAATGCGGGCCACCCTGGTCCGCATTGAAATCATTCGTCATTTAAGTAAATAATTTTTTTAAATATAAAAGTAAAAATTACTTTTTTTCTTAACGCTTTAACTGACTATAATGATGCGTATTTTTTATGAAAAAGATAATTGTGTCGCAAGAAAATTGCATGTGATGAGAGTAAATTTTTGATTGGTTTGGCTTGGTTTATCTACAGTGGTTGTTTGTTTTGTCTTGGTTGCTCTACGGTCATTTTGTGCACATTTTAGGCTAATTAGACAGCACCTACAGTTTAACGGAGATTCCGAACCACTCACAAACATCCATCCCGCCACCAGGACTCAAACCTGAAGCCTGCGGTACCAAAGGCCAATTGGTCATCAGACCGCAATTTTTGATTGAAAAAATCATTAAAAGATCAATTTGATTGTGGAAGGATAAAGAATTTCGCAACTCTACCTTATATTGTTTTTAAATTTGTTTTAAAAAAAAACTCATTTATATAAAATTTTTTAGCGACAAATCTTCACACTCATTATATCCTCAGATAACCAGATCATGAATGAACTACATGAAGAGCATTTTCTTCACAATTTTGTTTTATTTTTTTAAAGACACACTCTGTACAAAAAATGAGTATTCAATTTCAAAACCTGCTCTTGAAGGTTTTTAAATCATGTCAAAGCCATTATAGCACAATGAATAAAGGTTTATTTTATTTTAACTGTTGTATTGTCTTAAAGCGTCTTAAAATAGAATTTTGTCTTTTTTCTTTGATGTGTATCTTTTTTAATGGCACTGAATGTCAGATTTCTTCATTCCGAATCTTTTCCAGTTGCATTTTAATTAAAATGGAAATGAGAAATTTTTTTGATGTGCGTGGAATTATAGATTTAATTCGTTTGTCTCCACTCGCATTTTTTTTCTGATAAAATTATTGCATTCATAGTTGTTTAAAAATTATTCAATTCGATTAAAATCTATAATGATTGCTAAAGCTATTCGCTATCATGATATACAGGGTGATTATAATCCATTTTCAGTACAAGAAATTAAAATCGAGTTTTCAAAATGTAGGGTGATTATAATTAAAGTCCCACTTTCAAAATGCTGCTGCTGCTGCTGCTGCTGCTGCAAAAAAAAAGTTCCAAAGTGTATTAATAGATGGCTCTGTAAGCGACATAAGGGAAGTGAATTCGGCTGCCAGTGACATTTTGAATCGAAATGACAACGTATTTGGCATGAGTTACACATTAAACCAACTGTAGTGTTCAATGTGCTTGATTGTTTGGGTTTTTTGACGGAAAAAATGACTCCCAATCATTCAACAGTTGCGACACTGTGAGTGGAAAGTTCATCCACCACAATAAAGTTGTATATTCCGCCAAAGCAAGAATTTTTCTCATCCAATTTGAATGGGAAAAATCGGTTAATACACTTTTGGAACTTTTTTTGCTGCCGTGCCGTTTCCCCCTCCTTCAAGTATCTTCAAGTTTGAACTCATTCTGATGCGTGGTTCTTTTTGTGCAGGATTTTGAAAGTCAGACTTTTAATTATAATCACCCTGTATATAGGTTGAAACGCTTGGACAAAATTTTAATATAGAAGGTATTTTACAGCTGTAAATTATTGAAGCTGTTTTAATTTATTGAAAATGTTAGCACAAAAAATGTGGTACAATTTAATCGCATGTCCGCCTTTAAAATTATGTCATTAAGAATTTCAGTAATCTGATATAGGTACGAAAACATATTTGCTATAAAAAAAATTTATTGAGGTAATTTTTATGTTTGTTATATATTTATCATTGTTTTCATCGAATTTTTAAAAAAACATCTTCGTTAAAAAAGTGTTGAAAGCAGACTTGGTGATATCAATTAAGTTAGGTTAAAAGGCCACATTAATTATAATCTGATATAATCCAGTATCATATTACGTTATAAAATCTCTGTTAAAAAACATATATTCTATTTTATGACTGTTTATTTTTTGTGTCAAATACGTAATTGCATATTTTCTCCTTCTATATTTTGAGATAAAATTTTTAGTTACTACTGTGTCCCAAAAGTAAGACCAATTTACAATTCCCGAGGCTTACGGAATTTCAATTTTTTTTAGGTTGCTGGCACTGTGCTTGACATTTGTGTGA
The DNA here is from genome assembly GCA_021605075.1 of Caerostris darwini. Taxonomy (NCBI): domain Eukaryota; kingdom Metazoa; phylum Arthropoda; class Arachnida; order Araneae; family Araneidae; genus Caerostris; species Caerostris darwini. The sequence goes on along the minus strand of BPLQ01005630.1, from coordinate 37,184 downwards.
AATTTGATGTCAAAATATTCATTAGTGTTTGAGTGACGCTTAGCTTTGTCAGACGCTAAAACTGATTCCGGTGATTTTAAATGTCTGATTACACTGCATTGATTCTTCGTGACTTTTTCGCCAAAAATGAAACCCATATCGTTCCACAACCATCATATTCACACCGTGCGACTTCTGGTTATTCCCTAAACTCAAAAGATCTCTTCAGGGACACCGTTTTGAGTCCATTGAAGAGATTCAACGTGAATCGCCGCGCTTTTTGAAGGCCATTCCGGCCAATGACTTTTTAGCATGCATTGAGGATTGGAATAAATGTTGGCATAAGTGCATTGTGTCCTGATGGGATTACTTTGAAGGTGATGAAATAAATTTGGAAGAATAAAGAGTTTTTGAAAAAAAAAAATAATAATTGTCTTACATTTTCGGCACAATAGTAATCGTAGTATCATATTTCGTTATAAAACATAGATTATATTTTATGACTGTTTATTCAATTCCTTCTATTAGCTCACACTCTCCCCATATATATCTTGTTCAAATTTTCAATCGTTCATAAAATACTTTTTATTCATCCACTCAAGTTCAAATACATTTTTTTTTTAACTTGTAGTGGATGACACTGAATGTTAATGCAGTTTTTTCAAATATTAATTCAGTAATTAAATTTAATTCATTAATTTTAGTTTTTTTAGATTTAAGTTGCATATATCTACCAATAGATGGCGCCAGGTAAATTTTAAAAAATGAATGAAAATTATTTATAAAGACTTTCTGCAATAGAGTGAAAAAAAGTAGGAATTGAGTTTACATTTTTTTTTTTTTTTATATTACTTGTTTTTTGTATCAAATACGTAATTGCGTTTTTTTTCCCATTCTATATTTTGAGATAAAAGTTTTTAGTTATTAACCTAAGAACCCCATAAGAACTTTTCGCAATGTAGTATAAGTCGTGACTTATTTCTGGCTAAATGCACTTTCCCAGAAACAAGGAAGTTAGCACTCTAGAGCCTCCTGACGAAAGGGCTGTCACTTAGCACTGAAGGTTCCATTTGTCAAAGTGTGTGCCGTACGAAAAATTGACGCACGTTGTGACGTCACCTCGATTAATCGCAAACTCTCTTGTGACACATTCTTCCGAACCTTTTAGAAAAAAAAAAAAAGAACGAAGAGTTGCCCCTATACAGTTTGGAATGATGTGAGTAAGAAGTTTGATTGGGCTCTGTGACTCTGTACGGTCATATGAGACCGGGGTCTACGGTGTAAAGTGGATTCCGAACCACTACAAATATCAATGGCTCCGCCGGGATTTGAACCCGAAATCGGTGTAAACCGAGCGCCAGATCGCTCGCCACTCGGATATCAGGTCCCAATCCTAGACAGAACAACAGTAAAGCCAGCCCAATTCATGTAATTTGAGAAAACATGCATTTCAAATTCCTCCCAGCTTACAGAGAAACGGTTTTTTATGCGCCGTCCAATCCTTTCGAGATGGACGCAGTGGGTTCGTAGGCTGTTCATAAAACTACGCCCTTCATTTTAGTGCATGAACTGCAATCAAGCATTTTCCGAAATGGTTTGTTTCAGTTTGGATGGAAAACGCACGCTTGCAAAACGTTGGCCATCTTTTGATAAAACCAAATTTCCGATCCAAATTTCCAGCTAATATGGGTTTTTGGCTAATATTGGTTTAATACCGGCTACTACCTATTTGATACCGGCTTTGGTATCATTTTCCAAACTAGTTTGTTTCAGATTGGATTTTTTTTTCTCACTGCATGCAAAAACGTTGACCATCTTTCGATAAAATCAAATTTCCAATCCGGCTAATATCGGTTTTTGATCACACATCAAAGGATCTGCGACCTTGTGAAAGACACATTGGGGCTCTCTTGTAAGGAGATATAAGGAGGTTTTTTTTCTTTTTTTCGTTCAAACTGCAACTCCTGGACACAGACGAACATTTAGGTGAATGTTTTAAACGTGAATGTTTCTTAAAATCTATCTGGGATCTCGCAGCAAAAATAAATCCAAAGTAGAATCCTTCTAAATAAAAGACAGTGCAGTTGAAAAGAAAACTGCAAAGAAATTTTAAAACGCACTGCATGCAAAAACGTTGACCATCTTTTGATAAAACAAAATTTCCGATCCAGCTAATATCGGGTTTTTGGCCACATATTAAAGGATCTGTGACCTTGTGAAAGACACATTAGGACTCACTCGTAAGGGGATAAAAGGAGTTTTTTTTTTTTACTTTCAAACTGCAACCCATGGGCACAGACGAACACTCGTCGTGAATGTTCATTAAAACCTATCTGGGACCTCACAGCAAAAATAAATCCAAAGTAGAATCTTTCTAATGAAAGATAACGCAGTTCAAAAGAAAACTGCAAAGAAATTTTAAAAACACACTACATGCAAAAACGTTGACCATCTTTTGATAAAACCAAATTTCCGATCCGGGCTAATAAGGTTTTTTTGCCACATATCAAAGAATCTGCTACCTTGTGAAAAACACATTAGGGCTCTCTCATAAGGTCATGAGGGGATATAAGGAGGTTTCTTTTTCTTTTCTTTTTTTCCGTTAAAACTGCAACTCTAGGGCACAGGCGAACACTTGGGTGAATGTTCCTTAAAACCTATCAGCAAAAATAAATCCAAAGTAAAATCATGCTAATGAAAGATAGCGCAGTTCAAAAGAAGAAAACTGCAAAGAAATTTATAAAAACACTGAGAAACTGTCGTGGCTGGAGACAGAGAGCCTCTTCCGGTTTTTCCCAAGATGTACCTCTATCTCGCAATGCGTCTCACTATATTCCTGGAAAGTCAATGACCGTGGCCACGCTATCCGTGGTCCCAGATTATTTTCTTGTCTTTCTTTTTCACCGATTGTCTTGGCGATTTCCAGTTCCTCATCTGAGAGCCCGACAGGTTTTTGTGTAGTCGTTCGAGCAGCTGTTTTATGTGCTGAGGGAATCTAAGCGGCGCGCACTCTCGTTATTTATTTACTATTCATGACTAGTATTGTCTGTCTGGCGTTCCAGAAAAAGTGTAGTTACTGCTTCCCCCAGAACAGATTGCCAATGGAGACTGCAAGGCAAGAAATATGCGCAAGTTATAAAAAGACGCGCAGCATATTTTTTGTTTTAGAGAAGAAGTTTCTCGTTTTGAACGCTAGTGCAGTGGCAGAAGACTGGCAACTGGCGTACCAATTACGGAGTACCCATCTTAATTCATGTATTAGTAAATTTACAATTTTAATTGGCTGCTTAAATGTTAGTATGTGATACAAGATAAACTTTCAATAATATAATATGTGGTACTCTAAAATTAAAAAAACATACTAAAATAAATAAAAGTAAGATAAAAAAATTTAAATTAAAAGAATTTAAGTTTAAATTCTGTACAGTTAGGAACCAGTTGTCGATGCCGTAAAACAATTGTAGAATGATATAATAATTGTTATAGTATGTGGACATGTGGGATCCGTATGATGAAAACTCCTCCCCCTTCCCTCCCTCCCCAAAAAAATGGCAGATCTCAGAACCGAAGTTCTAGTATTTTATTATATATATATAACTCCATTCTTTCACGTAGCTTTTGAAAATCGATGTCAATTTGGGTATTTGCACATCGTAAGTGGGTTGCAGGTTACTCCGTTATTGCGTCCGTTATGTTTGAGCTTGTTTTGTGTTTGGTCAATTTCGTTTTCGAAAAAGTGATTCGCAGGTATTAGTTGAACCAAAAGCGATAACAACTAAGAGTCTGGTTTGCTCTGCTGTCAACAATCAACTGGCGTATCTAGGGTTGGTCACTGAGGTCACTTAAAGTGAAACATAGATCCTGTTGTATTAGATGTTCCATGATACGCGCACATTATGAGTTCATCAACTGCAAATAAAGTATCACTGGCAGCCAAATTCCCTTTCTTTATGCCGCTTATAGCGCCCTCTATTAATACACTTTTAACTTATTTTTGATGCCGTACCATCTTCTAGTATCTTCAGTTCAAATGTGAACTCATTGTGACGAGGGATTCTTTTTTTACAGCATTTTGAAAGTAGGACTTTAATTATAATCACCCTGTATATAAATAAACCAATTAATTTATTTAAATTTTTTTGATGGTCTTTTTTAAACAGCGAAATCTAACTTTCAATATTAGTTAATTATTATTATTTAGATGAAACAAGTTAAACAAGTCTTCTTGAGCAGCTTTGATGATGCGCATTCTGTATTTGTTCTCTTGTACCTCCCCCCCTCTCTTATCATTCCATTTCATTTATTTATTTATTTTTTTCCACAGTGTATAAACGTTTCGTACGAAGTAATTTTGGTTGTATTTATCTTGTGGTCGATTTTCTCAGAAGTACCTAATGAGTTTAGTATTAAAATGATTTAATGAACTTATTATGTGTTCATGACTGGCATGAAAGAATCGTCCCGCGGTTCAAATATTTGCTGCTATCATTTACTTTTCTCAATTCCTACTATTAGTTCACACTTTCCCCATATATATTTATACAGCAGGACCTCTGTTAGTCGAACTTCAAGGGAGACGCCAAATAATTCGAGTTGTAGAGTTTTCGACTTATGGAGGATTTCGACTTACGTGGATTTTGTAAGGAAATATTCGACTTGCAGAAGTTTAGATTCTTTCTAACTTATTTTGAGTTAGAGAGGTAAAATAAATAAAAATTCAAGTTGCAGAGGTAATAAACATGTTTATTACCTAATTAGTTCAAATAGTTAGAATAGTATTCGATAGTAGAATAGTAGATTTCCACTACTTTGGCCATTATAAAATAAATATATTTTGTAAAAGTGCGATAAATCTAAGATTTTTTTATTGTTTTTAAGATTGTTTTTTTCCCCTGAATCTTTTTTTCTTGACAGATCTAGAACATAATGATAATTGTACTGCCTCAATTAATATTGCATGCCTGATTACCATAATTCTGCAATCTTTATTATCTTTTTTTCTATATGAAATCTTTGAAAAAAAAACATACAAATCGTGAAAGCTTCTTTTTTATAATAAATGCGATATCTGACTCAATGTGCATTTTTATCATAAACGGCTTTATTGTGCAGAGATAACCCTTCCACGATTAGATAAATATAGATTTCGAACGTAACAAGCTCTCATTTACATGACTGACCTGGTTATACTTGGAAATTCTTATCTGTTGGAAATGTCGAAAAGTAATTAGACGAGGAAGAAAAGGGGTTGTGATTTGCATTCGGGAAAAAAGGGGATCAGGGGTTATCTTTTGTTTAGTCAGGGATTCGGTTATCGTTCATTGAAGAAACCCGTGATGCCTGCACGCGTTCCACTAAAGACACGGTTTAAAGTTCTTCTTCAAACTGTGTCCTCTACACTGATCGAGTGATTATTGGTTGTGGATTTTGTTTTAAAGACTGGGTTTTTTTTATCTTATCTAAAACTTGGAAGAGACTTTTTGGTATGAATAGCAAGATTTTTATATATTATAAAAAGAAAAAAAAAAAAAAAAACCTGCCAGTTTGTTTTAAGTATGTTGAAATTTTTAAATAAGTAACTAATCTAACAACTTACGTTAATGTACTCCAAAGATTATTTTCTAAGATAAATTTGAAGGACTAAATATTCTTGGCGGCAGATTAAACTATTACTTTGTTTATTATATATTGTAAATTGAAAAATTGGTTTAACGTGCAACTCATGCCAAATACGTTGTCACAGGCAACCAAATTCACTTTCTTTATGACACTTACAGCGCCATCTATTAATACACTTTGGAACTTTTTTTTGTTGCCGTACCATTTCCCCTTTCTTCAGGTACCTTCAGTTCATATTTGAATTCATTGTGACGAGTGGTTCTTTTTTTACAGCATTTTGAAAGTGGGACTTTAATTATAATCACCCTGCATATACAAAATTAAAATTATCACTCTAATCTACTTGCACTCAAATTAATATATTTTACAATAATACAATACAGCTCACACTGATAAAGTACTGATAGACACAGATCTGTATACTGATGAAGTGATTCCAATGGTTGTGATTTTTTTTAGAGGCTGGTTTTACTATCTTATCTAAAACTAAAAAAGAATATTGGTATGAATAGCGGGATTTTATATATTTATTTTTTAGCGGGCAGTTTATCTAAAAAAATAAACTGCCCGTTTGTTTTTAAGTATGTTGAAATTTTTAAATAAGTTACTAACTATCATACCTATCATACTCGTTAATGTGCACTTCAAAGATTGTTTTTAAGATACGTTTGGAGCACTCAGTATTCTTGGCGGCAGATTAAAATATTACTTTGTTTATTATGTATTATAAATAGAGTCCTTGAGTTTTAAATCCCTATGATCAGAAATTAATTGCCAAAATAATTAGATTAGAGTAATAATTATAATTTTGTATATACAGGGAGATTATAATTAAAGTCCCACTTTCAAAATGCTTTAAAAAAAGAACCACTCGTTACAATAAGTTCAAATTTGATATACTTGAAGAAGGGGGAAGCGGTGTGGCATCAAATAAAAAGTTCCAAAGTGTATAAATAAATGGCTCTGTAAGCGGCAAAAAGAAAGTGATTTCAGCTGCCAATGATATTTTGAATCGAAATGGAAACACATTTGGCATTAGTTGCACATTAAACCAACTGTAGTGTTCAATGTACTTGATTTTTTTTTTTTTTTTTTTTTTTTTTTTTTTGACGGAAAAAAATGACTTTCAAGTCATTCAACAATTGTGACATTGTTATTGGGAAGCCCATCCACTACGGCAAGGTCATACCAAATTGGATGGAAAAAATCGGTGGAACTTTTTTTTGATGCCATACCGTTTCCCCCGTCTTCAAGTATCTTCAATTCAAATTTGAACCCATTGTGACGAGTGTTTTTTTTGCAGCATTTCGAAAGTTGAACTAACATTATAATCACCCTGTATATCGTTGACAAAATAAAAATGTAAGTACAAAATTTGTACATTGACTAACGGAAAAGTCTGTTATCCAATTTAAATAGGTTATTGATAGTTTTATAATGCGCCCTTTGCTTATGAATGAATTCTTCCTGGTTTGAGATATCAGATCTGTTAGAAAACGGTAAAAATTCTTTCGACCACGATCGTATAATATTGAGTTAATGCATTGTTTTAAAAGCGAATTCCATTTATAAATGCAATTGCTAATATCTGATGTGATTGATAATATTCAACAATTTCAGTTTTTAAGGAAGAATTGAACAATTTTGATTTTTCCTAACATTATAAACATGGGGAAGTTTAGATAAAATGGTATTATTTGTTTTTTTTTAGACAGTCACTGCATTGCTAAATCGTACTGATTGGATTGTCTTGAGAATTTCCAGAATTTTCTTTGTTGTGTGGAGATTTTACCACTATCTTATCGGAAGCTTTCCTTCACAGTCAGTCTGACCAAAACAAACAGACTTGATGTGAGAAAACAGTGATCCTCATTAGTTATTGAAATGGGCATGCCTCTGGTTCGTTGACCTCCGCTTCCGAGACACAAATTTCGCCAATGGTTACGACGTCGTAAGTTCATTGCGTAATTATCATAACTAAACGGATGGTAGTTGAATAAACTACTGGTTTTATAACGTGCCTCCCGGCGACGTTACCTTGTCTTCTTACAACATGATTTCAGGGATAAAAAGAAGCAAATTACATAAAGAGTTGTTGAACATTACTGTGAGATTTCAGTTTGTCTAGAATAGGGTTGGCAAACCCAAATGATCTTGCGGGCCACTTTGGAGATGCATCATAATTTCGCTTGCCGCATATAAAATTATATATCCCCATGTTAGATTTAAACCCACTATAGACATTTTTTGGAGTGAAAAATTGAGACATAATGAGTTATTAATTTTGTGTTTATTATTATTCTTACATGTAAACACAGATAATATAATAATCATGATACTAAATGCACATTGTAAAGAAATATATAACACTAAAAATTAAATATAAATGGTATATAAATATAAATGAAATCATTAAAAAAATATTTATTTTACTAGTGCGATATTTGTTTCTCCACTCATCATGAGTTGCAAAATATAATTTAATTATTCTGCGAACTCATAACTGTCAACTCATCAATAAAACACAGAATAAAACAGGCAATACCTGTCCTATATTCGCAAGAATATTATTTTAAAATCAAAGTTCATTTTTTCTCATGATTTCGACAGTTCATTTTTGAATATAGGGATGCACACATAATGTTTTTTTTTAATACATTGATTTTCACAACTTTTTCTATTATAAAATAATTATATTTTGTGAAATTGTGATAAATCTCACGGGTTGGAAAAATATTCAAGGCTGGCCGCGGGTTGGCCAATCCTGGTCTAGAAGAATTATATTTCACTAGAAGAATTACTGTTAAAAATATCTCACATTTTGTGCATTTTGCTTTTGTTAGCAAATGTTCTTCCGGTTTCCTTTTTGTGTTTAATTTTTTTCCATGGTATTTTTCATGCTTAATTTAATTTTATGCAATATGTGCAAAACTATAAAACGACTGATTAAAATTCAGTACAAATCCTAAAAACAGGGGTGGCCAATCCGTGGCCCGCCTCGAATATTTTTCCGGCTCGTGAGATTTATCACACTTTTACAAAATACATTTATTTTATAATGGACAAAGTAGTGAAAACCAATGGATTAAAAAAAAAATGCATAATTATGTGTGCATCCAAATTTTCAAAAATGAACTGTCGAAATGATGAGAAAAAATTAACTTTGATTTTAAAATAATATTCTTGCGAATATATGACAGGTGTTACCTATTTTAGTTATGAGTTTACAGAATGATTAAATTATACTCTGCGCATCTTGGAACATCTAATATAACAAGTTCTATGTTTCACTTTAAGTGACGCAGTGACCATCCCTAGATACGAACAGTTGATTGTTGATAGCAAAGCAAGCCAGACTCTTAGTTGAAGTCGTTAGCATTTTTGATTCAACTTACAAGTGCGAACCTTTTTTTTTTCTAACATGAAATTGATCCAACACAAAACACACTCAAACTTAACGGACGCTAACTTACAACACCCATTACGATGTACAAATGCCCAAATTGAGATCGATTTGTAGAAGCTAAGTGAAAAGAGTGGAGAAACACATATCGCACTAGTAAAATAAATATTTTTGAATGATTTCATTTTTTTTTATTTCGTTTTTAATGATATATTTTTTTATATTTCATTTTTAGTGTTATCAATTTCCTTACAATGTGCGTTTAGTATCATTATTATTATATTATCTATGTTTACCTATGTAGGAATAACAGTAAACACAAGAAATAATAACTCATTCTGTTTCAATTTTTCACGCCAAAAAATGTCTACAGTGGGTCTAAATCTAATATGGGGATATATTTTATTATGATTTGTGTGTTACTGGATATATTTTATATGCGTGCCCGCGGAATTAGGATGCATTTCCAAAGTGGCCCACTTGATCATTTGTGTTGGCCACCCCTGTTTTAAGGCATAATTGATGCAAATTTTTAATATATGAAAACATTTGAATCCATTCATTGTATATGGATGAAACGCACATTTCTTTTTATTTCTTTTCCTGGTAAGATTTTTTCTTTTCTCAGAAATATGAGTCGTAAACATCCTCTAGAAAGTTTTGTTGCTGTTTGTAATTAAAAGTATGCCATTTTCTTTCCTCGACCAAACGTAATACTTAATTGTCGATTTGCGTGGTAGTTCAATGCGTGCAGCGAATTGTTGACAAGAGACCAGCAACTAACGCTTCCATCGAAAACATCAAATTTTCCCGCCAGTTTTCCTCGAAAGGTATGTTCCAAAACTGTTTCACCCTGTTGCACAATCTTTTGCGGTTTGTTGTTAGCTACTTTGTAGTCATTGGAGAGTCACACACCTCCATTATGCTAGCCAATCAGGATCGTGTTTATGAACTTGTCAAATATTATTATTATTATTTATTCTTTATACAACCGAGCGTAAAGTTTATTTTCTTAACTGTTAATGTTTTGCTACGTCATTTCTGACATGTAAAATAATAATGGCCTTCGCAATCATAATTGAAGCAATTTTCGTTATTGAAAAGCAAAAATGTTTACTAAAAGAATCACGACCTTGATTTTATAGTATAGTCTGCGGTTTAATCCATTAGAGTTGTTTGTTTAATTTCTATACTAAAAGATGAATTAATCATTATTGTTTGATGTTTATTAGTTCATTATAATATTTTTATTAAAATTTTATTAGTTTAAATTTTAAAATTAGCCTTCATTTCTACTGAACGTAATTATAGTAATTAATCATTGGTGACATCAGTGAATAAAGAAAGTTTAATTGAATTTTTTTTTATTATTCTTTTTGAGGAAATTAAAACTATTTTTCAATTATTTTTTTATTTATTAAAATTATTTTTATTAAAATTTTATTACTATAAAATTTTAAAATTATCCGTCATTTCTACTGAACGTAATTATAGTAATTAATCATTGGTAATATCCGTGAATAATGAAAGTTTAATTGAATTTTTTGTTATTTTTTTCATGAAATTAAAATTTTATTATTTACTAAATCATTTTAAAATTATTTAAATTATTAATTTTTATTTATTAAGATTTTATTAGTTTAAAACTTTAAAATTAGGCTCCATTTCTACTGAAATTAATTATAGTATTTAATCATTGGTGACTAAAGAAAGTTTCATTGAATATTTTATTATAATTTTTGATGAAATTAAAAAATAATTTTAGTTAGACGTCTAAATTAAACTTTTTCTTACTAATATTTTATTTAATTTTTTATGAAATGCAAATAAGATATAAGCTTTATTTTTTATTCAGAAGTTTTATTTTTTTAGCGTTAGTATTAATAGCTTTAATTTGTAGAAGATTAGACTTTCTATCGTTTTTTTTATGTGAAATAAAATAATAATTATATTAATTTATTTCATCTTTTGGGGGTAAGAAATAATTCTGTCGAATTTTTTCATAGCTTGCGATTTTTATTAGAGTTTATTACTAAATTTAAAACTTTCACTAAATTATATCTACAGCGTGATTATAATTAATTAAAGTCTCTCTTTCAAAGCCAATATCAGTGCAATTCCCCGCCAAACGCAGCTACGGTACTGCTGAACGAAGAATGCTACCATTAATACTATCATAGGCATCAACAGTACATAAAATGCAAGGTAGCACTGTAGATTATGCACTAATATATCTAGGACATTGATATATGCATTAATTATGCATTAATATATCTAGTGAAGCATATTTCGCCTTGAGTCGTGTGAAATCATTAGATGGACTATTAATTGAAGAACTGGACTGCTCGAAACTCACTGGAAAAGGTTCCTTGCAATAATGAAGCATTACAAGAGATGGATAGAATGAGAAATTATAGACCACCATCAGCTTCATAAATTAGAAACGAAAAATAAAATAGAAAGCGAATAAGTCGTAAACAAACAAAAATAATAGTCCAACACCCTATATAGAAAGGAAAATGGAAAATTGTAAGGAAATTCGCTTTCTATTTTGGCTCTTAATAGTGTGATTCTGTCCTATGTATATACATATTTATATTAATTGTAATTATTTAATAAAAAGTAACTAAAATGAAATTCTTCTTTGTTGACCTAAATAGGAATTGACTTTATAAATTTATTTTTTTTTAATATTATTTGTTGGAACTTTAATTCGAATGAAAGAATATTACTGATACGGCATGAAGAAGAAAAAAAGAACCCTGTCTGCAATATCTCTGATGTTTTTATCTTTTGTCTAAAGGTTTTTAAACTTTTCTCAGTAATCTTATTTCACCCAAGGCCAGTTTCTCGTCTGCTTTCTGTTTGTTTGTTTCTTTAATAAACACTACGGTGTTCCTGTATCTCAAGGATTTCGCACGGACATTTTATTATATATTTTTTTTTTCAGCTGCATCTTGAATTTTTATATCTATGAATTTACAGATTTCAGGGACTTCAGGTTTTCTCATTTTTATTTATATTATCTAAATACAAATGAAAAATTGGCATTGGCATTTTCAGGTCTTTTTCTCAAAATCAAAAAATCTAATTTAATCTTCATTAAAAGTAAGTTTTATACCCATTTTGGGTTAAGAGAATGCTGTAATTATAATGTTGCTTGGATTTGCCGGAATTCATAATTTGAATTACTAGAATATTTTCCTTATTCTATTTTCAGCGTAATCGTGTTTAAAGAAACACATATTTCCAAATATTTTTTTTTTTAAGAAGTAGTCAAATTCCATTCTTTCGTTTGAATCTATCACTAACTCTTTTTAATTGTTAAACTATGATTTGGTTTATTTATAAATTATTTTTAAGAACTAATATGTGTGTGCACTTGCAAGATGAATAAATAAACAATTTACAATTATTTTACCAATTATTGTTTTTTATTATTTATAAATTATTGATTAAAAAAATATATGCGTTAAATCAGGGGTGGCCTATCCAAATGATTTTGCGGGCCACTTTGGAAATGCATCCTAACTCCGCGGGCCGCATATAAAATTATATATCCCTATATTAGATTTAGTCCCACTATAGATATTTTTATATTAATGTTACAACCTGATATAATAGATGTTCCAAGATGTGCGCACATCAGGAGTTCGTGGATTATAATTAAATTATTCTGTGAATTCATAAATAAAACAGGCAATATCTGTCGCAAGAATATTATTTTAAAATCAAAGTTAATTTTTTCTCATAATTTCGAAAGTTAATTTTTGAATATGTGGACGCACACATAATGCATTTTTTTAATACATTGGTGTTCACTACTTTGGCCATTATAAAATAAATATATTTTGTAAAAGTGTGATAAATCTCAGAGAAGTAGAAAGCCCATCCACCACGGCAAGGTCATATCAAACTGGATAGGAAAAATCGGTGGAACTCTTTTTGATGCCATACCGTTTTCCCCTTCTTCAAGTATCTTCAGTTCAAATTTGAATTCATTGTGCCGAATGGTTCTTTTTTTTACAGCAGTATCAATAAGAGTATAAATTTGGTAACCATATGCTATATGTTTGTGTTTTATAGTGTTTTGTGCTTATTTTCAGCAATAAACATTTGAAAAAAAAAAAGGTTCCATTGTAGAAATAGTGTAGAAAACATTGTCACTGTATATACAAACATTCTTCTAGAGTTTGAGAGAGACAGCGAATTTTGCTTCAAATAGCATAGATTATTAAAAAACTGTCATCCTGAGGCCCAATATGTTAATTTATTGGACAGCCTCCTATTTTTCTAAAATGATGAAATTCGATGTCTACTCGCCTCGCTTGCATTACGGAAAGTGAATCCTATTGTCTATCGAATCGTGAATGAATCTCCTCTTGAATTTCGGTCCGCGCCAATTTTTTGTTTTTTTGCCGATCACTTCGTGTATTCCAACGTCTGCGTCAAATAGCGTTTGAACAACCCATTCTCTGGAAGCCTTGGACATTGTTTGCGCATCTGCTGTGCATATCATTACTCTGGCCGGTAGACGTTTGGTATTTTAGCTCGGATCGTGCGCGAAATTGAATTGATTTTTCACTGCCATCGTATTCAGAATGATGCAATTCGTTGAAAAGAGCAGTCATCGTGAAATTACACATTTACATCAAAATTCATGATAGTAAGACTTTTTAGCAAGAATTCTTAGATTTGTGATATCCGCAGATCGCATGTATTCTTAACTGCGAATTGCCAAAAAAAAAAAAAAAAAAAATTAACATATTATATTTCTCTTAGCTTTTGCTCTTCTCCAGTCTTTCACTTAGCTTTTGCAAATCGATCTCCATTTGGGTATTTGCACTTCGTAATGGGTGTTGCGTCCGTTATGTTTGAGCGTGTTTTGTGCTTGGTCAATTTCATTTTAGGGGAGGAAAAAAAAAAAAAGAAACGATTCGCAGGTGTAAGTTGAACCAAAAGTGCTAACTTGAACTAAGAGTCTGATTTGATCTACTTTGGTCAATCAACTGTGCGTATCTAGGGAGGGTCATTGAGGTCACTTAAAGTGAAACACAGAACTTATTATATTAGATGTTCCAAGATGCGCGTGCATCATGAGTTCGCAGAATAAAATTTAATTACTCTAAGAACTCAAAACTATAAACTCATAAATAGAGCAGGCAATATCTGTCCTATATTCGCAAGAATGTTATTTTAAAATTAAACTTAATTTTATCTCATCATTTCGATAGTTAATTTTTGAATATAGGGATGCACACATAATGTATTTTTTCAATACATTGGTTTCGACTACTTTGGCCATGATAAAGTAAATATATTTTGTTAAAGTGTGATAGATCTCACGGCTCGGAAAAATATTCAAGGTGGGGCGCAGGTTGGCCACTCTTGATATATGGAGTTAAAACCCATAAAATAGGTACTTAATGTTTCCGAAATTTCTGTAATAATGTCCTCATCCTTTCCTTCTTTAGCATAATATTTGGGATTTAAATATTAACATATTGGAATTCCATGTCCTAACGGCGTGTTATTTTTGAATTTGCAGGAATTCCGAGAAACGCAAGGAGAAATCCAGAGACGCAGCGCGATGTCGTCGCAGCAAGGAGTCGGAGATCTTCTCGGACCTGTCCTCGCAGCTGCCCCTGCCCCAGGGCACGGCGGCCACCCTGGACAAGACCTCCGTCATGAGGCTCACCGTCGGCTATCTCAAGGTCAGGGAGATGGTGGAGCTCTTCATCGCCCCCTACAACCACAAGTGCCGGTTGGGTCAGTAGAACATCCATCCTCGTAATCGTAGCTCTCGTTGAGCAACGATAGTTTTATAATAATGAAACAAGTAATATAAAAAAGAAATTAAGTTGATTCCTACTTAGGTCAAAAAAGAAAAATTTTATTTTATTTTTAATCCCACGTAACAGGAGCAAATATACGGTCCACTCCATCAGTGGCTCTGATGATGGATTTAAGGCTCGCTCACACCGAGGCGTGAGGCGGCGAAGCGTGAAGCTTTGACCAATCACTAGCCTCACCACGTTCGCCTGAAACCGGTTTGAAATCCGCCGCTTCGAGTTGCACAACTTTCAACTCTCAAATGCTTGCAGGATTGAGCCAATAGTAGATCTGCCATCTAGTAGAAGTAACGGGAACTTCACTAGGCGTAAAGCAATTTCTGAACGGGTCGAAAAAACTTTGGTGTGAACGGGTCGAAAAAATTTTCTTCCCTGCCGCGTGACGCGTCGCCGCCTCACGCCTCGGTGGGAACGAGCCTTTATGCTTCTTACAATAGGGGGGCTGAGGGGCACGCTAGCGACATAATTATTTTACTACCCTATGCCATTCACCTTCTCGACACGTACCTCAATCTTGCCATTAGGTATAAGTGACTAACAATTGATGACAAAAATTTTAAGGAGAGAAATCGGAATTGAACCCAAAGCATAAAATTTCTTCAGTTTTATTTTTTGAGAAAAATCCTTCCATTCTAACCACTAAGCCACAACTGCTAACTCACTCTCGAAAATCATTTGGATAAAATGTCTACTTAAAGCAAAAAATTTCAAAAATTTAATGATTTTCGTAAGAATTGAACTCGCATTCTTCAGCTTTACGTGCAAAATACTGAAATCCTTGCATTTTACCGATTGAGCTACTGCCTGTAGATTTCAAATTTCATTACAAACTGCTAAAACTCTATTTAAAGTATTAAAAATTAATTACTGAATTAATATTTGAAAAAGCTGTATTAACATCAAGTGTCATCCACTACAAGTTTTAAAAAAATGTATCTGAACTTGAGTGGACGAATAAGAAGTATTTTATTAACGATTGAAAATTTGAACAAGATATATAAATATATATAAAGAGAGAGTGTGAACTAATAGTAGGAATTGAACAACGTTGTCTTTCGCAATATAATGGGCAAACAGTAACTTAATATAGGGTGGCTCAAGCATAACATCGCGCAACGTTGATGATAATCGAGAGTTGACTTCCATTATATATCATAAATCAGTGTTTGATTATATGTTTATAGAAATGAAATCGCAAAACTATTATTATGTATGTCTAAATGCTTTATTCTATATTGAATCATCATTGACCACACAAGGCGATGAACCAATATTGTGTATCATGACTTCGGCTATTGCTAAGAATATATGGGCCACTTTAATCGTAAGAATTAACATCCTCTTTTATCGTTGAGCATTATGTTATATATATGATTGTATGAGTGACGGCATAGATACTGCTACTAGTTGACTTGATAAGTGTTTTGAAATTTATACTCGCATCAGCTGCTTTATGCTGCTACGAATTGTTGTCGAAAGCCAAGTGAATTTTGATGACAAAGGAAAAGACACGCATTTACTTCATTTTAATAGCATTTTAAAGGAATTTAAAGAGTTTGGGACCAATTCGTGGAGGACCTGTTCAGACTTAAAAGCCATGTGTACTTGCTGTGAAAGTTTTAAGCATCTGCAGTCAGAGCGAACAACATGTATACATCACTAAAAGTGGTCTGGTTAATATCTTGCTGGGAAGGAAGCTTAGAGCCATAATGTAGTGATAAATTGTGAAAGTACAGCAATTATAAATAACTGTTACGAGAAAATGCACAACTAAGTTTAATTAGGGTTAAATTTGTTAGTTATAGGCCGGTAATTCAGCAATAATAAGGGTGTCAGTATATATATATATATATATATAAAGAATACAACATATTAAAAAAATCAAAGGAGAGTTAACAAAAAGACACGACTTTTATTCCTAATAAAATTAAATTCATTTTTTCTACATTAGCATTTCTATTTTGCCTTGTCAGCTATTACTTATTATTAATAAAAGAAATGTAAATTCATTTACTTAATTCGTAAATTCATTTTCTCGAATTATATTATTTTTAAATATATTATTTTGAGTTTGAATTTTATTTAAATTAGAATTTGAAATTTTTATTTCACTTTGTTTTGTTTTGTTTAAATTAAAGGTTAATTATATTTTTAGCTATCTCTGAAAAACTGGCTCCAAAAGAACATGATATGTTCAAACAGCTGGATGGATTCTTTTTGGTCCTCTCAGAAGAAGGGGATGTGATTCATTTATCTGAAAATGTTGAACAATTTATTGGCATTCCACAGGTATTGTTGTTCATACTATTTGAAATCATCTCAGTTATTTACATTGTGTTTCATTTTTATATTCCTGTTTTTATAATGTATTTTTTAGATGTTATTCATTATAAATGAAGACTGTTTGCAGTCTTTTTGAATTATTTCAAATTTCTAACAAATCATTTATATGCTGTTAATATATACTCATATTATCAGAAATGTTTGTTCTAGTTGAATATATTAATCTAGATGTTATGTTTTTAAATATTGCATTGAAATTGATCTCAGGTATTAGACACATTTACACATTATATTTTGGTATTTAAAAATTTGCCATTTTTGTTTATAATTACTTTAAAAAAATAAATAAAATTTTTTTTTACTGATCAAGGTTTATATATATTTATTAAATATTCAGTAACATTTTCACAGACACAAGACAGTATTAACATGTAATATAGAAACTGTTTAGATTAAGTTGCAATATTTATAATAGTGCATTTAAAATATTGATTGAGTTCATGTTCTAAGTTAAACAATCACACGATAATCATATTAAATATTGTATACATTTTATTGCCTGTAAATAGTATGTTAAGAGGAAAATGAAATAAGATAATTAAAATCTATTTACCATAATAATAATCTATACCATCTCAATTACTACAAAACTGAATATTTTTTGCCATTATTTTTGCCACTAAATATAAAGGCTACAATATTATTGATATGATTGATGTGCTAAAATAAGTTATCCTTGTCTAATTATTAATATTTTATCAGCCTTCAATTATACCAGAAAAGGATCAGTCAAATATACTAGATGCATGGTATTATACCACAAAAATTAGTATTCTACGTATATTGAAGAGGTTTATGGAAGTTGAATGTTCAAAAATAGGATCACAAATGAAATGTATGAATTGTACTAAATTGGTGATTTAAAAAGTGCTTGGATGCTATTGAAAGTTTAGTCATATATTTTGTCTGGTGATTTCAATATAGATATGATTATTAAACATAATTAATTAGCAGCACTAGCAAATTATCATTGTGGGTTTAATCTTTTAAAAACATTTTGTCCAAATAGATTAAGAAAATTAAGTGTTGCATATGAAAATTAATTTTATTACTTATTTTCCCCTTTCAGGTTGAAATGTTAGGTCAAAGCGTATTTGAATTTTCACATCCATGCGATCATGATGAAATCCGAGCTATCCTCACAGCAAAAGTGCCTGTGAACGGCAAAAGCCCAACGACAGAGAAAGATTTTTTTTCCATATTTGTGAGAATGAAATCCACAATCAAAACGAAGGGTCGAGCTGTCAACTTAAAATCCGCCACCTATCAAGTAATTAAATTATTCTCTTGACATTGTTAAATTATGTATATACATATATGTTTATGCATGCATGACTAAAAATTAAATTGTTTGATCAGTGAGGTATCAATGTATTCATCAATTAATTTGAAATGAAAATATTTACTGGATTTATTTAACTTTTTATAATATAAAGTAATTGAAAGTTTTTAACCAAATGCATTACTTTTTACTTTACTTTTTCAATGGTATTTAATGTTTTTAGCTGATTATAAAATAGTATTAAGTTAAAAAAATTATGAAATATGCAAGTAGATCTTTAATTTAGTAAAATAATATGAATTATCCAATTCAATTAAAAAATTTTATATTGTTTGATTAACCAGCAAAACTCTTAAGTAAATATAAATCTTAGATTATCAAAATTCTTATTTTTTTCTTTCTGTTCTTATTTGGAAGTATTATTCCTTTAATTTTTCTTTTTAAAAAATTAATTCCTTCTTATTTTAAGTATAAATTTAATTTTTCTTCTTTTGCTGTGGTATTGCTGTGATTATGAGCACAAAACATGTAATTAAAATTATAGGCCAATTATCCTTTTATTTCTGCAGGTAATCCATTACAATGGTCACAAAATGGGAATACCCAAATGGTTGGCAACTGACAAGTGCTCAACAGTCATGGTGCTGATCTTTGGCAAGCCTGTACCCCATCCAGCTCAAATTGACATGCCTTTAGACACAGACATCTTCATCAGCAGACACAGTCCAGATATGAAGTTTACGCACATAGATGAAAGGTGATACTCATTTTCCACGATGAGATATACTTTTTTAAAATTTGAAACACATGCTAAAAGTAAAGTCTAAAGAGTGTAGTTTATCTAAAGTATACAAAATGTGCACCGTTTCTTTATCATTTAACATATGTTACATATATATATACACACACACACTCACCTAGGATTTTGTTTTGTGGTGAGGGAGCTCAACAAAATAAAATGTAAAAGCACAACATGTCATACTGAAGTTGGAAGTAGAGAAAAAGTATCTGAAGTCAAAATTCCATATATCAATTATTTTATTAATAATTATTTTTTGCACTAATTTGGTTCAAATACATAGAAAAAGAGAGCATTAAATGTACGAAATATTACATAAAAATTTTTTTAATTACTTTTCTAAAAAATATTCTCGAATAAAAAAATATTCTTTTCTCTTTCACTGACTCATCAATTGCATTGTTTATGTTAACTTTAATATTATAACAAATATTTAATAAAACTAAACCAGGAAAAGATGGTTTAAACAACATGTTCAGGTACAATGATAAAATTGATGCTGATAAAGAAAATACTGATTCATTGAAATACTAAAATTTAACATAAAAAAAAAATTGGCTTAAACAGAAGTAGCCATAAGTTATTATGGGCTTGGAGGGGGGGTCAAGCACACCAGCCAACTTTTTCAGGTATAAAATATGTTTAATATCACTATTAAAAGATGCATGTTGGAAAAAAGTATTTATGTGCTACAATTTTGTTTTGAATTTGTCAGACTGCTCTCAATAAAATATTTTATTCAAAAATAAATTTTAGTGAAAGTGCAGCTGAATTCTGATTAATATAGACTGTATATAATATAATTTATTAAAATTAATGAAAATTTTTTATATTCATAGTAGCTTAAATTGAATTTAATTAATCAGTCAAATAATTAATAAACTCAATGGATTTCAGCATTAAATTTTTATTGTAAAAATTGTAATCTTATTATTTCATTAATTTTTTAAAATTATTTTTCTTTATTTTATTATACATATTCTTGCAGGAACATATTAATATGTTCAACTTGGTTGCTTTAAAATTCAAAGAAATTTAATTTACTACTAATAATAAATTAAGTAAGTTTAGTTATAAATATAATGGATCTGTTACATTTTCCCTTTGTTACCAAAAATAATTTTTGGATTATTAGGTCGGTCGTTACTTAAAAGAGGATAGGGTTTAAATTAAATTTAAGAAGTACCTATCATCTTCCCTTACTTTTTATTTTGTTTAATAAAAAAGTATGTTTTGTTGTAGGATAACTGACTTTCTGGGGTATAAAAGTTCCGAACTTATTGGAAAGTCTGTTTATTCATATTATCATGCTTTAGATGTCATACCTCTGTTGGAGGCATTCAAAACATGTAAGTAACTTAAATATTTTTTAAATCTTTCCATATAAAAGCATTCTTGCCCAATTAAGTATTTTATATATTTTCAAATTCAGATGTATTTTATTTACACTTAAAAATGGCAGTGTTGAAATGGCAATGACAGCATGTGTATATATATTTTTTTTCAGTGCTAAATATAAATAGATTTCTTTACATTTTTGTCAGTGAATAATGATTTTTATATTTATATTCAATTCATTAAATTAATTAAGTAAATAAAATATGTAAAAAGCAATATTGCTAAATTAGAATATCAAATCAGAATTGCTATTTTGTGTCATAGACTTAAAGATAAGATATATTTTAAGATAATTTCAACATTTGGTTTCAATATTTTTCTTTTTATGTCAACATACATCACATTTTCAGATTTAAAGAAACTCAGAAGAAATAAATTAAAATTATGTTTAAGATCTTTTGTTAATTTAATTCAAAACATAGATCTTAGAGTGCAATTATTTATACTAATTTAAATTATGCTCTTATATTATGCCTTTCTATTTTGCATGCAAATGTTTTTGAATATATATTCTTGTATATTTTGCTGTAATCTAATAATCTCTTTATACCTTCATTTTAAATTAATTCCCCAATAGAAAATTGTAGAAAATTAAATTAGTTAAAAAAAAAAGAAATTACTTGAATTGTAAGAAATAATTTAATATATGTGAATATAATCATAATAATTATAACTGATTTATGAATATGCATATGTTTTATAATTTGAAGACTGGCAATATTATAAACTTCTTTGATATTTAACAACAGTTTTATTTATTTATTTTCCCTTATGAATAAAATATTTGTTTCATAATACTTATAAATAATACTTCATAATACCGTTTTAACTTACTTTAGTATAAAAAAATAAGTTATTAAATTTAAACTTTTAAATGGTACATATAGGTGGGCTAATGGTCTTTTAATAATTAATATGATTTATATCTGTTATCAGTTGGAATTATAAACCAATAAATATTTTCAATTAAAAAATTTCGATAATATATATATATATTAAATTGCTAGTAAATAAAATCTGTTCTTCTGTTCTAATAATGTTCTTACAATTCGAAATTTTTTAATTGAAAATATTTATTGGTTTATAATTCCAACTGATAACAGAACCATTTTCTTTTATCTGATGATCATAGATGGCACTACTGGATTATTCCGTTAAAAAAAAATTAGTGGAATTTTGAAGTGTTGATCAATAGATGGCACCACTATTTAATTCTCCGAAACTAGAGAAAACAATTTTGAAATGAAGTGATGAATTCTAAAATATTATATTTTATTTATGCTATGAGCATTATTTTTAATATACAATATTTTGTATAAAAATTATTCCTTGAACGATAAATTTATACGAGTTGTCATAGTAATCCATAACAAAAATTATAAGTTTCCGTGATTTTTAATATATTATATATATATATGAAAATATAAATATATTTTACATTAAATATATAGAAATATATTTGAAAACTCCGATATATATATATTACGACTTTCAAAGATCGTTCGAAAAATGAATGTTGAACTACTATATAATACGTAATAAATTTTCTGTTAACTGTTAAAAATCGGGGGAAAAAAAAAAAAAAAAAAAAAATTGGACCTTTGTATCTCGAACAGTAGCAATGTTTGATTTTACAACCTTTACAACTCGATCATTTGAAACTAATTACCTCTCTCTATAGCTTGAAGGAAAATAAGTTACCGACTTGAGGATTTGCCGACAATGCACGTCATTGTTTCTCAGAAAACAATGTACGAGTATACAGTGAATAGAATAACCAATTCTATGAAATAGCAACTCGGAAGAAAAAGAATTTTCTGCTCTTTATAGCTTAGATAATGCTATAGATAGAGAATAATCGAATTGTCTAAAGCAAAAAAATAATAATAATAATAATAAAATAAAATAAATAATAATAACTGACTTTTTTAATATATAACATTTTTAATTTTAAGGTTGTTTCGGAATTATTTTGATTTTTTAATTGTAGTACATAATATAACTTTTAAGTTGCAAGTAAGCATGTTTATCACCTGTGTAACTTGAATTTTTATTTATTTTACCTCTCTAACTCAACATAAGTTAGAAAGAATCTAAACCTCTACAAGTCGAATATTTCCTCACAAAATCCGCGTGAGTCGAAATCCTCCATAAGGCGAAAACTCTATAACTCGAATTATTTGGCGTCTCCCTTGCAGTTCGACTTACAGAGGTTCTACTGTATGTACTCTTTTATGAATATTGTATCACAATTCTTGCAAAAGACAAATCTATTTCTGATGAAATACAAATTCATCACAGTAATTTCAACACTGTTATGGAATACTTCTCCAGAAACTAGCATTGTCTCGCAAAGTTTGTGGAGGAGAAAAAACAGTTGTTGGATTCGCCAAGTATCTCTCACTGGGAGGTGGGATGGAAGAAAGCAGATAGATTCTCTTCTTCTTTTCATAAGGGTAAATATAGCTCTGGTAAAAAGGGGAGTTCCAAAATATTCTATAACTTGCGTGCTGCTGGCAAAATGGATGCCAAATTTCCCTCTGAATCATCATACCGATAAGTGTGTTGTAGTTATAGTTGATAAATTATTACATGGAACAAAGCAATAATTTATCAACTTTAACTACAATAAATGTACTATTAAGTACAATATAAATAAAGTACTTTAATAGTATTTTAAAATACTTTTGTACTTTAATAATACTGTATATTGTACATAAATAGTACTTTTCTTAATAGTACAGTACTATTTTAGTACTTATTATACTTAAATAGTACTTTATGAATATGTATTCAATAAAGTACTATTAAGGGATAGACTTTATTTATATGTACTTAAATAGTACTTTATAAATAAAGTACTATTTAATTAGTTTATAGTACAATAATTTTAAATACTATTTAAGTTTATAAAATAATATAAAGCACCATTATATTATTTTATACTATTTTATATACTTAAATAGTACTTTTATAATAAGTTTTAATATATTGTCTTAAATAGTGCTTTACTTAATAGTACAGTACTATTTTAGTACATATTATACTTAAATAGTACTTTATGAATATGTATTCAATAAATTTGTATTAAGTGATAGACATTATTTATACTGTATTTAAATAGTACTTTACTTAATAGTACAGTACTATTTTAGTACTTATTATACTTGAATAGTATTTTATGAATATGCATTCAATAAAGTACTATTAAGTGATAGTATATTTTTATTATGCAGTAAAAATATCAGTTTTGCTAATAATTAAATATTAATTCCATCAATTGTAAGAGCTTTCATTATATACTAATAAAGTAACAGTAATTAATTTTGACTTAATTTTGTTTCTATTATATAAGCTACATTTTTTTTCTAATAAAAATTTCATATTAAATTGTATGTTATTTATATTTAAAAATCTTCTTATTTTTTTTTTTTTAAATAAGTTTGGCTTTTATTTTCATAAAAATATGTATTGGAATTTAAGAAAAGTAAAACATATTTTTATAATCCACTTGTCAAAATACAGGGTGATTATAATTAAAGTCCCATTTTCAAAATGCTGTCAAAAAAGAACCACTCGTCACAATGAGTTCGCATTTGAATTGGATATACTTGAAGGAGGGGGAAACGGTACAGCATCAAGAAAAGTTCCAAAGTGTATTAATAGATAGCGCTGTAAGCGGCATCAATAAAGTGAATTCGGCAGCCAGTGATATTTTGAATCGAAATGACAACATATTTGGCTTGAGTTGCACATTCAACCAACTGTAGTGTTCACTGTGCTTGATTGTTTCGTTTTATTGACGGAAAAAAATGACTTCCAAGTCATTCAACAGTTGTGCCACTATTAGTGGAAAGCCCAACCATCACGGCAAGGTCACACCCAATTAGATGGAAAAAAACGGTTTTCGGGGCAAATATCGGTGCAACTTTTTTTTTTGTTGATGTCTTACCGTTTCCCCCTCCTTTAAATATCTTCAGTTCAAATGTGAACTCATTATGACGAGTGGTTTTTTTTCTTTAACAGCATCTTGAAAGTGGGACTTTAATTATAATCACCCTGTAGATCAAGTATTTAAATAAATGTAATGGGAAAACAATTTCATTGCCATCATTATAACATACTATAAAACTGTATTCTTGAGTTTATCGAAATGTGAGAACGAAAAAAGATTGAGTAAAATCCACTATACTGAACCTTAACGATTTATTTTTTGTGGCACTTTTTGTGGAAGATATTAGAGATGTCTTTAATTCTCTTAAGCGTTTTTAGGAAAGAAAAAGTAGTGACAGCCTACCATGAAGAAGAAGAACTTTTTTAAAGAGAAATCTTTTTGGCTCGTGGTATCCTGTTTCTATCAAACGCAAGCGGTGAAAGATGCTCGTACTTGGAACGAATCCAGCACATTAAACGGAATGAAAGGTGCAAGTGGCAAGAGTTATGTCAGGAGAAGCATTTGGGCTCAATAAATCACAACCAGCCGCTTAACTAACCGTTGCCCAACCAACTAAATGGGAAAAGATGGGAAAATATTAACCTATGATTTACAAAAGATGTTTATAAACCCCCAATATACTTCTTTTGCTTTCTATAGGAAAGTCAATTTTTAAACAGTACCTTTCTTTTCTACAAATATTGGATGTATTTATGAAATGGATTAATGGGCCTGAATGGCTGAGTGTTTAGCGCTCGGTGCAACAGGTTTCGGGTTCGAGTCCCAGCGGCGCCATGGATGTTTGTAGTGGTTCGGAATCCACTTTAAGCCGTAGGTCCGGAGCTTTTTTATGTCTGTTCAGCTTTCTCCGCATCAAATGGTGGCCTAGTGGCCAAATCACTGGCGCTCTGGCCTTTGGTATCACAGGCTTCAGGTTTGAATCCTAGCTATGGCATGGTTGTTGTTAGTGGTTTGGAATCGGGGAGCCTGATGGTCGAGTGGCTAGCGCTCTGGCGCTCGGTATCGCATATTTCGGGTTCGAGTTCCGGCGGTGCCATGGATGTTTATAGTGGTTCTTAATCCGTTCTAGGATCTTAGAGCGTTGCGGGTATTGTTACTCCTCGTCCGTAGCTTATTTCAAGCTACAGACACTCCCTGGGGTAGTGGTAAGTGAGTAACGTCCCTGCAGCCCTTGCTTATAACATAAAAGACAACTGTCTAATATGTATTTGCCAGTTGCATTAGAAAAAAAAAACTTTTATTTTCTGCAAATATGTGATGTATTTTTTAATTAAAATGTATTAATGGGTCTGAAGGGGCTAGTGTCTAGCGCTCTGGCGGTGAGTGCCACAGGTTTCGAATTCGAGTCCCGACGGTGCCGTGGATGTTTGTAGGGGTTTGAAATCCACTTTAAATCCACCGTAGATCCCGGTTCAATAGGATCATAGAGTGTTGTCTTGGGGTTTAGTCAATCTTCAGCCCTAGTGATTCCTCGCTAAAGTGAAGCTGTATTTTACCCTTAGCCATAAACCAGTCGGGAACTTCTGACCTGGTGTAAACTTTCCGGCATCAGGAGGATTAGTAACAACAACAACAACAAAAGTCAAGAAAAGGTTTAATGCGTTTTAGGGAAAGATGGTGATTAGTAAGTTATACGTGTTCCTATTTTATGAATCTGTTGTTGGTCTAATGAGCTGGTAATGCAGAGATAGTTAATCTTTATGCCAAAAGCCAGGGTTGCACCGTTCTTACTCATATAGCACTACCCAGGGACACGTGCATCTTGAAGATAAGCTCTGGACGTGGAATAACACTACCCACGCAACTGTCTACGATCCTATTAGACTAGGACCTACGATTTAAAGTGGATTCCGAACCTCTACAAACATCCGGGACTTGAACCCGAAAGCTGTGGTACCCAGCGCCAGAGAACTAGACACTCGGCCATTCAGGCCCCATTTCATGAATCTAATTCACAACATTTTTATTGCCGTATTAAGTAGTACTTAAAGAAATTTTTCAATTAAATAATATTACTTTCAGACACTATTTCGATAGTGAACCGGTAGTAAACTTTCTTTTAATTGATGGGAAAAACCAAAAATAATTTGTTTCCTAACTTAAAAGTATTCTGCTTTTAAAAATCACAGACCATTGAAGAGAATAAAAATCTCAAAAGTACTAACACCATTTTTAAAAATGGTTTTTTTTCTCCCCTCCAAGTTTTCAGCTTCAAAGAAAATTCTTCGAAATTCCGTTCTTTTTTTACTGTTTCCTTCCAAATACCGAGAGACTCCATTGCGCCGCGTATAAAATTCCTCTCTTCCAGAGATAAGGAAGAAAAAAAAGGGCGCATTTATTTTCCCGGGTGCAAAATAAGAGGAAGCCCCTCGAACCGGAAGACAGTATCGCCTAATGAAATTGCCCTTTTATGGGGCAGCCCGGGGGATCGCCCACGCGATAGGTACCTTTCATATTTTTCTGTTGCCCCACCCCCCACCCATTTTCGAATACGTCTCGCATGTCCGGAATGCGAAGAAGATCACCTTTCATTTGTGTCCTGCAAATGAGGGTTCAGCCATCTCTCTCTGCTGTCCAATCTCCTCTTTTGTGTGAATTTCAAAACAGTACTATAAAAATTGTTTACGATTGCAACACGAATCCTCAGTGTGCGAATAGTTCGTTCTTTTTGTTTCCTTTGATAAGTTGTTCCAGGAATAGTTAAATAAAGAAATGTACTTGGATCTTTCTAAAAAAGGAATAAAGATATTTCTTTTTCAGAAATATCCAAGTAAATTTCATGCATTTTGTTCCTACACAAAAAATACCTCAGTTTTATAATTTCACTATAGAAATTTTATTCTACTTAATTATGTTGTTCTGGTGCAGTTGACAATACACAGACAGTTAATCTTTATCACATAAGCAAGAACTGCACTGACCTTACTGACTTAGCACTACCCAGAAGGGGCGTGTAACTTGAAGATAAGCTACGGATGCGGAGTAGCAATACCCCCGCCACTCTCTACGATCCTATTAGACCGGGACGTATGGTTTAAAGTGGATTTCGAACCATTTCAAATATCCATGGTACCGCCAGGACCCGAACCCGAAACCAGTGCCCCAGATCACAAGACACTCGGCCATTCAGGCCCTATTTCATGAATTTAATTTATAACATTTTTATTGTCGCATTAAGTAGTACTTAAAGAATATTTTTCAATTAAATAATATTATTTTCAGACATTATTTCGATAGTGAACTGGGAAACAAATTTTTTTTAATTGATTGGAAAAAAAACCTAAAATAATTTGTTCACTAACTTAAAAGTATTCTACTTTTAAAAATCACAGACCATTGAAGAGAATAAAAATCTCAAAAGTACTAACACCGTTTTTAAAAATGGTTTTTTTACCTCCCAAGTTTTCTGCTTCAAAGAAAATTCTTTGAAATTCCATTCTTTTCTTACTTTTTCCTTCCAAACACCTAAAGACTCCATTGCGCCGCGTATAAAATTCCTCGCTTCCAGAGATAAGGAAGAAAAAAAGGGGCGCATTTATTTTCCCGGGTGCAAACTAAAGGAAAGCCCCTCGAACCGGAAGACCGTATCGCCTAATGAAATTGCCCTTTTATGGGGCAGCCCGGGGGATCGCCCACGTGATAGGTACCTTTCATATTTTTCTGTTGCCCCACCCCCTCCTTTTTCTATTTTTCGAATGCATCTTGCATGTCCGGAATGTTCACCTTTTATGTCTGTCCTGCAAGTGAGGGTTCTGCCATCTCTCTCGGTTGTCCAATCTCCTCTTCTGTGTGAATTTCAAAACTGTGTGATAAAAATTGTTTACGATTCCAACACAGTTACGAATTACAACTCGAATCGTCAGTGTGCGAATAACTCGTTCTTTTTCTTTTCCTTCATGGTTTGTTCAGGAAAAAGTTTTCCGTTTGGATCTTTCTAGAAAGTTCTGCGTTTGGATCTTTCTGAAAAAGGAATAAGGTGTTTCTTTTTCAGAAATATCGAAATACATTTCACGTGTTTTGTTCTTGCATAAAAAATATCTCAATTTTATAATTTCACTATAGAAGCTTTGTTCCTTAACACTTACCCTGTTATTCATTTAGCACTATCCAGGAGACACGTATAGCTTTGAAGATAGGCTACGAACGTGAGTTACACTACCCCCACACTGCTCTACGATCCTATTAGACCGGCAGCTACGGCTTAAAGTGGATTCCGAACCATTACAAGCATCCATGTCACCGCCGGGACTCGAACGCGAAACTTCATTTATTAGAAATTTGAACTCCTTCTGACGAGTGTTTCATTTTTTTTACAGCATTTTAAAAGTGGTGTGATCTGTGATCATCAAAATGGATGTACCATGAGTGCCACTTTCCAACTTCTAATGAATGGCTGACAATATTCTTGAACGAGACATTGCATTGTCTCTATAAGCGCGTTCTATATATATATGCATATATTTGCATCAGCAGTTCCTTGAGCAGTTGCAGGTATTTTTAATCGCAGCTACGATACTCGGAGATGCACATCTGTTGTGAATCGTCAAGCTCCTATAAGCCGCTGGCACAGGTTCGAACCCAAAGTGTCAATCTACCCTTTGTTTCTTGTCGGCAGAGACGGTTTTTTTTACGCTATACCAATTTAAATTTGTCTTGTGCATCGGCGTTTTTGACTTTACAAAAGGTTGCCTTAACGGGTAATTTCGTGTATACTTGTGAATGAAACATATCCATTAGTTCAGAATAAACACCTGCTGTGTTCTTTAGAGCGCCCAATAGAAACTGTATCTAAAGCAGGGGTGGCCAAACCGCGGGCCGCCTTGAACATTTTTCCGGCCCGCGAGACTTGTCAAACTTTTACAAAATATGTTTATTTTATAATGGCCAAAGTAGCGAAAACCAATGTATTAAAAAAAAAAAAAAAAAAAAAAAAAAAAAACATTATGTATACATCCATAAATTCGAAAATTGACTGTCGACAATCTAATCCATAAATTGAAAACTTCATAAAATCAAAAAAAAATTACGGACATATGTTTCTTTTTTTTTTTTTTTTTTTTTTAAATTCTGTAGAGTATTAAACATTTTTTTTTCTAATGCAGCTGGCAAATAGACCGTGATCTTTATATGCCGTAAGGGCTGCACTGATGTTACTCACTTTGCATTAACCAAGGGGCGCGTGTAACTTGATGGTAAGTTACGGACGCGGAGTAACAATGCTCCCGCAGTGCTCTACGATCCTATTAGGACCGGGACCTACGATTTAAAGTGGATTCCGAACCACTACAAACACCCGTGGCAAAGCCGGGATTTGAACCCGATACCTGTGGTACCGAACGCCAGAGCGCTAGCCATTCGGCCTGTCGACATTATGAGAAAAAATTAAATTTGATTCCAAAATAATATTCTTGCGAATATAGCACAGATATTGTATGTTTTATTTGTGAGTTTACAGTTGATTGTTGACAGCAGAACAAACCAAACTTTCAGTTGAAGTTGTTAGCGCTTTTGGTTCAACTGACATCTGCGAATCGATTTTTTCTAAAATGAAATTGACCCAAACAACGATCAAACATAATTGACGCAATACCCATTACGATGTGCAAATACCTAAATTAAGATCGATTTGCAAAATCTAAGTGAAAGAGTGAAGAAACAAATATCGCACTAGTCAAATAAATATTTTTTAAATGATTTCATTCTTTATATCGTTTATATTTATAAATTTTTTATATTTCATTTTGAGTGTTATATATTTCTTTACAGTCTGCGTTATATTATCTATGTTTACATGTCAGAATAAAAGTAAACACAATAATAATAACTCATTCTGTTTCAATTTTCCAATCCAAAAAATGTCTATAGTGGGTCTGAATCTAATAGTGAGACATATAATTTTATATGCGGCCCGCGGAGTTAGGATGCGTTTCTAAAGTAGCCCGCAAGATCATTTGGGTGGGCCACCCCTGATCTAACAATTCCTCGTCCATTTGCGAGTTCTCATTTGGCACGAGGTTATTGACTCGACACACGTTGTACATTTTTGACCCAGATTGATTCCTTTTTTTATACCCTATCTATCTATATGCTATTGGGTAGATAGAGGAGGCCTTGATCTCTCTCCTCTTTGCTCCATCTTCGAAGGGAAAGTTATCTGTTCAACGAGTGAGATAATATTTCTCACACTCGCCCTTTGGAGCTGTTTACGCTCGCTGTTCGTTGAAGGACCCAAAAAGCAGAATGCGATTGATAGTTTATTGGTTAAAAAAAAAAAAGCAAAATAGCAACAGTATCTTGTCTCATTCCCTCCTACTGCATTCCATTTCGGCTGCCACACATATCGATAGAAATGCGATAATCTTTCAGCATACCCCATACATGGTGCGTGTCCTATGAGATGGAATCACGATTATGTTCCAAGTTTAAACTTAGAAGAATAAATAAATGAATGAAATTTTAAGTAATGTTATGATTGCAAAGAACTTCAACGTTTATTAGAACTTAATTTTAAACGATGACTTGGAGTAAAAAAATTACAAAATGGACAATTAGTTATTTTCCAAAGAATATTTACTATTTCATTTCGTTTTTTTAATTTTTTTATTATTATTATTTTCTTCATTCTAATGCAGCTGGCGAACACTTAGACTGTTGTCTTTGATGCCTTAAGGCAAGCGCTGCACCGACGTTACTCAGTTAGTAGCTTGAAGATAAGCTGCGGATGCAGAGTAACAGTACCCCCGCGACGCTCTACGATCTTGTTAGAGCGGAACCTACGGTTTAAAGTGGATTCCGAACCACTACAAACAGCCATGGCACCGCCGGAACTGAATCTGAAACCTGTAGTACCGAGTGCTAGCCACTCGGCCATCAGACCCCCTCCCGTGAATTGGACTACCTGGTGGGAGTTTTCTGGTTTTTCTACCATACGATACTCAAATGTGGGCTAGTTCTCCGTAAAAGTCCTCCCGAAAGGCACTGCTTTCCTTCTTCATCGACACGGAGCTCAGTCAGACTTCTACCTACATGTGTTTCATTATAGAACCTGCCCTCTTTCCTTCTATCCATGACGTTAAACTGTAGGTCCCAGTCTAATTAGCTGAAGTGTGCACAGAATCACCAAAACCATCTATGCATGAGTAGATTACTCATGGGGTGTCCGTCCCGCGCTGCCGGACACTGAGAATGAGTTGCAACAAAAATAAATTAATGAGCAATTAGAAGAGTCATCAGTTAAAAAGTGAAACTAACCCTTTTTTAGTAATTTATGTTATGAGATTATCTTTGATTTCCAATGCAATTGTTGAAATGCTTAAAAGGAAAACTATTTAGGAAATTGTATTTAATTATTCGAGACAAAGATCATTAGCGTCGCAAAACTTTGCGTTTTTTTCCCCCTTACAGTTCTATTTAATCCTTTGGCTTTTATTATCGCATTATCTTTGCAAGAAATATCTTCAGAAGAAAGGCGTTGTCTAACTTTCATTGGTTCTTCTATTCTTTAGTGAATAAAAGCTAACTTCTTTTTTTTTTTTTTTTTTTTTTAAGTTGGACTTATTAATTAAGACAGAAATTTTAAACATCGAATAGCTCCCTTCAATAGTGGCTGCCTGCTTGGCAGGTTTCAAGTACTCTGGCCTTTGGTATAACAGGCTTCAGATTCAGATTTCTGCGATGGCATGGATGTTTGTGAGTGGTTCGGAATCCACTTTAAACTGTAGGTCCCGTTCTAATTACCTAAAGTGTGCATGAAATGACCATAGAGCGAAAATGACCCCATTAGCATTGTTCCTTCACTCCAAATGACGAGCATATCCCACTTTATATTAATTGTCTGCAATTCCAGCAACGTGTCGACGTCTTTTTCTATTCCTGCTTGCCATAAGATACTTCTTTTATCTTGCTTCTTCCTCAGCAATGTGTTCATCAGACAATGTGAAAACTCTGGCTCGGATACAATGAAGACGTATAATTTTGTGCAGAAAGCGTGAAAAATCTTTTATTTATGCTCCTGCTTTAGCTGTGGCCAAGTGGCTAGGACTCTGGCCTTTGGTACCATAGGCTTCAGATTTGAATTTTGGCGGTGGTATAGATGTTTGTGAGGGGTTAGGAATCGACTTTAAACTGCAGGTCCCGGTCTAATTAGCCTAAAGTGTGCACAAGCTGATCATAGAGCGACAAACCAAGCCCTCCGATCGTGATATCTTGATGTGGATCTTTCTGCAAATATGCTGCTGGGCGTATAATATTACTTTTTCACTCATCGAGCTTCCCACACTTTTTACCACCCCCTTAGCATTGTTCCTTCACTCCAAGTGATGAGCATTCCACTTTATATTAATTGTCTGCAGTCCCAACACCGAATCGACGTCGTTTTCTATTCCTGTTGTGCGATAAAGATACTTCTTTATCTTGCTTCTTCCTCAGCAATGTGTTCATCAGACAATGTTTAAACTCTGGCTCGGATACAATGAAGACGTATAATTTTGTGCAGAATGCGTGAAAAATCTTTTATTTATCTCTTCCACTCCATGGAGATGTCCACCATTGTAAAGTGTTCTTAAAAATAAAAATAAAAATGATCGTCTGCAGAGAAGAGTGGCAGACGATCCGCATCTCGCGGGGTGCATTGTAGTTGGAATTCTTTTTTCTTTTTCTTTTTGTTATGCGTTCTGGCAGGCGTCTTTCCTATCAGGCCGTCCTTGGTGAAGATTTTCGTTTTCATTTATTCATTTATTTATTTTTACGCTGGGGGAAGGCGTGCTTCCAGATGTGTGAGGGAGGTTGCCTGAAGAAGACGACTTAGCGACAGATTTATTTAGAAGTGTGCGATGGCAACAAAGCAGAGACAAAAGATTTTTTTAAATTAAAGAGCTCACAGAAAAGGGATTCTTTCATTATATCTTGGGAACAGAATGATTGCGGCGCTTTTTCACTACTTTGTACCAACCTGATAATTTGTGTCGTGTTTATTTATGCATTCCTTATAACATGTAGACAGTTCATCCTATAGAACAGGAGTGGACACCCGTGGCCCGTCTTGAATATTTTTCCGGCCCGTGAGATTTATCACACTTTTTCAAAATATATTTATTTTAGAATGGGCAAAATAATGAAAAACAATGTATTAAAAAAAAAATTGCGCATGCATCCATATATTGAAAAATGAACTGTCGAAATGATGAGAAAAATTAACTTTGATTTTAAAATAATATTCTTGCGAATATAGGACAGATAGTGCCTGTTTTATTGATGAGTATACAGTTATGAGTTTGCAGAATAATTAAATTATACTCTGCAAACTCATGATTCGCGCACGTCTTGGAACATCTAATATAACAGATCTATGTTTCACTTTTGAGAAATCTGGCACAAAAGGTTGTTAGTGCTTTTTGTTCAACTTACACCTGCGAATCGGTTTTTTTTTTTTTTTTTTTTTTTTCAAAAATGAAATTGACCCAACACAAAATACGCTGTAACTTAACGGACGCAACACCCATTACGATGTGCGAATACCCAAATGGAGATCGATTTGCAAAAGCTATGTGAAAGAGGGACAAATATCGCACTAGTCAAATAAATATTTTTTTAATGTTTTCATTTTTTTTATTTTCATTTATATTTATAATTTTTTTTATATTTCATTTTTAGTGTTATATATTTATTTAGAGTGTGCGTTTAATATCATTATTATCATACTATCCATGTTTACATGTAAGAATAATAGTAAGCACAAAAATAATAACTCATTATGGCGATGCAAATATCTCATAGGCAAAAATAAGTGATGGATTTAAAAAAAAAAAAAAAAAAAAAAAACATTAGTATAAGTTTAAGTAATGTTTTGAAACAAACAAACTACATGTTAAACGAGGGCCTGAAATGCCGAGTGGCTAGCGCTCTGTACGAGAGGTTTCGGGTTCGAGTCACGGCGGTGCCATGGATGTTTGTAGTGGTTCGGAATCCACTTTAAACCGTAGGTCCCTGTCTTAATAGGATCGTAGAGCGTTGCGGGGGCATCGTTACTCCGCGTCCGTAGTTATCTTCAAGTGACACGCGCCCCCTGGGTAATGCAAAGTGAGTACGTCTGTGCAGCGCTTGCCTTAAGGCATCCAAGACCAAGCTGTCTAAGTGTTTGTCAGCTGCATTAGAAAGAAAAAAACATGTTAAACGAACAAAGTTAATATGATTATAGTTATAAGTAAATTAAAATGTTTTTGTTAAAGAGTTGAATGTTTGAATGGACGGCTTATTCTTTGATTTTTAAAAAAATTGCTTTTCTTTAATGAATAGATGTTTTCTTTTTACTGCCGACGAAAGATGATGGATGGGACTTCTGTGTTTGTCTTTTCCGGGCAGCACGTGAAATGAACTTGGACTTCTTCTTTCTTTCTTTCTCTACTCTTTAAAATATTTTTGAACTTCCTCGTTTTTAATTGAGTATCATCAACTATGTAATTGTGAAGTTTCTGTAGAGCTTGATGTTTTTATTTTTTATATATTGTTCGAAGTATTTAGGAAGAATAAAAAAAAAACTTGGTTTCATGAAACATGATGGATAAATTAATGGAATTATGCTTGTTAGTTTAAACGGAATTTGAAACTCCTGATAATTAATTATGTTTCTCTTCAAGATAGGGATATAGGTCCTGATGGCCGAGTGACCAGCGCTGTGGCGCTCGGTACCACAGGTTTCGGGTTCGAGTCTCCTTCTATTCTTTAGTGAATAAAAGTTAATTTCTTCTTCTTTTTTAGTTGGACTTATTAATTAAGGCAGGAATTTAAGCATCGAATCCCTCCCTCCTATCGTGAGCGACCTGCTGGCCAAGTAGCTAGCGCTCTGGCCTTTGGTATCCCAGGCTTCAGGTTCGAATTCTGGTGGTGGCGTGGATGTTTGTAGCGGTTCGAAATCCACTTTAAAGTATATGTCCCGGTCTAATAGTATCGTAGAGCATTGTAGGGATAGTATTACTCGCGTCCGTAGCCTATCTTCAAGCTACACGTGCCCCCCGGGTAGTGCTAAATGAGTAACAGTGGCGCAGCCCTTGCTTATGGCATAAAGATTGAATGTCTCTGTATTGTCAACCGCAATAGAACAACAATAGGTTTCATTAAGTCCAGATATGAGAAAGTGCTGTATAATTGTATCATTAAAATTAGCAAATTTGATAGAAAAAAAATTACTACACTGAATCATAAATCCATCTGAGACATTTTTTTGAATACTTAATTTCAAAAACAAACAAACGAATAACAACAACAAAAAAAAAAAAACCTACTTTCACACGTCATTTTAAAAAGTGCAAAGTAGATAGGATCTATTATAACAATTTATAGAAAAAAGACACCAGATTTATTTGCATTACATTATTTAATACCCTAACGCACGATCCTGTTACAACCGAAATTGAATTTCCAGTAAGTTTGCATTCTTAAATTTGAGACTACAATTTTCCAAATTTACATATACTCAATTGCTGCATTTTTCTCTTTACTGTTTACATATCTTAAATCTTCTTTATTTAATTATTTTTTTCCTTTCCACTCAGCATACAAAATATGTATAAAACTAACTTTTTCTTATTCAAATTCATCCTTTATTATTTATTTCGAAAACCTATTTGATTAAATTACATCTTAATCTGCAAACATATTTATCCGTTGCCTTGTTCCTGAATGCATAATGCATACTCCTGCCTTTAAACGCAGAGTGACATAAACTCGTGCATGCTCCAGAAAAGAGCAACCCCTCTGCGACCTCAAGCAACATCACAGTTACAGTTGCAATCCACTTAGTACCGTGCCGCATCCTTTCATTCAATTATCGAATATCGCGCCTCCCGGTGGAGAAATCTTTCTCGCAAAAGATTTTTTTTCCATCCCCCCTCCCCCACACACACACACACTCTCTCTCTCCATCCTCACCAGGAAAACGATTTTAAAACATCCTGGCTTCTAATCCCCGCAATTTCCACCCCAATGGAAATTGGATTTTCTCCAATTACCGCTGTCGATCCCGTTCAACCTCAGACGATCACTTTTCTCTCCCCCATCAACCCTCCTACCCCCACCCACGCACAATCTGGTTTTTCCGATTGAACTCTTAAACGTTTCTTTTGTTCTATCTTCCACACACTCCGGTAGGGATGGATTGCGCGGGAATGGGTTTTAATATTTCAGGAGGGGTCGGAGGCTATCAAACGATTTTCGATGGCCTCGGAAGTTTTGGCACAATCGTCCATCACTGCCTGCACTAAGAATAGAAAGGATCCTCGCAGTGAATACACCTGCTTTCGATGCCTGTTTAAATTAACGCCCTCCCTCCTCCATGCGGCTATTTTCGTCTTTGTTGCTGAACAGATTCATAAAAGTCAAGTGCAAAACCGAACAATTCTTTCTGACTCGGGAGTCAAAGTAAATAGGCAATTTATTCCTTTCCACGTCTCGTATGTGCAAAACTAAATGTCAGGTTCCCGAGAAATTCCTTGTGATTGATTTTTCTCTTTTATTCACTAATACGTGTACACTTGAATGGCTTTTTATTGTGTTGCTAC
>BPLQ01005629.1:0-33595 GCA_021605075.1 Caerostris darwini | reverse complement strand
TATAATACATTCTATATTGATTAAAAAGAGCATAGACCTATATTTGAGACGTGTAAAGGCCTTTCGAAGCTTCACTTCCTTCAGTAGCTCACACTCTCCTATATATATCTTGTTAAAATTTTCAAGCAGTTCATAATGCTTTATTCAATGCACTCCCAAGTTCAAATACATTTTTAGACTTGTGGTGCTTTTATGAAACTTGATATTAATACAGTTTTTCCAAATATTTATTCATTAAATTTAATTAATCAATTTTTAGCTTTTATTAGATTTAAGTTGCATAGATCTACCAAGTTGATCTAGAGTTGCTATCTAGATGTGGGAAGTTGCACCAGAGATGCAGCTTAAAATGAATGTTATTTATAAAGGACTTTCTGCAATATAATTGAAAAGTATAAGGAATTAAAACTAACTTGCATATTTTACTGTTTAAACGTTAACAAAATCAACAGCATTTTAAAATGAGTATTTAACCAAAACTAGAAATAATGGAATGATTTGAGGAAACGTGGTTAGACTGAAAACAGAGAAATCTCAAGTGAACATTGCTACAAATTTAATACAAGCAGCCTTTAACTTAAAGACCATTAAATAGAATCCTCAACTTACGGAAACATTTTTCAAATGCTGTATTCTTTTAAAGATAGATATTTATCCAACACAAAGTGGCAACCGGAGCAAACGCTTCTGAGGTTTTCTCGTGACCATGCAGATACAGGAATCCGAGTTTCAAGGCGTTACTAGAAAGCTACACGAGTAAGATATATTTACAACAAGACCTTAAATTACGACTTGCTCGCTGGAAAGCTCATTTAGCATTGAGAATATCTGTTTTAAACCAATGGTCAGTGGGGGATTGTTTTATTCATTGTATTGCTGTAATCACTGTATTTTATTCACTGACTTCCGGTTCAGCTTAACTTCTTATTCTCATTTACGTTCATCTGATAAGAACAATGAAACCACCCACTACTTGTATTCCAATCTTAAAAATGTTGACCATAGAGAGACTGGAGGGTTTATAGTATGAGCAGGCAACTTGTCGGACGTGCGAACATGTTGCGATATTTTAATGAGATTCTCTATGATTACCTTACAGTTTAAGGATGAAATCATGGAATATTCTCTTATGGTATCTTATTCAGAGATTCATTTGGCACCTGATTTCCTTCTTAAGTATGACAATGCTCCCATATAGGGCTTATCTGGTTGACAAAATTCTGGAAAATTAGCATATTTAATACTGATGGATTACTTTGCTAGATCTGCAGATCCAAACCTTATATGGCATGTCTGGGATGCTCTTTAGAGGGGAATTGTAACATGTCTTCCACCACTCAGAATCATACATGACCTGGAAACATTGTTTTTAATAGTAGGACCAACTCCCACAGGTACTCAAAAACTGTCCTATTTCCACAGTAATTTTTGAGAGCTGTATAAATATAAAATATTATATCTATTGACTTTTTTTTTGATATTTTGATATTTGTTTTAGAACTCATACATGTATTCAGTGTGTTTTTTCTTTTTCTGCTATATTTTTCTTGCTCATAATTAACCAAAAGTAAAAATTCACTTAATTTTGGATTCTAGTACGAGTATTGTCAAGTGGGTTCTAGTTTTCAATGGTCTTAATTAATGACAAAATATTAATAGTCGTTACAATTAACAAAACAGTAAATTTCTGTTTTAATATAAAATGTTTTCAATATTCTATGATATCTTCTACTTATCTATATAAATTTCTTATAAAAATATTAATAGTCGTTACAATTAACAAAACAGTAAATTTCTGTTTTAATATAAA
The DNA here is from genome assembly GCA_021605075.1 of Caerostris darwini. NCBI lineage: Eukaryota > Metazoa > Arthropoda > Arachnida > Araneae > Araneidae > Caerostris > Caerostris darwini. The sequence goes on along the minus strand of BPLQ01005629.1, from coordinate 31,785 downwards.
ATGTTTTCAATATTCTATGATATCTTCTACTTATCTATATAAATTTCTTATAAAAATATTAATAGTCGTTACAATTAACAAAACAGTAAATTTCTGTTTTAATATAAAATGTTTTCAATATTCTATGATATCTTCTACTTATCTATATAAATTTCTTATAAAAATATTAATAGTCGTTACAATTAACAAAACAGTAAATTTCTGTTTTAATATAAAATGTTTTCAATATTCTATGATATCTTCTACTTATCTATATAAATTTCTTATAAAAATATTAATAGTCGTTACAATTAACAAAACAGTAAATTTCTGTTTTAATATAAAATGTTTTCAATATTCTATGATATCTTCTACTTATCTATATAAATTTCTTATAAAAATATTAATAGTCGTTACAATTAACAAAACAGTAAATTTCTGTTTTAATATAAAATGTTTTCAATATTCTATGATATCTTCTACTTATCTATATAAATTTCTTATAAAAATATTAATAGTCGTTACAATTAACAAAACAGTAAATTTCTGTTTTTAATATAAAATGTTTTCAATATTCTATGATATCTTCTACTTATCTATATAAATTTCTTATAAAAATATTAATAGTCGTTACAATTAACAAAACAGTAAATTTCTGTTTTAATATAAAATGTTTTCAATATTCTATGATATCTTCTACTTATCTATATAAATTTCTTATAAAAATATTAATAGTCGTTACAATTAACAAAACAGTAAATTTCTGTTTTAATATAAAATGTTTTTCAATATTCTATGATATCTTCTACTTATCTATATAAATTTCTTATAAAAATATTAATAGTCGTTACAATTAACAAAACAGTAAATTTCTGTTTTAATATAAAATGTTTTCAATATTCTATGATATCTTCTACTTATCTATATAAATTTCTTATAAAAAATATTAATAGTCGTTACAATTAACAAAACAGTAAATTTCTGTTTTAATATAAAATGTTTTCAATATTCTATGATATCTTCTACTTATCTATATAAATTTCTTATAAAAATATTAATAGTCGTTACAATTAACAAAAACAGTAAATTTCTGTTTTAATATAAAATGTTTTCAATATTCTATGATATCTTCTACTTATCTATATAAATTTCTTATAAAAATATTAATAGTCGTTACAATTAACAAAACAGTAAATTTCTGTTTAATATAAAATGTTTTCAATATTCTATGATATCTTCTACTTATCTATATAAATTTCTTATAAAAATATTAATAGTCGTTACAATTAACAAAACAGTAAATTTCTGTTTTAATATAAAATGTTTCAATATTCTATGATATCTTCTACTTATCTATATAAATTTCTTATAAAAATATTAATAGTCGTTACAATTAACAAAACAGTAAATTTCTGTTTTAATATAAAATGTTTCAATATTCTATGATATCTTCTACTTATCTATATAAATTTCTTATAAAAATATTAATAGTCGTTACAATTAACAAAACAGTAAATTTCTGTTTTAATATAAAATGTTTTCAATATTCTATGATATCTTCTACTTATCTATATAAATTTCTTATAAAAATATTAATAGTCGTTACAATTAACAAACAGTAAATTTCTGTTTTAATATAAAATGTTTTCAATATTCTATGATATCTTCTACTTATCTATATAAATTTCTTATAAAAATATTAATAGTCGTTACAATTAACAAAACAGTAAATTTCTGTTTTAATATAAAATGTTTTCAATATTCTATGATATCTTCTACTTATCTATATAAATTTCTTATAAAAATATTAATAGTCGTTACAATTAACAAAACAGTAAATTTCTGTTTTAATATAAAATGTTTTCAATATTCTATGATATCTTCTACTTATCTATATAAATTTCTTATAAAATATTAATAGTCGTTACAATTAACAAAACAGTAAATTTCTGTTTTAATATAAAATGTTTTCAATATTCTATGATATCTTCTACTTATCTATATAAATTTCTTATAAAAATATTAATAGTCGTTACAATTAACAAAACAGTAAATTTCTGTTTTAATATAAAATGTTTTCAATATTCTATGATATCTTCTACTTATCTATATAAATTTCTTATAAAAATATTAATAGTCGTTACAATTAACAAAACAGTAAATTTCTGTTTTAATATAAAATGTTTTCAATATTCTATGATATCTTCTACTTATCTATATAAATTTCTTATAAAAATATTAATAGTCGTTACAATTAACAAAACAGTAAATTTCTGTTTTAATATAAAATGTTTTCAATATTCTATGATATCTTCTACTTATCTATATAAATTTCTTATAAAAATATTAATAGTCGTTACAATTAACAAAACAGTAAATTTCTGTTTTTTTAATATAAAATGTTTTCAATATTCTATGATATCTTCTACTTATCTATATAAATTTCTTATAAAAATATTAATAGTCGTTACAATTAACAAAACAGTAAATTTCTGTTTTAATATAAAATGTTTTCAATATTCTATGATATCTTCTACTTATCTATATAAATTTCTTATAAAAATATTAATAGTCGTTACAATTAACAAAACAGTAAATTTCTGTTTTAATATAAAATGTTTTCAATATTCTATGATATCTTCTACTTATCTATATAAATTTCTTTTCTAACAGTTGGAAGGAACAAAGGAAATATGCTGTATAAATGAGTGGGGAAATGCACGATAAATAAAATAGTATTTAAATGGTCAAGTCATAAAGTTAAGATTGTTCTTGGTTTTACCCATGACTTTATTGGAACTCAATCCATGCAAATTTGGTCTCAAAAGGATACAAAAAGAATACGTAAACAAGGATACAAAAAGAATACGTAAACAAATTAAAATTACAGAGATAAAAGACTAGGCATTCTTAACAAAAAATGACCAAAAGGCCTTAAAACAGTTTAAAATGAGTTAAAGGCTCTAAAGATAATTTTTTAAAAGCTAGAAGCACCATAATAAAATTCTGTATGATCAGGAGATGTTTTGTCTAGCCCTCCAGTACAGAGTACACAAATCACCATTCTGTTAAGTTCAGTTTCGAGCAAACAAGTAGATAGGCTTTATTAATTTTCTCTGTTTTACATAAAACGCATATATCAGAGTTCACAATCCCTATTTTGGCCAGATGTTCACCAAAGTAGTCGTGTCCAGTTCTTAATCTAAAATTGACAACAGCCTCTTTGCGGGCTTTTTCACAAAATTTCATCCAGTCACACCCTATTGTCTTCCAGACTTTTTCTTTGGTGTTAGATAATAGTTCACTCATATACGATAACTAAATTTTGTCTCTTATACTAGTTCTCCTAAAAGAGCCAAGAGGGATAGGGCACTATCTAGAAACTTCATCTATTCTTATATTTGCTAGAAGATCTGTCCTTTTTCTTAATGTCAATTCCAACATGTTATGGAATCCACTGTAAAATGTGATGTATCGTAAAAGTTTAGATAATTGCAATCTTTCGCATTATATCTCAAATATATTTCAAATTTTGTTATCGATTTCGAAATATTCATAAATGAGTTATTGTTAACATCATCACAAATAAATATTGTTCCAATTAGATAAATTTAATATTTTTTATATTAGAATTTGTGTTTATTTAGTACTTTATTCAAACATTTTTAGTTACAACCAGAGTACTAACAAACTTGCGAAGAAAAATAGTACTTGAACAGTATATCAACTATTATCAGTCCTTTACTTTTATAAGAGCATGGACAAAATGGTAAAAAGTTTGCATATAAAAAAAAATTCAGAAAAGTTGAAAAGTTTCTGAAAGGTGAGAAAAAAAAAACGGTAACAGAAGAAAGGAAGTTGGTTAAAATCCGTAAAAGCACTGGAATCTTTTTAGAAGCAAGACAGAGATTTCTTTTGTGAATTTTTGTTCTTTTTTTTAATGCTGGTCCTGTCAATTCTTTCACTGAAAGATATTTCTGCTCTGTAAGAATAGGAGGACCTAATACGATGGGAAAAAAATTTCCAAAGATAGTTTTGTAGAAAAACGTAATTTTTTTCTCTAGTGTTCCAAATGTAGATCACATTTGTAATTTTACGTTTCATATATTTTCTGAAAGAACTACTTTTTTTCCTCAATCCCTGCACATTCTTTCTTACGTAAGACAAATGTAAAAGTCAATTTGCTCTCTAAGAAGAAATTCGTGTTGAACATTTATTCAATTATTTACTTTATGTTTTTTTATTGGGGTTATAAATTATAAGTTTATATATGGGTTAAAAATTATGAGTTTTTGAAAAAAATTAAATACGAAAATAAAATTTAAAAATTTCCATAGATTAAAATTAATAAAAATTTTAATTAATTTCTATGCTTAAAATGATGTGATCTTAAAATATTTTATTATGAATATCTTCATAATTTTGAATTCATTATCGTTAAATATTCTTTATACATTTACATTTATTTAAATTTATTTATTTACATTTATTGGAAATCTACAGTGAATGATCAGCCCCTCTCATTTTTACCCGGCGGTGCTATGGGTGTTTGTAGTGGTTCGGAATCAACTTTAAACTGTAGGTCCCAGTCTGTTTAGCCTAAAGTGTGCATAAGATAACCGTAGAGCGACAAATAAATCAAACCTCTCATTTTTACTTGAAAAAATTATGAAAAATATTAATGATTATACGAGTTCGACTTTTGCTATAAACCATATTTTTAATAATTAATATTTCTTTTTTACTTTAGCCTTCATTAAAATTATATGTTCTTGAATTATCTTACTATGAATCCCTTCCTAATTTTGAATCCATTATCCTTAATTGTTCTTCTTTTGCATTTATTCGATATCTGTAGTTATTAAACAACTCATCCCATTTTTACTGGAAAAAATTATAAAAAGTAATAATGATTACACTTTGTTATAAGCCAGTAGTTCACAATTTTTTTTATTTTATCCATATATCTCTTATTAAAATTATGTGCTCTTGAATTATCTTATTATGAATCCCTTCATAATATTGATCTCATTATTTTTAATTATTCTTCTTTTAAATTTATTCGATATATGCAGTGAATGATCAGCTTCTCTCATTTTCACTTGGAAAAAAAAAATATAAAAAGTATTAATGATTACACGAGTTCGACTTTTGCTATAAACCAGTGGTTCACAATTATTTTACATTTCCCATTTATTCCTTATTAAAATTATGTGCTCTTTAATTATCTTACTATGAAACTCTTCGTAATATTGAACGTATTTTCCTTAATAGTTTTCCTTTTACATTTATTCGATATCTATAGAATTTGATCAACTCATCTCAATTTTACTGGAAAAAGTTATGAAAAATATTAATGATTATACGAATTCGATTTTTGTTATAAGCCAGTGGTTCACGAACTTGTTTAATATCTCAATAATTTTTATTTTATTTTAATTTTATATTACCAAAAATAATTAATAGCTTTTAAAATAAAAATATTCATAATATAAGGTTAGGAAAGGTTTTAATATGGTGTAAATATAGTGCATTAAATTAGGTAACTTTTTTATGTTGCTTAATAAAAAATATGTTATACTTCTTTAGAAAAAAAATCTAAAGTACTGATTGCAATTATAACTTTTCTTACTAACACTATTTCTTTTTGTTCTACGCTTTGTTTAAAATTGTGCATTTATTGATAATATAGATTACTTGGCTGTGATAATTTGTAATACTTTGTTATATCTGTACAAAAAGATGTATGATCATAAGATTTGTATTATTTTTGTATCATGTCTTCCATCATATCTTATTATAACTCCTTTATTACATTATACAAACCACGTTAAACTGTAGGTCCCGGTCTAATTAGCCCAAAGCGTGCACGTAATAACCGTAGAGCAACAAACTGAAACCAACCCAACTCATCATAGAAAAATGGATGTTAAGTTCATTGAATAAAAAAGACATACTACAGATGTAACTTAACACACAATGTATGCATTTCCTTGCAAATAACAATGAAATAATAAAATAGAAAAAGAATATTCGGATCTTAACTACATCATTTCTATATATATATATATATATATATATATATATATATATGTATATATAATTTCCAAAGGCTATTAAAAAAAAAGTTACATCGAACAGTAGCATTAAGAACAACATAATCATCAATAACAAAGAACAAATAAAAGACCAGAGTCATTGCCTAATGAACGAACTTGCTTCCCAATATGTCGACTCCTCTGTAGGTGCACAAAGATCTGAGCAGATGGTCCCTGTCCGTTATTTCTCCAGAGTCACAAAGTGGGCAAATAGGATCGGCTGAAATGCCTATGCGATGCATATGGGTGGCAAGGCAATTGCGTCCCGTAGATAGGCGAAAAACCACCACTGCTTTGCGTTTTGGTTTATCGGGATTAATAGAAGGGCTTACCCTCCACTAATTTCTTAGGGTTGTTAAATAAATGTTTTAAAAACAGTATTTTTAACAGTATTGCAACAGTGTTCTAATATTTCAAAATAGTCATAATAAAGGGTTGCAAAAAGCAATTTTTATTGATTTGAAACGATAAATATTGAAATAAAATGGCAGTTCTTACAAAATAGCTAAATTGTTAATGAACCTGAGTTATCTATGTAATTCAAGACTGGGCATGGCTGTATTTACAAAATTTATCCGTATTCAATATTAGAAAATATTTTTTCTTCATCTCACTGTGACTTGATTTTATCAAAATAAAATATAAAAATCAAAATATTATTATTTTTACACTCATGTCTAATTATTAATAACTTTAAATTCACGATAACTGTCTAACACACTTATCAAAATATTATTCCATATTAATTTAATAAGTAATCAAAGAATATTTATTTTTTTATAAAAAATATCTCCAACCTGCAGTCTGACTTTTATTATTAATTGTTTCTTTAGTAAAATTATGTAAATATTTCATTGACATCATTTCATTTTGTACAATACATACACTGAAGTGACAAAAGTCATGGGATAGCAATATGCAAATATTCAGATGGCAGTAGCATCGCGTAGAACAGGTATAAATGCGTAGTGCTTTCGCAGAACTTTCATTTCTGTTCAAGTTATTCATGCGAAGAGGTTTTGACGTGATGATGACCGCACGACGGGAATTAACAGACTTTGAACGCGGAATGTTAGTTGGAGCTAGACGCATGGGTCATGCCATTTCGGAAATCGTTAGGGAATTCAACATTCCCAGATCCACTGTGTCAAGAGTGTGCCGAGAGTATGAAATTTCAGGCATAACATCCCACCATGGACAGCGCAGTGGTCGACCACCTGCACTTAACGACCGAGACCGGCGACGTCTGCAAAGAATCGTAAAGTCTAACAGACAAGCAACACTGCGTCAAATAACCGCAGAAATAAATGTGGGACGTACAAGGGACTTGTCTGTTAGAACTGTGCGGAGAAATTTGACTTTCATGGACTATTCCAGCAGAAGACCGACTCGAGTGCATTTACTGACAGAACGACATCGCTTGCAGCGACTCTCGTGGGCACGTGAGCATATCGGTTGGTCCGTAGATGAATGGAAAACCGTGGCCTGGTCCGATGAGTCACGATTTCAGTTGGTAAGAGCTGATGGTAGGGTTCGAGTGTGGCGCAGACCCCACGAAGCCATGGACCCAAACTGTCAGCAAGGCACTTTTCAAGCTGGTGGTGGCTCCGTAATGGTGTGGGCTGTTTTTTCATGGCATGGACTTGGTCCTCTGGTGCGACTGGACCGAACATTGACTGGAAATGCTTATGTTCAGCTACTTGGAGATCACTTGCAGCCATTCATGGACTTCATGTACCCAAACAACGATGGGATTTTTATGGATGACAATGCGCCATGTCACCGGGCCACAACTGTTCGCGATTGGTTTGAAGAACATTCTGGAAAATTCCAACGAATGATCTGGCCACCTAGATCGCCCGACATGAATCCCATCGAGCATTTATGGGACATCATCGAGAGGTCTGTTCGTGCCCAAAATCCTGCACCATCAACGCTTTCACAATTATGGACGTCTATCGAGACAGCATGGCTCAATATTCCTGCAGAAGACTTCCAACGACTTGTTGAGTCCATGCCACGTCGAGTTGCTGCACTTCGCCGGGCGAAAGGAGGGCCGACACGATATTAAGAGGTATCCCATGACTTTTGTCACTTCAGTGTATAACGATATATATAATGTATGATAAAACAAAAAAATAAAGGAAGAATTTTATGGTATAATATTACATTGATTTAAACCGTTTTAAAAATTGACAAGTTGTTTTTTACAAATGTAACCTAAAAGTAAATGACTGTTTATTTATCGACTTTTTAATATTCATGTAATTCGTGTATGAAATATTTATAATGAAAATATATTTAATATTTTAATATTAATAATATTCTTTAAAATTCATGTATGAAAATATATGTTGATCCAAATAGACATTTGCATTTATTAATGCATTATCTACTATTAATATTGAGCGCAGTTTTAAAATTGATGATGTTCGTGACAACTTAAAGATCATGTTGATGGCAACTTATTGATCATGTTTATGGTAGCTTTATGAAATACATGATAACGCATTTCATAAAGCTGCCATAATGCAGGTGCACTCCTGAATGCAGGTGAAGGCACTTTAGAATGCAGGTGAAGGCACTCCTGAATGCAGGTGCACGCCTGAATGCACTCCTGAATGCATGAATACAGGTGCACTTCTGACAGGACCAATTTTTAATTTAAAATTCCCGGGAATTATGCAATTTCGATTTTTTTATTTTTTAGGTCGCTGGCACTGTCCTTGACATCTGTGTGAAATTTGACGTCAAAATATTCATTAGTAAGACGCAAAAACTGATTCCGGCGATTTTTAAAATGTCTGAATTAATTGAGCAAAGAACTTGCATTCAATTTTGTTTGCGGAAACGTACAGAATGTTGCAGAAGGCATTCGGGGAGCATTCCTATATCGAAAAGAAATGTTTAGAAGTGGTATAAACAGTTCAAAGAAGGCAGAGAACGCGTTGAAGACGAATAACCCTATGGTCGACTAGCCACCTCAACCGACGAAGCTCATGTCCAAAAAATTAAAGTTTTTATGCTTGCAAACCGTCGATTCACATTTAGAAACCTTGCTGATGATGTCGGAATTTCAAAAGGATCGATCAATTCCATTTTGGGCCTCAAACGAGTCAAATCTCGATTGGTACCCAAATCACTGAATGCGACAGCTCACACTGCATTGATTCTTCGTGATTGTTTCACCAAAAATGAACCCATATCATTCCACAACCACCGTATTCACACCGTGTGACTTCTGGCTATTTCCTACACTTAAAAGATCAGTCCGGGGACACGATTGAAGAGATTCAACGTGAATTGCCGCGCGCTTTGAAGACCATCCCTGCCGATGATTTTTTGCATTGACGATGATACATTGAGGATTGGAAAAAAAAGTTGGCATAAGTGCATTGTGTCCGGAGGGGATTGATTGTAGAAAATTGGATTATTGATTAATGAAATAAATTTGGAAGAATAAATAAAGAGTTTTTGAAAAAAAAAAAATTGGTCTTACTTTTTGGTCACAGTAGCATATAGATATTTTGAAACGTGAATTCTATCTAACAGGATTTGAAAATAAAGAACATTTTTAATATGTTGCTTTGCTTTTATATTTGTATTATTCAAAGAGAATAGGTAGAAAAAAATGGGTTAGAGAAATGAAAATCTTATTCTTTATTACTTAAAATTTAATTGTTTATTTTAACTTTATAAATGTTTTTTATTTGGATATAATAGCTATATGAAAATAATTTGTATTTAAAACAATGAATTTTGCTGGCTAAATTGCTTTTTTATTTATAATTTAAAATTATTTTTTAATTCATCACTTAACTAAATTTTTCATAGATTAATCATGTATTTTTAAAGTTATTCCTAATGTGCACAATTGTCAGGAGGGAAACAAAGTAAAATAAATCTCAAAACGTTACATTTCATTCGATGAGAATGGAATTTTGTGTGTTGATGATTTTTTTTAATAACAACAAAAACAGTTGATTATTATTTTGTGTAATTAAAAATAACTTAAAATCAATGTGTTTAGCTGTATTCATAGTTCTCATATGATTCTTTTTATTTACATTTTGTATTCCTAAATTAAGTCCACAAAGCCCAGGCTTTGGAAGCCACTGGCCACAAATGAAAAAGGCATTTAAAAATTTTAACTTAATTTCATTTTTTTATCTACAATAAAAAAAATCAATAATATAATAAAAAAGGCATAATATACGGTGTTAATAAATTTAATAAGTGTTTTACGATTTTTTTTGTAGTACCAACCACAAAAGTAATTAATCATATGATTTTTATATTGATGAATAAAAATTTTTGTTTTCAACTAATGTGTAGATAGAAATATGTTTACGCATTTTAATGTATTATTTAATAACATTATCCCGTACTTTGTTGAGAGAATTTTAAAATTGAATTTTTATATGGTGATGAATATTCTAGTCATAAAAATAATATGCCTAAGGCTACATCCTGGCTAGACATTAATGACAAAGTGACTGATCTTCTTGTCTGCAAAATTAAATATATGAAAAATTATATAAAATATTACTTTTTATATAGATATATTATTTTTTAATTCTATTCTTTTATATTAAATTAAAATTGGGCACTTTATTATTTTATCACGATCTTTATTATTATTTTATCACGATCTAAAAAATATTCTAAAAAATTATCAATTATATTGTTGTTTCATATGGCAAAATTGGAATTCAATCTTTTTACATCAAGCACTCGCCAAAGAATAATACAGCAATTAATTCAGAATTGCACACTACGAAAATATTAAGAACACATAAAAACCATCATCATTATAATTAAAACTGGACAACGTTAAAAAAAAATTTCAATTATATATTTAAATAAAATGCACGATGATGAAGGTGGACACTGTGCATACATACCTGCTTTAGTCATAAACTATCTGTTAGTTTTTGGTTAACTATAATGAATACAAAATCATGTTGATAAACCTCACCAGTGTGTTTTCATTCATTAACCCGAATGACTTGGTCTTAGAGATAGCCTGCTTTAATTACTCCCAAGCCATTAGGTTCTTTGACTCCTGAAAGGAATCTTACTCTCATCATTTAGGGGTATATCTAGTTGAAAGGTACCCAAAAGGCCACGTTTATTGTACCACCAGGTGCAACTAATATAGAAGTAGTCTTGAGTTATAACAGTAGCTACGAAATGTTTCTGCTGGAGGTAAATGAAAATAAACCCATCTGGACCTAACAATTGAAAATGTCTATAAAGTTTGCATTGATCAAAATTCAATTGCTTCATGTTGAATATTTATTCTGCTCCAGTAAAAATATTGAAATTAATTAGAGTCGATATAAATTTAAAAAAAAATGTGAGGATCTATTATTTTAATAATTAGTGAAGTGTTTTTAATTAGAAAAACGATTTATATTGGGTTTAAAACTTAGTCTAAGCAAGACACATAGTTAGGGTATATGTATGTATGTATCTGGTCTTTGATACCACATGCTTCAGGTTCACATAATGTGGTAAAATCACCACATGTGCTTGACTAAATACAACTTTAAAATGGAACATATTTTTGCCAATCAATATCTTCTTCTTCAATGGCGCAATCACTCTTTGGTTGACTAAGGCCCTTTGTCAGGTTTCGAGACAGGTGACGTTTTCTCTTTACGGGGTAGAATTGTCTGCCTAACGCTCTACAATCATATTAGACCGGTACCTAGGGTTTAAAGTAGATTTCGATGATTCAAAAGTGGATTAAGATTGATCAAACTGCAAATTTGTCAGATAATGACTAACTGTAAATTGGTCACATTATTAGATAGTAAATTAGTAACCAATTATCTGAAATTGTGAGACAGTGACTAATTGTAAATTGGTCACTATCTTATAGATCTTATTAAAGTCTTATAGGTCTCTAATCATTATATTAAATTTTTAATTATATTTATTTTTTAACATTTTACGACAAATACAGTGTAAACAAAACTCGCAACATTTAATCTAAGGTATGAAATAATTGAACGCATGAAATACTTTCAATCGAAGGACATGGTGATTTATTTCTGTATATTTAAAGTTTTTTTTACTGCTCCCTGAATTGCAGAATCCACCTTTAAAACATTCTTCACAAAAAAAAAAAAAAAAAAAAAAAAAAATTTTTTTTCAGTATGCAAAAAAATTAGTAAGTTGAATTTACCAATAAACAAGTACTTTTATTAGCAATGATGATGGTTGGTAATTTATATGTTTCTCCACGTTTATATCTAAAGTATAGAAAAAAATAAATATCTGTGAAAACGACTTGTTTTTGATCGATACCGGCGATCGCCCTAATCTACACACGTCCAAACCTTTTCAAAAACTCTCCACCTTCCTTCTTACTAATACCTTCATCAACCCACTTCCGAAACGGAACAGCTAATAGCGAGTGAAAAAATAAAGGAGGAACACGGGTATAAAGAACTCTCTCCATTGAATTTCTTGGGGCAAAACTGCCTTTCCCTATCGCTGGAACACTGGGTGAAGGGAAATGCGAGAAAGAGCAGACTCCCCGTATCGATCCCCTTCAGAGAACTTTTCAACGAGAGATTCCTCTACCCTTACATCGGACGGGGACAAAAGTGGGCTCCAAAGTGCGATGAAGTTTCTCCCTTCCCTTCCTTTCTTTCTCTCTCAATGGAGATGAAAAAGGAAGGAAGGGTTGCTGTTAGCAGCTGCTGTTTTGGCTACAGTTGAAGCTGTTTGATGGAAAGGCAGGTGGAATGTTAAATAAATAATTTTTTCTCTCCTTCCCTTGTGAACTTTCGGTTAGAATCCTGAGCGATGATGGATCAATTGAATTCTAGAAAGTAATTTGAAAGAACCCACTCAGGGATGCATAGATTAATGTAGGTCACGAGTTAAGTGCATTCGCAACAGATTGTTTCTTCCCGCCCCAAAAGAACTTTTTAGAAAAAATCTGATTGTATACATTTATGCTTGTAATATAGGGAATATCTAATATAGTGAAAACGTGAGTGAATGATTTTATGCATAATATTACCTAACAAAACTATATGTACATCTACAAAAATCTAACAAAACTATCTCAACAATCTTTATATTAAGTTTTCATTTCTATTTATTTTTTAACATTTCTCTTAAAAATACTTCGTAAAAGGAATTCATTACATTAATCTAAGATATGAAATAGTTGGTATGCCTTGAACACATATAATCTTTGTCAATCGTAATTTAATATTAACGCTCGACAGACATGGAGATTATATTCTGTGTTTTAATGTTTTTTAAGATTTTTTAACAAATTACCTATAAACAAGTACTTTTATTAACAATGATTTGGTTGGTAATTTATACGTTTCTTTCTGTTTGTTTATTAAATAAATAAATATCAGTCAAAACGAGTTGAACTTTTTGATCAATACCAGCGATCTCCCTAATCTACACACATCCAACCATTTCAAAAACTCTCGACCTTCCTTCTTACTAATACCTTCATCAACCCACTTCCGAAACGGAACAGCTAATAGCGAGTGAAGTAAAAAAAATAAAGAAAGAAAGAAAGAGAAGGAACACGAGTATAAAGAACTCTCTCCATTGAATTTTCTTGAGGGAAAACTGCCTTTCCCTATCGCTGGAACAGTGGGTGAAGGGAAATGCGAGAAAGAGCAGACTCCCCATATCGATCCCCTTCAGAGAACTTTTCAACGAGAGATTCCTCTACCCTTACATCGGACGGGGACAAAAGTGGGCTCCCAAAGTGCGATGAAGTTTCTCCCTTCCCTTCCTTTCTTTCTCTCTCTCAATGGAGTTGAGAAAAGGAAGTAAGGAAGGGTTGCTGCAGGACTGTTGTTAACAGCTGCTGTTTTGGCTACGTTTGAAGCTGTTAGATGGGAAGGCAGCAGGAATGCTAAATAAACAATTTTTTCCCATCTTCCTTGTGAGTTTTAGTTAGTAGAATCCTGAACGATTATGGATCAATTGAATTCTAGAAAATAATTTGAAAGAACTTCTTACTCAGAGATGCATAGATTAATGTAGGTCATGAGTCATTTGTATTTGCAACAGATTGGGCGCTTCCCACCACAACAAAAACTCTTAGAAATTTCTGATTATATATAAATATGCATATTTCTATACATTTATGCCTGTAATATAGAGAATGTATTATATATTCTGTATGTATTAATATTATGAAGAAATAAATGAGCATTTTATACATAATATTATATTAATTTAAAGAATGTTTTAGTATTTGATTCGAATTTTGTAGTAATCAAATGCAAAAGTAAATCGTCAAAAAAGTTTTTTGATATAATAATTTTTCGAATTGAACCATAAATGTGCATTGATTCAAAACAGACCTGTGCATTTGATTTTATTATTTAGCAGAGATCGCATTTACTTTAAATTAGTGTAATCTTAAACTTGGAAATTGTTTTGGGAATAAGTAGTAATATATTTTCATTAAATATAATATATGTAACATAAAAGTAGTAATAATTTTATAAGTAGAAATATAGATAACACTCATTAAAATATTTTCTTATATTTGTTTATTCTTTTATTAAACCAAGATGGATGGAGTTCCTTACTTTAATCTTTTATTAAAATCTGAAAATTTTGAAAGAAATTTACCAATTATATTTTAAATTAAAATGTCTTTGAGGCTGTAACGGATCGCGACCGTTCATGACAGTACTCTTTGTTGACTGAATTTTTAATATTAACTTTTTTAAAACATTACGTATTGCTTAAATGTAAAGTATTATTTTTTTTAATATTATAAAGTATTAATATTTCAACAGTAATGAAATATTAATATTTTAAAAACACAAAACAATTTTAAGGTGTCATATTTTAAATAAAGTATTATAAAATGTTAAATTAGAATAATTTAATTGTTTTCTATTTTGATTTTGAAGTTCTTGTTTATGTTATAAGTTTTTTGTAATTTATGTTGAAGTTTCTGTCGTATAACTTCTGTTTATTTTAATTAATGTTCCCGTTCTCAGTATATGATGCAAAAATATTTAAATGTAATTTTATATTCGACGCAAATCAATAAAATAATGTTGTATAACTAATGACAATTATAATTAAATACTCAATAACTTTAATTAAAATTAATATCTCTAATTAAATTTGTCCGTCACACTTTTATTTTCATTTAACAATGCTAGCTATTATTATTATTATTACTTTAACTTGCACGAATGCAGTTTAAATCAATTTGTTTAAAAACATTGCATGTAAAATAATTTTCAAATTTTATATTAAAATCTTTATTTGTTATAAAACTCGTTAATTTTTAATGCATGTAAAAGTTTCTCTTAGTTGAATTTTATAAATTGCTGTTTCCTTATTTTTTAAAATGATTCCCGTATTGCATTATCATTTTCCATTTATTACTATTCTATAAACATAAGGAAAAACCTTGTTTATGATTTAAACTTTATAATAAAGGAAAGACACGATAAAAATTACTACATTGTTTTGAAAATAAACCTTTATTTCAGAAAAGGTAAAAGATTATTTTTCAAAATGATTAAAAATAGAAAACAACACTGCCTTGGTTCAATGATTTTTTAATAAAAATAAATTTTTTCTATAAAGACTCTTTTTCTTACCTGATCATGATATGTTGTCGTAAAATGAAACACATTTTACAGCAGAATATAAAAATAGAACTTTAAAATGATAAGAGTTATTAAAAATAAACGAAACAGTGCTTTTATGAACCAGGAATCTATTATCTACTTTATTTTATGGCTATCAATTTTCTGTTGATGATTATATTTTCAAAAATTTACTATATTATTCGATCTACTATCATTTGTTGACTAATTAATTTAGAAAAAATTTAAAAGTAAGGTTTTTTTTATCCGTCTATAATACAAGTATTTCTTTTTCAATTTACATATAATTAAAATTTCTTGCTTTTTATTGAATTTGTAAATTGATAAACAATGGAATAATTGTAGTTAAAATAGTGTACTATGTTATACAAAGATATAACAAACTAGCAAGTGCCCAAAAAGTATAATTAAAAACAAAAAAAAAAACCATAAAAATTTGGAGCTGGTGTACTATATTCGATATTCTTCGAAGTTAATGTTTACTACTAGTACAGCATTCGATGTCTCAATAAATATGTTCACAAACAACATGTTGAATCATCGGACTAGTTTAACATTTTGGTATATTTTGAGATTATTAATGACGATTCAAGAAACACATTGTTTACCAACATTCATTTCTTGATTTTTAAAGATGATTCATGAAACACGTTGTTTACCAACATTCATTTCTTGATTTTTAATGATGATTCATGAGACACATTGTTTACCAACTTCTATTTCTTGATTTTTAATGATGATTCATGAGACACATTGTTTACAAACATCTATTTCTTGATTTTTAATTATGATTAATGAAACACATTGTTTGTCAATATCCATTTGTGGATTTTTAATGATGATTCATGAAACACATTGTTTACCAACATTCATTTCTTGATTTTTAATGATGATTCATGAAACACATTGTTTACCAACATTCATTTCTTGATTTTTAATTATGATTAATGAAACACATTGTTTGTCAATATCCATTTGTGGATTTTTAATGATGATTCATGAAACACATTGTTTGCCGACATCCATTTCTTGACTTTTAATTATGATTAATGAAACACATTGTTTGTCAATATCCATTTCTTGATTTTTAAAGATGATTCATGAAACACATTGTTTACCAACATCTATTTCTTGATTTTTAATTATGATTAATGAAACACATTGTTTACCAACATCTATTTCTTGATTTTTAATTATGATTAATGAAACACATTGTTTGTCAATATCCATTTGTGGATTTTTAATGATGTTTCATGAAACACATTGTTTGCCAACATCCATTTCTTGACTTTTAATGATGATTAATGAAACAAATTGTTTGTTAATATCCATCTCTGGATTTTTAATGATGATTTATTAAGCACATTGTTTACCACCATCCATTTCTTGATTTTTAATTATGATTAATGAAACACATTGTTTACCAACATCTATTTCTTGATTTTTAATTATGATTAATGAAACACATTGTTTGTCAATATCCATTTGTGGATTTTTAATGATGATTCATGAAACACATTGTTTGCCAACATCCATTTCTTGACTTTTAATGATGATTAATGAAACAAATTGTTTGTTAATATTCATCTCTGGATTTTTAATGATGATTTATGAAGCGCATTGTTTACCACCATCCATTTCTTGATTTTTAGAGATGATTCATGAAACACATTGCTTACCAAATCGATTTGACTTTTAATGAGGATTCATGAAACGCAGTATTTACCAACATTCATTTCTTGATAATAATGAATAAAAAAGTATGTGGAAGCGATCTAGTTGGATTTCGGAACTGAGGAGGCTTAGTTAAAAATCTAATGAGTGAAGAAGGCATATAAACCAAAAATTTATATATCTATAACAAGGATGGTCATGATACATAGAAAAACAAACTCCTATAGTTGGGTTGGTAAGAAAGAGAAGAATCTCATCCTACATAACATTGAATGGGCTAAATTCTGGTAATGAATGACATAATTTCAAAGCATTCAATGTTAAAAGACATTACAAACAAACATTAGCCACAGAGCATTTTTTAATCTCAAGTGACACATCGAGTCGTCAATACACTGCAAAATTAATCCAGCATACACCAACCTCTTTAAGTATCAAGGATCACATCGAGTCAGTAAGAAATTACTAAACCGATTTTGTTTAATAATTAAGAAGGTCCTTATTATACTGGTGTATATCAATTTATCTTGCTGTCTACCAGATAATGATAACTGTAAGAATAACTGGCGAAAAAATTGTAATTTTTAAATTGTTTTAAACTATGTTTTTATTCTTTTTATTTTAAATAATTTTAACTTTAAAATTTTCAAGATTTTATTTCCGCGTTTTAAATTTTAAGATTTTTTTTCTAAATTTAAGAAACTAAGTAGTGGAGATGTTTGTGACTTATTTAATCATTAAGGTAATCCGAAACTAGTACGTCCATGGCAAATGGACAGTTTTGACTGCCGCTGTAAAGATACCTTTCAGTTCGTCAGTATTACGAAGTGTGGATTGTTAAATATCGTCTCTGTGTCCACATAAAAAATGTCTAAGACTCGATTTGTTGCACACAACAAATTAATTGCACCATATTCTTTTCATACTTATTTTGATGAATAAAAAAATCCGTATTCTCAGTTTTTTATTAGTTTTATATTAAAAATAAATATCAAAAGCCATATATTTAGGATACTTTGTATTTTTCTTATGTTACATAATAAATTTCTGTGATTAAATATTCAGCAATATATATAACGTTTAATCCTTTTTATGCATTTACGTTAAGTTTTCATTACGTTCATTTCGCAGTACCTCTGAAGTTTAATTATTAATTTTTTTCATTGTAAAAGATGTCTTTAAAAAGTCGGACAGCCTTAAAAAAGAAAATATTTAGCAAGTAGTTGGTCATATTCATACATCAAAATCTATGAGAAATATCGAGTTTTTTAATTTTTACAAATAAACTCAATTATGAAATTCTGGGAAGTGATTAATTTGTGTACAATAATTAGTTTTTTCAATAGATTTAAAATTTCATTAAATAAGAAAAATAATTTTTTATTTCTAGTTGATTAATTTATTGCACCATAGAGTATGTGGCCCAAAACTTATCATCAGCATATAAAACAAAATATTTTAGATCAATTTTTATGAGGAAAATAAAGTTTAAAATAATATTGCAAATCTAGAATTATAATGAACATATTATTCAATCTCACAACAAAAGATCATTTTTTGTCTCTATATAGAAGAGGTGGCCAGCTATACTACATTTGCTAGCCCCAGGTGTTGTAGAAAAATTCGAACTTGATTAAAAAAAAACCCATATTTTTAATAAGCCACTTATTTTTTATATGAAAGGGCCATTGTTTTATATGAACTTGATGGAACAAGTCACAAAATCGGAAAAAATCATCAATCAAACAAGTTATTAACCAAGCTTAAGGAAACCAATTGCTTAGATATATAACAATCGCCAATTACCCAGAAGCAAATATCATTTTTTTAAGATTTTATTTGCAGAAATATTTGATAGAATAGGAACAATTTCTTTTTTGTAACATTTTAACTTTCATGTGCTTGAATTAATTTTAACAAGAAATAAAAAAAAATATTCTTGATCTGCATAAGTTTTAGTTTACGATTCAGATATATTTTTATTTGCATAAGAGTAAATCAGTTTTCAAACAATTCTTAAATGATATCATAGATATAGATAGATCAGATAGTATATAGATATAGTTGAGATATATAGATACAGTTCAGATATATAAATATATACCACATATATAGATTTATCAGATTGTACATATCGGATATCAGGCTATATGCACACAATTTAAAAAAATGTGTGCATACAAACAGTCTATTGGTACAATCTAAATGCAAAACTCATGAGACGGTTTTGGTCTAAAGATAAAAAGTCTGAAACCTTTGTATTGGCTTTAAACTTTTATTTGTTATAAGTATAAATACTACTGTTCCCAAAAAGTAAGACCAATTTTTTTTTCAAAAAAACGCTGTATTTATTATTCCAAATTTATTTCATCGCCTTCAAAGTAATCCCCTCCGGACACAATGCACTTATGCCAACTTTTTTCCAATCCTCAATGAATGCTAAAAAGTCATCGGCAGGGATGGCCTTCAAAGCGCGCGGTGATTCACGTTGAATATCTTCGATCGACTGAAAACGGTGTCCCCGGAGTGGTCTTTTGAGTTTAGGGAATACACAGTTGCATGATGTGAATACGTTGTTTGTGTAACGATATAGGTTTCCAGTTTTGGCGAAAACGTCAAGAAGAATCAATGCAATGTGAGCTGGCGCATTCAGTGTTTTCGGTACCAATAGTGATTTGACGCGTTTGAGGCTCAAAAGGGAATTGACCGATCCTTTTTGAAATTACAACATCCTCAGCAAGGTTTCTAAATGTAAATCGACAGTTTTCAAGCACCAAATCGTTAATTTTTTTGAACGTGAGCTTCGTCGATTGAGGTTGAGGGTCGTCCAGAGGGCTCTTCGTCTTCAACGCGTTCTCTGCTTTTTCTTTGAACTGTTTATACCCCTTGTAAACATTTCTTTCCGATATAGAATGCTCACTGATTGCTTTCTGCAGCATTCTATACGTTTCCGCAAATAAAATTTAATGCAAGTTCTTTGCTCAATTAATTCAGACATTTAAAAATCGCCGGAATTAGTTTTGGCGTCTCACAAAACCAGCTTAACTCAACCACTAATGAATATTTTGAAGTCAAATTTCACACAGATGTCAAGGACAGTGACAGCAATCTGAAAAGAAAAAATTGAAATTCCATAATCCCCAGGAATTTTAAATTGTAAGTAATTCCTACTTTTTTGGACACAGTAGTATGTATATGTTTAATAACGTAGAACTCTTTTAAATTTTAAAATAAAAATTTCAATTAAGCTTTAATTTTTTAATTAATTTGTGTACTATTTGTTATTTATATAATAACTAATATCATCATAAAAGTTTAATTTGGGGACCGTTTTTTTAAATTTTACTAGTCAGCTTCGATCCTTTGTATTTGTGTATATAATACATGTGCTATACATATTGTAATTTTTACCTTATTCAAAATTACAATATTTATTTGTCTTTATTTGAAAAAAATTTCTTCATAATAATCACCGCCTATATTTTTATTTATTATAATGAAATAAATAAAATAACTAAATCATAAATAAAAATTAACTCAATTCAGTATTTTTTAACTTCCATGGAAAAATCTTCGAAAATAGAATATGAAATATGAATTTTTAAATCTTATTAGATTGTTATTAGATAAGAATTTTTTGAATCTTATTAGATTGTTATTAGATATGAATTTTTGAATCTTATTAGATTGTTATTAGATAACCCCTGAATTTTTTGAATCTTATTGATTGTTATTAGATATGAATTTTTTGAATCTTATTAGATTGTTATTAGATATGAATTTTTTGAATCTTATTAGATTGTTATTTGATAGATGTTTTTTGAATCTTATTAGGTGTTATTAGATATGAATTTTTTTAATATTAGATTGTTATTAGATATGATTTTTGGATTTATTTGTTATTAGATATGAATTTTTAATCTTATTAGAGTGTTATTAGATATGAATTTTTTTTTTTTTTTTTTTAATCTTATTAGATTGTTATTAGATATGAATTTTTTTAATCTTATTAGATTGTTATTAGATATGAATTTTTTTAATCTTATTAGATATGAATTTTTGAATCTTATTGGAGATAGATATGAATTTTTTGAATCTTATTGGATTGTTATTAGATATGAATTTTTTGAATCTTATTGGATTGTTATTAGATATGAATTTTGAATCTTATTGGATTGTTATTAGATATGAATTTTTGAATCTTATTGATTGTTATTAGATATGAATTTTTGAATCTTATTGGATTGTTATTAGATATGAATTTTTGAATCTTATTAGATTGTTATTAGATATGAATTTTTTGAATCTTTATTGTTATTAGATTGTTATTAGATATGAATTTTTTTTAATCTTTTTAGAGTGTTATTTTTTAATGTTTTTAGATATGAATTTTTTGAATCTTATTGGATTGTTATTAGATATGAAATTTTGAATCTTTTAGATTGTTATTAGATATGAATTTTTTTAATCTTATTAGATTGTAATTATATATGAATTTTTTTAATCTTATTAGAGTGTTATTAGATATGAATTTTTTTAATGTTATTAGAGTGTTATTAGATATGAATTTTTTTAATCTTATTAGATTGTTATTAGATATGAATTTTTTGAATCTTATTGGATTGTTATTAGATATGAAATTTTTGAATCTTTTTAGATTGTTATTAGATATGAATTTTTTTAATCTTATTAGATTGTTATTAGATATGAATTTTTTTAATCTTATTAGAGTGTTATTAGATATGAATTTTTTTAATGTTATTAGAGTGTTATTAGATATGAATTTTTTTAATCTTATTGGATTGTTATTAGATATGAATTTTTTTAATCTTATTGGATTGTTATTAGATATGAAATTTTTGAATCTTTTTAGATTGTTTTTAGATATGAATTTTTTTTAATCTTATTAGATTGTTATTAGATATGAATTTTTTTAATCTTATTAGATTGTTATTAGATATGAATTTTTTTAATCTTATTAGAGTGTTATTAGATATGAATTTTTTTAATCTTATTAGATTGTTATTAGATATGAATTTCATTAGATTGTTATTAAGTTATTACACGTTACTGAAACATTAGTCTGCTACCAAAAATGACTACTTATAAATATTTAATATAGACTTGAATTTCTTGAACATTCAAACTTCAGTTGTTACATACTGTTATATTTCGTGCCTACGATGTTTCGAAGAAAATAAAATCTCGAGAATATTTCGTAAGCCACGTGAATTTGTGGTGACGCTCTTGACAAAATGTGTTAGAATAATGCTATTTCAGGGGAAAAGAATTTTTATCGCATTTTCAAAACTTTTTTTCTCTAAATTTTCAAGAATATGATTTTGTGGGAACAGTTTTTTTGTTATTGTTTGTTTATACCTTGATAAATTTAATTTTAATAGTTTTGATAAATTTACAATTATTAAAAATATTACTCGTTTAAATTTCTCATTTATTATAATAAATATATTGTAAACTAAATAAATACATTTTTAAAAGAACTGATTAAATTATGCATTTTCAAAAGATAAAATGTATTATAATGATACATATCAAAAACATATTTCTTTGCAACATTTTAATGCATAATTGTTGTTAGTTTTATGATGCAGCTCAGTGCCAGTGATGATTAATAATTATTTAGTATTAATTTTTATGTATTAATAACTTTTTTTAATTATTAATAATTATTTAATATTGATTTTTATTTGTTAATAATATTTTTATATTAATTATTATTCATTATTAAAAATTATTTGATAATGGAAGATTTTATTTATTTATTTTACTTTTCTATATTATACAAATTATTTATAACGAAATCAATGTATTTAAATTATTTTTGCTGCACCAAACTGTCATATTGTAACAGTATGCTATCAAATATCTCATCTGATATACGGCTTGCTATTATGTTGGTTCATTTAAATTAAAATCCACCTGTTCCTGTTAAAAAATCATGAACCTTTTTTATGTTTGTTTTTGTTTTGAGGTATCAAATACATATTTTATTTTTGTGATTTTTGTGTCTTTTTTATACTTTAATGCTCTATAGCATGCTTGAATGGGGGGATTTGTCTTCCAGTACGTTGCCAGACAATCTGTGGCACAAGAAAAAGTCTTCCAGCTAAGCTTTTTAAGCACTTTCAGTAAGAGCCCTTACTTTCGCAAATAAGTAACAAAAAAAAGCGGTTCTGTTGCTTTTTCCTTTTGTCGACCACATCATAACAGGGAACAGAATAGTTTCCGATTAGAAAAACAAAGATTTTAGTGTCCCGTCACGCGTTCTAATCTTCTAGTCCGATGTTCTTTACCATCCTTGGAGATTTTTCCTGGAGTCGCTAATGGAATAACGTCTGGTCCATTGCGCTTGGAGTGCATTTTCAGCTGCTCTTTGGGTAGCTGGCTGACTTTTGTATTGTAGCAACTCTCGTTTTATATCTTTCCTGGCAAATGTACAAGAAAGTGAATGTCTTTTTATGAGATCGTAATATTTTTATGCACTTTGTTTTAAAGCAATTTAGAAAATTTTAATAAAGTTATGGTTAGTGTTTAAGAGGGAAAAGTTTCCTTTCAACATGTTTTTTTGTTAAAAGTCTTTTTTTATGAAAAAAATAAATAATCAACTTGAACACAGTTTTAAAAAGTACTTTTTGAAAAAAATACAAATTAAAAATAAAAATACGTTTACTTAAACACAATTATCTCAACAAATTTGTATCTAGTAATACACATTAAAAATGCATGTTTACTTAAACACGTTTATCTCGACACAATTAGTATCTAGTAATACAAAATTAAAAATGTATGTTTACTTAAACACAATTTGTATCTAGTAATAGAAATTAAAAATGTATGTTTACTTAAACTGGGGTCACAATTTGTATCTAGTAATAGAAATTAAAAATGTATGTTTACTTAAACACAATTTGTATCTAGTAATAGAAATTAAAAATGTATGTTTACTTAAACACAATTTGTATCTAGTAATAGAAATTAAAATGTATGTTTAAAACACAATTTGTAAAATGTATGTTTACTTAAACACACATTTGTATCTCAAACACAATTTGTATCTAGTAATAGAAATTAAAAATGTATGTTTACTTAAACACAATTTGTATCTAGTACACAAATTAAAAATGTATGTTTACTTAAACACAATTTGTATCTAAATAGAAATTAAAAATGTATGTTTACTTAAACACAATTTATCTAGTAATAGAAATTAAAAATGTATGTTTATAAACACAATTTGTATCTAGTAATAGAAATTAAAAATGTGTGTTTACTTAAACACAATTTGTATCTAGTAAATAAAAATTAAAAATGTATGTTTAAAATGTGTGTTTACTTAAACACAATTTGTATCTAGTAATTACAAATTAAAAATGTATGTTTACTTAAACACATTTTAAAAATGTATCTCAAACACAATTTGTATCTAGTAATAGAAATTAAAAATGTGTGTTTACTTAAACACAATTTGTATCTAGTTAAAATGTGACAAATTAAAAATGTTATGTGTGTTTACATAATTTGTATCACATTTATCTGAACACAATTTTTTTATTTACACTACTGGCATTAAAAATGCTGCACCAAGAAGGCGACAGGCTACACACGTGAAATTTAAACGACAGAAGAAGGTGCTGTGATATGCAAATGATTAGTTTTTCAATTGCATTCAGACAAAGCAGGAGTCGATAGCGACGCCTACAATGTGTTTAAAAGAGGAAATTGTTCAGCAGGTTTCTCAGCGTGCACAAATTGCATCTGAACGTTGTTGGCTGGTGAAAAGTTGTTGCGATGCCTCAAGTGTAAGAAGCAGAAATGTACCAGCACGTTTCTGACTTTGATAAAGGAACGGACAAAAGAACCGGAATTGCGGTTTATCGTATCGCAGTATTGCTGCTCGCGTCAAACGAGATCCAATGATTGTTAGCATAATATGGAATTGATGGGTTCAGGACGGTAATACGGAACGCCCTATCACCAGCAGTCAGTGACTGGTATGTTACCCGCATGGCCTTAATGGATCGTGCAGCCACGTCACAAGTCCTGAGTCAAGAATTAGTAGTTTGCACGACAACAAATGTCTGCCAGCGAATAGTTTGACGACGTTTGGAGCAGCATGGACTCTCAGCTCGAAGAGAGCCAGCTTACTTTGCATCACAGACAGGAGAGTCTTCAATGATGTGTCAGCGACGAACCCGAGGAGCCCTCCGAATGGCGAGACGTATTTTTTTCAGATGAATCAGGTTCGGTTTACAGAATCAAGATGGTCGCATCTGTGTTTGGTGGCATCGTGGTGAACGCACATTGGTCTCCTTTACATTCGTCATCGTCCCCTGTCCCATCATCTGCCTACAATAAATAAGATTCATTTTAATTATTATTAATTATTTTCTAGATGAGTTCTTTTATTTCAAGTACGATAAATAAAGTTGCAACATTTTAATACTTAAAATAATAAATAAATTGAATATAATTATAAATATTTTTCCTTTAAAACTTAAATTTAGAAAAGTTTACTACTACATTCAGTAAATATGTCCAGACATTTTACAGTCAGTATAAATAATAAATAAATTATTTATTCAAAAGAACAACTACCCATGTCACTATTACTAAAAAGGAATTGTGAACACTATCTTAATGAATATGATTTATTCTAATAATTATTTATTATTTTGATGATTTTTTATTTCAAAGTACGATAAAATAAAGTTGAAACATTTTAATATTTAAAATGATAAAATAAATTGAATATAGGTTTTAAATTATTTTCTTTAAAGTTTAAATGTAAAAACATTCACTTTTTCATTTTTAATAAATGTCTAAACAATTTATAGTCAGTATAAATAATGAAATAAATTGTTTGTTCAAAAAGAACAACTACTTTCACGTCTAAAAAATATATTAATTATCATATTATTTTTAAAAAGTACTATTTTTAATAACCTAAAAAAGTGGCATGCGAAAATATTTTACAGCTACTTCAACACTGTTGTTATTTGATTTACGTAAAAACATTCTTGGTTTGCAAGTGATATAAAAGAAGATTATTTGCACTTTTTTTTTTTTTTTTTTACTTCCAGCACTAATTACTAACTCGCACAAAATTAAGGAACATCCAAACATTTTATAATCAGCATGCAAACATAAAATAAATTGTTTTTTAGTACATTAATTATCCCACTATTTTTAATAATCTAAAAAAGAAACTGTGAAAATATTTTACAGCTACTTGAACACTGTTATTATTTGATGTACGTAAAAACATTCTCGGTTTGCAAGTGACGTAAAAGAAGATTATTTGCACTTTTTTTTTTCTCTAAGGAACGTCCAAACATTTTAGCACTAATTTGTTTATTTAAAAGAAACCAACTCACGTCGCACAAAATTAAGAAACATCCAAACTTCCTTGGCCTCCTTCTTTATCTAAATAATATCACACAACTTTCTCTCAAACCCATATCCTCCTTCACCAAGAAATATTTCCTCTTAAAATATTTTCTTAGGGGGAAAAGAAAATTTTTCCTAAATTAAATTACACTCTCCTCTACCTACCTCCAAAATTGGAATTCCAAACGATGTATGTTATTCAAGTTAAGAATGAAGAGAACGGAAGAATTATTTATTCAGTTGCAATTAATCACTAAGAGCTTAATGATCATTTAACCTGGAGGAAAAAAAAAAAAAAGATTCTAGACAAAAGAATACATTATTATCTCCAAGTTCCCTCCATACATTTAAGGATTCCCAGACGCAGTTGAATCACTCTATAAACCATTTGGAGCGAAATTTATTTGATCTACCACTTGATTAAAAAAAAAAAGCGTTTAAATATTGTCTTTGTATCCTTCTGAGATCCCCGTGGGTGTTATTTAAGATAACTTGGAAAAAATAGAAATGTAATTTTTATTTCTTTTAAAGATAGTGAAGTAGCAATTAGGGTGTGTAAGATATAACGTATTTTATTTTTTTTAAATCCATTTGTCAGTTTGATGCCAATTGAAATCTTTAATTTAATGTACATTATAGTAAAGTGCTTTAGGTCACATTAATTTAAAACAATGCATTTAAAATATTTTTATCGAAACAACAAAAAATCTCGTGTATCACAAAATGCAAGAGGCTAACTAACGAATAGCTGTTCCTGATGGTGCCACAGGTTTAGAGTTCGAGTGCCGGCGTTGCCATGGATATTTGTAGTGGTTCGGAATCCACTTTAAACTGTAGGTCCTAGTCTCATTTGACTGTAGGGTGTTTTGGGGGTGATGTTATTCGCGCCTGTAGCATATCATCAAGCTGCAGGTGGCCCCTGTGTAGTGATAAATGAGTAACAGCATTCGTCGATGCGGCTCACACGACATTCCTTCTTCTAGGTAGTTTGTATTGGATTGCTCGCTGGCAAATGGCCAATACGACCCACTCCTCGCCGTAAAAAAAAGAAACTAACTTTACTAGCCAACTAGCTTATAACCCTACTCCGTAAAAAGAAAACAAGTATGCCAACGGCCATACCATGCTGAATATACCGGTTCTCGTTAGATCACCGAAGTCAAGTCAGTCGAGGTGGGGGGGTGAGGAATGAGGCACCAATGCCTTAAAGGCTTATAACCTCAGGTACTACGATAAAATGGTGTGGCAAATATTAAAGAGATAACAATAAGATAATACCAATGTAAATTCACCGAAGTCAAGCATCATTGGGCGCGGTCAGTACTTGAGGGGGAGGATGACCACCTGAGAACACCGCGTGCCGTTGGCATTCACAAATTTGGGACCTGAATGGTCGAGTGTCTAGCGTTCTGGAGCTCGGTGACACGGGTTCCGGGTTCAAATCCCGGCGGTGCCATGGATGCTTGTAGTGGGTCGAAATCCTCTTTAAGCCGTAGATCCCGGTCTCTTATGACTGTAAGAGCGTCATGGAGCCAAAGTCAGACTTCTACCTACGGGTGCTCCCTCACAACAGAAGCTGCTTCCTTCCCCTTCAACATGTGTACGTATGGGCTCGTGGGCTTGGCCACCCAAGTGGGATAAGAAACAACAAACAAAAAAAACAAGTTCTGTCTCGAAATCTTTCAGTATGAGACTTTGTAGAGTAAGTAAGAGACCTTCAGTAAGAGACTTTGGTCCACCATGGATCTGTTGCGCCAATGAAGAAGAAGTTTAGTTCCTTTAAAATGTACTAGAGCACAATTTATTTTGATTGGTTCAGTTTGTCGCTCTACGGTCATATTATGCTGGGCTATGTGATGTTGGGCTAATTAGACCGGGACCTACAATTTAACTGGAGTTCCGAGCCACTACTATTGGTGCTACACTACATCACATCACTGTGACTGGAACTGAATTGCCCCTGTACAGTTTGAGAATGGTATGGGTGAGAAGTCTGATTGGGATTTGTGTTGCTCTACAGTCATATGAGACTAGGATCTACGGCTCAAAGTTGATTCCAAACTACTAACAAACATCCATAGCACCGCCGGGATTCGAACCTGAAGCATGTATTACCAAAGGTCATAGTGCCAGACAAATGGCCATCAAGCCGTCAGTTTATGAATAAATTTGACTTAAAATTATTGAATAAAGCAGAATGAAAATTTAATTCTTTAACATTTAAATATTTGATGTAAATGCTATATATAAATGAAAAATAAAGTATATTTAATAAATAATTTTAAAGATTTATTTTAGCTTGTATTTATAGTATAATGGATATTACAAAATTAAAACTAATGATAATTATGAAAGTATCCTTTCCATTTATTGTTGAAACTACAAATATGATGAAATATTTAAAACATTTAAATAATCGCTCTCATTTTGATATTTTGAAAATAAACATAAAGACTATTGAATAAATTTAATTATAATTTTTAAAAAGCTAACACATTATTAAGTATTTGGATTATAAGATATATAAGCATACTTTTTCAATTCCTTCTATTAGCAAAGATTAACCAAGGAGGAAATCATTATTTTTTTTCTCTTGCTTAGGAGAATGTACGGATAAAAAATTCAAAACCACTTCTTTACAGTAATATCGTTATTGTTATTCAATTCCTTCTATTAGCTCACATTCTCCCTATATATATCTTGTTCAAATTTTCAATCGTTCATAAAATACTTTTTATTCATCCACTCAAGTTCAAATACATTTTTTTGAACTTATAGTGGATGACACTTGTTGTTAATACAGTTTTTTCAAATATTAATTCAGTAATTAAATTTAATTAATTAAGTTTAGTTTTTTTTAGATTTAAGTTGTATATATCTACCAATAGATGGCGCTAGATAATCTTAAAAAATGAATGAAAATTATTTATAAAGGACTTTCTGCAATACAGTGAAAAAAAAGTAGGAATTGACTTAAAATTTTTTTTTTTTTATATTACTTGTTTATACAAAGATTAAGTGAATAAACATCTTTTATTTTATTTAAAATTAATTTATTAATGCTGATTTTTTTTAAAAATAAAAAAAAAAAAAAAAAAAAAAAAAAAAACCGTAGATAAATTAAGTAGAAAAAATATAATTATAGCAATTTATAAAAACAATGACATTTTTAACAATCGTCACTAGATTTACAATGTTCTTCTCGTTCCTTACTATTTAATCAACCTATTTATTAATTTATTAAATTGGATTTTAACCCACAATACATTTATAATAAATACAACACTAGAGATTTTAATATTTCATATAATAACTAATATTTAAATGTGAAAGCAGTAATTGAAATAGATAGTTTTGTATAACATTTTATAATTATGAATAAATATTGCTAAATTTTTATTTCAGTTGCTATCAATAAAGATTTCAAGATCAAATAATATACTGAAATATTTAGATAAAATACGAATAATCATTTTCAATTATCTTTAATACTTATTATGTTCCCTCTGTTTAATCTGAAAGATTGTTTCCTTGATACATAGCAGTTCACATACAATAATTATTACCGAAATACTAAACCAACATAATAAATGTCTGCAACTAAAGAAAACTCATGACAGCAAAATTATAATATATTTGCTTGAGACAATATGAAAATATACTGCATTGGGATTGAAAAGAATACAATTACATTTCATAGATCCTATTATCATTGTAATTAAGATGAAAAATAACTATTGTTCTCAATATTTATTGTAGATAGGATGAAACTTGTAGGGTAGTATATTTTATATTTCAGTTTACAGACAACTGTTTATCATTTGAATATTATTGTTGTTTAGTTTGTAAAAATTAATAAAATTGAAAATAACATAAAAATACAACTTTTTATATAGGACACATATTTTAACATTTTTCCCATGGGAAGAGTTGTAGGATTCCATTCCCAGGAGAGAAGACTGTATATTTTTAAACAAGTAGTACATAATAACAACCTATTACTCAAATTTGACAGCAGATAAGCAGTGTTATGGGTAGTTATATTACATGCAATTAGTGTTTTACAAAACACTAATGAGAACAAGTTGTCTCAGAAATCTGATAGCAGACATTCAGTGTCATGGATAATGCGACCACATGAAATTAACGATTGTCTGTACGACTTTCACAGATCGAAAAAATTACAGATGGAATATGGACTATACCATGAATTGTTGCAGCGGGATTGGTGATAGAGAGTGGACTGAGACAATGTTTACTCCAATGAGAAGTGAAGGCCGCTGACTAACACCCTTAAGAATGTTTTTTTTAAAGGGAGGTTGTTGAAGGAAAGAATTATGTGATGAGTCCATCGGTCAGAGTTTCCGCCTGTTTACGAAGTGAGCCCCTATTGTTTACGAGTAGCCTCCAGTGTGTGGTAATTAAGTTCTGCCGTGGAACGGTTGGACTAGATTCATTGTAGACCCGAGAACTCTGAAAATTTTCCTACTTGGAGTAAACTGCATTTGTGAATCAATTTTGATCTTTAATTTTCATTTTTTTTGTAAATAACGATTTGTATTAGTTCTGTACACATATATAAGGCTTATAAATAAAAAATAAAATGTTCCAATAAACCTTCAAGTGGCCCTCTTATCTAGTATATGCCAGGATGTTAAATATTTATTAATGAAATGATAATGTTTTTAAAAGAAATAAGTTACATATTTATGAAATACTATATACTAGTGGCCATTAAAGTTGCTACACCAGGAAGAAATGAAGATAACAAAATGATATTTATTGGAAATAAAATGTGATTAAATTTTCAAGAAATTTTGGTGCATGGATTCTGAGAAATCAATACCTATTATGGATTATGTTTTTCCATTATTTTTTAGCAATTCTTATTGTTGCTTTTCTTATCTTATGTAAGGACCTGCAAATAAGGAACAAGATGCAAATGTTTATAGAGAGAAGAGGATTATTTTTTTCCAACATTTTAACAATCT
>BPLQ01005628.1:0-96540 GCA_021605075.1 Caerostris darwini | reverse complement strand
TTCTCTTTTGACCTAGGTAGGAATTGATTTTAATTTTTATTTTTATTTTACTTGTTATGCTATATTTGAAACGAACCTTGTATTTGTATAATAAATTGCGTATTTAGACTTTTTATCTTTCTACATTTTTATTCTTATAGGTTGGATAGATCCATTCATTTCGGTTTACCGAGCTGCAGTTGCGCAATGCTTTATACACATGGATATTTCTATTAGTACATTTTTATTCATACTATTTCATTTTATTCGTACATCTCTGGCGAACAACGATATTAAATACCTCATTTCAACTCTATTGCTGTCGCAAAAAAAATTCGAAAACGGGCATACTTTACTCGAAATCGGTTTCCAAAGATAACATTCCTGAATATATAAAAGTGGAAGGATAAAAGGGAAAAGAAGAAAAAAAAAAGACTCGAATAAAGTTGCCTTCCACCGACTCCGAAATCCCGCCATCAAAGAAAAAATGGAGTGTACATAAATTTTGAGGAGTTTGAAAACATTTGCCTGACCGGCGGGAGCGCTTATGAGGCCCCCACGAATAAAAAATGGCGCCTGGCGATATGACGCCGAAAAATAGAGTTCTAACCAACGGGACTCGGCCTAATATATTTTAGGAATAAACTCCAGCGAATGAGAACCCGTCTGTCTTTAAGGTAGGGGGATAAGCAGGAGGTAAACAACTAAAAAAGGCCAAACCGCTTTCTGTCCAGAAGAGAATTGTTGGAAATCATAGATCAGCTGTGGCAACAAGGACTGCGGGATTTGAAAAAAGCTTCGATACGAATGAAGTATATTTGGGCCCTTTTTTATTTGTTTGCTGTTTGTGTGACGGTGGCTTTCGGTAAAGAATGAAGGCCATTTGTTTTGCGTTATTTGTGGTCATTGCTTTCAATGGCAGGACATTTTTACTGCGGACTTAAAGGTGAGGGCTGTTACTGAAAGTTGCATTAATCTGGAACAGATTTGGCAACGCGATAACACAAAAATTTTGCGATGCAATAAAAGACATTTACTTTAGAAAATAGCAAATCAATTTCTAATTGAATAATTTGCCTTTATCATAAAAAAAATTAATTAAAATGGTGCAAAACAAATTATGTGGAATACGTATGGATGGTACTGAATTACCATTGATGGGTAAATTCAAAATTTTAAGATTTTATTTGAAAATAATGGTCTTTATGTAATATTCGATCTGAAAATAACGGAATTAGGAAATGTTTTTGTTCTATGCAGCTGGCAATACAGAGTTAGTTAATCTCTATGCAATAAGCAACTGCTGCACCGCTGTTATTCATTTAGCACTAGATGAGGCCATGTGTAGCTAGAAGATATGCTCGCTTGAAGGACTCGCTTAACACTTCCCCCACAATTCTCTACGATCTTATTACACCGGGGTCTATGGTTTTGAGTGGATTCCAAACCTCTGTAAAATGAACCATTACAAATGAAATTAAAACTATAGTAAATATTAATTAATTTAAAGTATAGTAAATGTAAATAGTCAATGAAATTTTTTTGAAAATAATTGAAATAATTAAAAATACTTGAAATTATTTGAATGTCATTGTAATAAAGTAATATGTTTTCAAAATGCTAAACAAAGCAATGAATGAATAATTAATCATGAAATAATTAATTTAATTACCAATCATATAAATTGTTAGACACTGAGACTTGTTCATTTATTTTTCAAAAAAAAAAGTTCATATATTTTAAGCAAGTGTTAAAAAAAAATCAGCTAGTGGCAATCTGTAAAAATCTCTTTCTTTGAAAGGAATTAATCATAAAAATAGAAAATAAAATGATCCTTAAAAGGAAATTTGGCATTAATGTTTTCCAAAAATTAAAGATAAACAATTTAAAGCAATGCGAAAAAAATACAATACCAATTTGAAATACAAAAAAGAAGTTAATTTTAAACGAAAGTAAATGTGATCGTTAATGCTATCTACGAAAAATTCTACATATACGGCTGAAAAAAACTAATGAGAAGATTCATTCATATTAAATGCATTCGTTTGTGCGGATAACTTTCGTCTAAACTCTTTCATATCTCCTTAAATCACTAGGTATTATGAGTAAGTGCCCTCATTTTGCAGAACCATTAACAGGGAAAAGTTTTCTTCTCATTAAAACATTTACCCCACGTCGCCAAAGAACCCGCCAAAACCCATTTTCTGGAGCCAAAAATCCAACAGAGCGTAATAGAGCCATCATTTTACAATCGGCAGAAAAGCCGTTTTGGTGAGGAACAAAGGCAAAGACGGCTGAGTAATTCTGTGTCTCAGCCCCTTAACGTATCGGTAAACCATTAGCCAACGGAAAATAGTTTTAGTTTTCTATAGAGCTTTATAATTGCCGTGATGTTTTTTTTCTACTTTTAATTCTCTTCATCGCTAATACTGTAGTAGATGGGGGATGGTTAATGCTGCCAAATGGTGTTCCAACTTATCTCTTAAACGGAGAAATTTTTATGATGGAAATTGATTTCTGGCATAAGTTATTGCAGTTCGGCTTTGTCATGGATTCTTTTGAGCAGTTGCATCAATTTAACACGTGCTGTGTATACGCTGTTGGGGAAACGGAATTGCTGTAATTCTTGTTTTAACAGCTGGATTAGAAAAGTTAATAATGTATTTCGGGAAGTGTTAAGAATTACGGACTGCTTTAAAAGTTTACTGAGCAAAATTTCGTAATTGTATGTACATATATTATCATAGTTAGTAATATAACATTTTGTAAAGATGGTAAAATAAATTATTTAGTGTCGCTGTGTAAGAAATATAATTTTGCACATTGATGGTGGTATTTTAATTAAAAATATTTGCAGTGTTTATGGTGTCTATTAAATGAACCAGAAAAAATGTTTATTGCAAATTGAAATATTTCGTAATTTATTAAAATCTCAATTTTTTTTTTTACTACCTGTAAAAATATACTTGTGAGAAATTTATTTTTCAAATGTGTATTTAATTTATGCTGCATTAATATGGGCCGCATTCTTAAAGGTGTATTAATATACACGCTCAAAACAATAGTACAAAGAGATAACTTGCCTTATATTTTTTTTACAAAAATTTAATTAGCTAATATTATTAAGGAAATATAAACAGATTATTTATTTAACTCGTTTAACTGATTAATTGCACTATTAATTTTATTGGTTACAAAAAATAATTCTTATATTACTGAAATAACGGTTATTTCTTGAACTGCTTTACCAAATTTGGTATTTTAATAGATTTAATCTATTATTTTACGTGGTCTATTCTATCAATTCTTATAGCTAATGGATTATTTTTTAAATGACTAATGATCGTTATCTTAAATTAATTAATTTGTTACAATTACTTACTGCGAATACCCAAACAACGTTACACAACGAAATAGTCTTTATGTAGAATAAAAATGTATACATGTGTCATCCTTTAAACTATATATGTATTTAAATTATATATACGTTTAAACTAAATGTGCATGTAGATATATAATATATGAAATAAAATAATGACATATATAGTTCATATATTATTGACGAAAAGCATTATTGATCAATGAATAACTTTAAAGGTAAAATTATTTTGAAAAAAAATTCTTCTATCATTTTTTTAAACATTTTTTTATAAGGCAATTATTATTTTTAAGCAAAATATTATCGGTGTAGAATTCGATTATCATGATATCATTTTATGGGGGCCTGATGGTCGAGTAGCTTGCTCTCTGGCCCTCGGTACCACAGGTATCGGGTGCGGATTCAGGCTGTGGCATGGATGTTTGTAGCGGTTCGGAATCCACTTTAACCCGTAGATAGGGGCATAGAGCGTTGTGGGGGTAGTGTCAATCTTCAAGCTACACGTGCCCCTGAGTAGCGCTAATTGAGTAACTGTAGTGTAATCCTTGTTTAAGGCATAAAGTTTAACTGTCTGTATTGCCAGCATATTATCATCGGGCATTACAATAACAACCACAATTCATATTTGTGTGAGAATAACAATTGATACTTACAATATTGGTAAGATTTTATTAAACACATTATTTTAATATAAGATTTCATTCCGCCAAAGTTAAAAAAAAAAAAAAAGTACAAACTTATAAACAAATGATTCTTGTAAATTTAAATTCCGGTACTCTTCACTGGTTTTTCCTTTTTTTAAAGTTGATTCTGAACAACTACAAGCATCCATTGCACCGCCGAGAATCGCACATTAAGCCAATGATACTAAACGCCAGAGCGTTAGCCAATTGGACATCAGGCCGTATCCCATAAAGGACCGAGTGCTCAATTTGAGCGCCACTGCAACAGACACGACTCGCACCTGAAACCTGCGGCATCGAGCGTCAGACCGCCAGACAGTCTGCCAATCAGGCCCCTACGTATTCAATGTAAATTTCACAAGCGATATATATTTTATTAATTTTAATTCTATTTTAATGATATTTTTCGAATTTTAAAATTTAAATGGTATGCTGTTTAATTTTTCTACTTTACGTTCAACATGTTTGACTTCATTCATACATTAAAATTCCTTACTTAAATTATTTATTCTTAATATATTCAACATCGATAGATTTGAATTGAAGGCAGAATGCATCTAATTTAAACTCATCTAACCATTTTAATCATTTCCGTCAGAAAGTATTAATAATTATACATAAATACAGTTGATTTAAGAACGCCACTCAGCAGCGTCATCAGGACTCACGGAAGACAGATCTAATTATATACGTCTGAAATAGTCATAATTATAATGCAACAGCCTTTCTGGTATCTCAAAATGGTCGTTAACGATTAAGACTTCATTCTACCGGCTCCTATTCATGGAAGATGTACTAGAGCAATGGATGTCCAGAAATTCCCTAGGACGCCATTTGATTTGCGGTGGTCGGATGATATTAATAAAGGGTCGTCCTAGGGGCCAAGCGACCAATCAAACGGACAGCGGGGATGTGGGTTGAGAAATCCTACCGAGAATATTCGACAATTGCTCGAAAGAATGGGTTTGCAGAAACTAATCATAGCCTGGGAGATATCTCAAGGGGAGTTTGGATCTCGTTCGGCCTGGTATTGCAGTAATGAATGACTCGTGTTCTTGTTGCAAAATACTGGTTGTGAGCGTGTTGTGAAAACTACATTTCTTATATAAGAACTTTTCGTGAAAGTCAGAAAATATATTTTGATGGCAATCGTTAAATGATATCGATTTATAATGGGAAATGATATTGATATACCCGATTTGTGAATAGGGTTTAATTTTCGGTTTGTTTTCTAAAAAAAATATTTTAATGAAAGATGTAACATTATTATTATTTTTTTTTTGAAGTAAAGCGTGATAAAGCATTTATTACTTTATGTAACTAACATTCGTAAAATGAAGTCTTGCTTATTTTTGACATAGTAATATTAAATGTATTGTATTTTTGCTTGAAAAAGACCCGGCTGGTTCTATGATGAGTTACATATTCGAAATCAAAAATTTTTATATCTTATAATTTGAAATTATATTCCCTATTATGATTATAGGTATAGGATGAATGCCAATTGAACGTAGGATTTGAAAACTTAATTGAATGACAAGCTTGAAATCTCAAATGATTTATTATTTCCATTTGATATTTTTTCATTAAATTTTGAAAAGTTTAATTACTTCAAATTTATCGTAAGTATAAGTTGTACATAAATGCGGTATTGAATATATCAGCTTGGAAAAAAAAATATCGCAACATTTTTAATAAAATATGTGCCACATTAAAAATATTAATAATTATTCATTTATTTCGATTCATTAATATTGAAAAATAAGAATAATATTGGTTAATAAAAATTAAAGAATCACTGGTTACTTGTGTGTGTTTACTTAGGTGTTTTACTTAATGCATTTAAAAAATTTGCATTATTTTACTTTTTATCTAATACTAAGCTTCCATGATATTATTTAATTTTTAGCTGGTAATTCAAACGTGAAATTTAGGAAAAGTATGTACGTAATGTATTTATTTAACACAATGCAATATTTAATAGGTGTGTTAAAATTATAAATTAAAAAACAATAATTAAAACTGAATATTAGTCATTAATAATTAAACAGAATTTAAAGAGCAATGAACTCTTAAAAATAACCAATTATTAATGATTAAATTATAAAGATTGTTATAGAATTTTCCATTTTTAAACACGTAATAGTTCATATGTAATTATTTTTTACAAATATTTACTATCTCTAGAGTAATTTTCATAATAAGATACTTGAAGAATATATAATTGATGAAATTTATTTTAATAATTTACTCGAAATTGCTACCTTTCATTTATAATACAAATTTAAAATTGCACTATTATTATTGACTAATTAATGAGTAGCTATATTTATAAATGCTGTCAAAGACAAAATATTTAACTGTTTTTATTTTTATCCTAAATATAACCATGATATATTAAATTATAATTAGCTGCATTAAAATATCAGCTAATTTGCATTTACCTTATTTTACTTAGTATCCCTTTAATGAAAAGGGAAAAAAGATTCATGTTACAAATATTTCCATTTATTAATTCAAATTCAACCATTAGGGTAATGAATGTGAAAACGTGTCAGGGCTGTCATAGGATATTATTTATGGAAACCGTAATTAGCGCAATTACAGAAAAATAAATATTTGCGTCCGTATTATTAAAATAATATTAGTCTTTGCTGTTCATGTTTATAATGACATCTGCGAGCATCAGAAGTGCATATAATTTCCTTTGTATCAGTAATTTCTTTAATTCCCTGTCCATTTTGATTTCATAAAGGGCTTTAAAATTTGCATTCCATGAATTTTTTTTTTCATTGAACCATCCTTGAAAAACGTCCAGAGAATTAAATTAAAACCTTTTAACTGAATTAATCTTAATACTGCATTATGGTTAAGAATTTTTCTCTTAGCTTAAAATTCTAAGCTAGGAAAATAACTGTGTTTAAGTGAATAAGATTATAAAAGTTTAAAAATGGTTGATTATGAAAATAACAACGTAAATAATTTTTGACTCACCTTTTTGATCGCTGTTCTGACTTTGATTGTACATCCCATTTTATAAAATACTATAATTAATCTTATTTTATTGTTATTAAATACACTGAAGTGACAAAAGTCATGGGATACCTCTTAATATCGTGTCGGCCCTCCTTTCGCCCGGCGAAGTGCAGCAACTCGACGTGGCATGGACTCAACAAGTCGTTGGAAGTCTTCTGCAGGAATATTGAGCCCTGCTGTCTCGATAGACGTCCATAATTGTGAAAGCGTTGATGGTGCAGGATTTTGGGCACGAACAGACCTCTCGATGATGTCCCATAAATGCTCGATGGGATTCATGTCGGGCGATCTAGGTGGCCAGATCATTCGTTGGAATTGTCCAGAATGTTCTTCAAACCAATCGCGAACAGTTGCGGCCCGGTGACATGGCGCATTGTCATCCATAAAAATCCCATCGTTGTTTGGGTACATGAAGTCCATGAATGGCTGCAAGTGATCTCCAAGTAGCTGAACATAAGCATTTCCAGTCAATGTTCGGTCCAGTCGCACCAGAGGACCAAGTCCATGCCATGAAAAAAACAGCCCACACCATTACGGAGCCACCACCAGCTTGAACAGTGCCTTGCTGACAGTTTGGGTCCATGGCTTCGTGGGGT
The DNA here is from genome assembly GCA_021605075.1 of Caerostris darwini. NCBI lineage: Eukaryota > Metazoa > Arthropoda > Arachnida > Araneae > Araneidae > Caerostris > Caerostris darwini. The sequence goes on along the minus strand of BPLQ01005628.1, from coordinate 88,867 downwards.
CTGCGCCACACTCGAACCCTAGCATGAGGTCTTACCAACTGAAATCGTGACTCATCGGACCAGGCCACGGTTTTCCATTCATCTAGGGACCAACCGATATGCTCACGTGCCCACGAGAGTCGCTGCAAGCAATGCCGTTCTGTCAGTAAAGGCACTCGAGTCGGTCTTCTGCTGGAATAGCCCAAGAAAGCCAAATTTCTCCGCACAGTTCTAACAGACAAGTCCCTTGTACGTCCCACATTGATTTCTGCGGTTATTTGACGCAGTGTTGCTTGTCTGTTAGACTTTACGACTCTTTGCAGACGTCGCCGGTCTCGGTCGTTAAGTGCAGGCGGTCGACCACTGCGCTGTCCATGGTGGGATGTTATGCCTGCAATTTCATACTCTCGGCACACTCGGCACACAGTGAATCTGGGAATGTTGAATTCCCTAACGATTTCCGAAATGGCATGACCCATGCGTCTAGCTCCAACTAACATTCCGCGTTCAAAGTCTGTTAATTCCCGTCGTGCGGTCATCATCACGTCAAAACCTCTTCACACGAATAACTTGAACAGAAATGAAAGCTCTGCGAAAGCACTGCTCATTTATACCTGTTCTACGCGATGCTACTGCCATCTGAAAATTTGCATATTGCTATCCCATGACTTTTGTCACTTCAGTGTATATTTTAATGTTTTCTAATAGATTTTAATATTATAAAATATATTTTAATGTTATTTAATCTTACTTTATTTTTACTATCTACTTTTATGTTAATGGATTTCTATTTAAACACCTTTCGTGATTAATGTTACTTTGGAATAATTAAAAATTGAAAGATAACTTTCAATTTGATAATTTTAAAATATTCGAGCTGTTACTTATAACACATGGTGTATTAATCGGGCTATTGCATTTGTAGTACATGGATTAGACCAACAAATAAATAAAAAAGATAATTTAAAAAAAATATCAACAATAAACAGCTTAACTGTAACTGCATGAAGACAATAATGTAGTTTAAATAATATTACTTTCCAACTAATAGTAATAAGTTACTATAAAAAATTTAAGGTATTGAAATTTACATTTTGTTTCAGAAAGAACTATTATCTGCAGTGTGTTTGAACAATACAACATTAACTGTAGAGCCAGAATTCTCTCTCAGGGCATATATATCTTCCTTAAAGAATCATGCCACGATGTTGTATAGATTTCGAGGAAAAGGTGAAGGAAAGACGTGTGATGTGACGGCAGGTGCAAGGGGAAATTAAAATTTATCGGAAACATGTGAAATTACAAAATGAATTGAAAAGAAAAGATTTAAAAAAAATTAATGTTAAGCCTATAGATTGCGGGAACTGTTTAAAGAGAAAGATAGGAGATAGGTGCGGCTCTATTATGCAATTAAATAGCGTTTAATGCTCTCACGTTGCATGTAAATATAGATAATCTTTGCATAATGATAGCAATTCATTTCGCAAATATTTCCATCTGCACTTGATCCACAGTCAATGAAGTGACATTAATTACAAACTGTGAGGTGATATACCCGAGCTATCTACAACGCGGTCATCCCACGCTATTATTATCGGATGGTTGGATGACAAGGTCCCGTTGTGTTGCCTCTGCTACTACCAGTTTGAGCTCCTTTAAACATTCTCCTATCAAAGTGTATAAAGGAATAGACAGATGGAATTTCAGTTAGTACGGAGAAAAGATTTAGTTACTCAACTATATGCGGCCTTCACTTTCGTGAGCACAAGGCTATTGGACGGTACAGCCACCGTAGCGAACATGCAAGCATATCTCGATATAAGCAGTTGTAATTTGCAGTACAATTTTCTGTAAATACCATATGATATCCAATATCATATGGTATTTACAGAGAGACATGATTTTTGTTCTATTGAAAGAAGCACGGAGCCTGATGTGGCATTATACTTTTCATCCTTTTCTCGAAAATTATTCGTCGTTCATGTATGGTTGGTTCCTTAGGCAAATTTTGAATACTCCAAACAAGGATTCTCGTCCTTCAGTTTATGCGATATTGTCCGAATGCTATATTGAAAAGTCTAAGCAACATAAAAAAAAGAGTGATTTTTTTTATTGTTATTTTAAACTAATTTTTTTTTTTAAATTTTAAAGAGATTTTAAGGACAACATGTTTATAAATGGCTTTTCCTTTTTATAAATTTAAAAACTCCATATAACTCTTTTTATTGAAACTTATTGGTAACTCTTTGATTTTTTCATATATATATATTGATGCACACAAGTTGGCCTCGTGTTCCAATTATGCATACTATGAGCAGATAAAGATAAACGAGGGAATCGAGCATATTTTGGACTCTATTTTCCATGATAACGGTTTTTATTTATGAAATAAATTGGTGAAATAATTCATAGTGATTGTCGCACACAGTACTGAGATTTACAGAAAATGAACTTATTTTCAACTATGTTTAAATCCAGAAAATGTATTTTTAGGAATATGTTACATCTCAGAGCTTTATAATTTTGAAAGAGTTCTGGATGGTTTAATAAAATCAGTGGGATAGTTTAATACAAGCTAATTGTTTGGTAATTTGAGAACTGGGAATTACTTTGAGCTACATGCATGAAATAATATCGTAGCTACGTTTTCAGAAATGGTGGTTTCCATGAAAGGAATCATTTATATTTTATACTGTTTTAAGTATTACATTGCTGTTGAAAATATGTATAATGTTATATATTCATGCCTATTAAATTCTACGAAATTAGTAAAGTTGTTTCATTTTACATTTCATGGAATTGAAAAGCGAATTCTAATTCCCAGATACAGTTTAGGTAATACCTATATTTACAGTTTTTCCCATTGGATATGCTATATATGACTTATACAATTTATGTAATGAAATGCCAAAGTTTTGTTAATATTTTCTCCCATGTCAAGTAACATAAGATTAACATATCCTATTTACCTAACAATATATGACTAACAATAGATTATACCAGACTGAAATTTCGATTACTAATGGTTACTAATGCTATAGTTTCCCTTATGAAGTAGTGGGATTTTATTCAGAGGAACAAGAGTCAGTTTTGTACAGGCTTCGACAAACAATTTTTACAATATAAAAAGTTTATGATTAGGGCAAATAATTAGATTAATGTTTCTAAATCAATTATGACTAGGAGTTTTACAAATATCTTCTTAAAATTATTATTTTTTTTTTTTTAAAATTTTGCTTTTTGTCACAAGATTGAAAATTCATATTTATAATTAACTTTGATTAAAAAAATGTTTATCTAAATAATTTCTTTCACATTATATTACACCAGGTTTACGGAACTAACGTAAGTGTTAGTTTCTGATTCAGATTATTTTTCTTACATCTGAATTAATATTTTGAAGAACTTCGATTTATTAAATGTTTATTTACAATTAGTATCGAAGGAATATTTTTTAGCTTCAAATCTGCTTAGGCACAAAGTGTTTGTGATATCCGAAGAACCTAATTGCAGGTTTTTTAATTTTCAGCTCATGCAAATGGGGTGCAAATACCCATTACATTTTAAAGACTCGCCTGGTAAAAATGTTAAAGGTTGTTTTCTACCAGTAAGTGTAGTAAATTGAGTCATAATTACTTAGCCGAAGCAAGCCAAATCTGTTAATTTTTCTATAGCAATGCAAATATCAGGCATCAAAAAATTTTAATAGAAATAAAATGAAAACAATTATACCAAAAAATAAATAAGAAGTTTTTAAAAACGATATTATTCTGATAAGTATTTTCTATCAATAGTAATAAAAAAATTATCTTTAAAATTATCCTTGATTAACTTTGGATGGATGTGTATCATTCTAAATATCTAAAATAATTGTTTTTTTATTTTCATAACGAACAAAATAACGCATTTCTACAATACATATCCTCCAAATATACGTAGTAAATAAGTTAATGTTAATATTTTCTCCATTGATTGTAATACTAGTGAAACTCGAAAAGTGAAATTTTGAGATAAATGTGTTTAAAACTCACACTGGTTTTGAAATGCAGAATTACACAGTAAATTAAAAGATTAAGACTATAACATATTCAGATAGAATGGGGTGTAATTTAAATGATTTTCGCCTTTTCTAAATAAAGAGTCATTTTGTATGTGGCAGATAATATATATTTTTTTTTTTTTTTTTTTTTTTTTAAGTTTTATGTTTCTAATGTCTTTATTTGTCAGAGCTTTTAAGTAACAGGTTATAATGTCGGTAATGCTCATAACTCGAAATTCATGCCATTCTATTTGCTCTAATCTTATATTAGCGCTAGTTATTCAATCAAAAGAAAAAAATATATACTTTGTTCAAAAATTACACAAATAAGTTATACTTACTTTTTGCTTGGTGTAATGATTTGTTAGAAATAATTAGAATTAAAATGTTGTTCATAATATTAAATTAATTTCTAATTACTTTTCATAATCAATAAATTTACATTTTTACTTACCTAGCAATTACTACAACTAATCTTGAGTTTCAACATTTGCCAAGTATTTCATAAAAAGAAAATTTAAAATCTTGTTTTCCCAGACAATATCAAGATGACACATTTCCGTGGTTAATCCTTCAATTAGAGACTTCTCAAAACAAACTTCAAACTGAAGACAGAAACTTCTATTTGAAATCAACCATTAAAACATTTACCATAAGAATTTCTTACCTGAAATCCAAAACAAATAGTCCCACGAACCACTGTCCCATGAATTTTTAAAACCGTTCATCGATTTGGGACATCGATGGAAGAAGAACATTTCTCAGTCGCCTTTATTTTTTATTATTTTTTTCATATTATCCCTTTTTTCTTCTGATTTTGTATTTTTCCCTTTCCAAAAATTCCTTTCAGCCATTCTTCCCGCTGGTAGAGATTATGGTTCGATATTTCCAAACCGCATATCCTGATTCCGATAGTGGAAGGAACCATTTGATTCCCTAAAATTGCACCAGGTCTGCATTTTTGTATGAATTTTTAAACTTTAACATCAAAGAAGAAAATGTGCGGCCGCCATTTTAATGTTCCATGATCACTAAATATCACTTTTCGAAACGCTGAAGAAGTAAAAAGTAGGGAACGCCGTTTTTAAGTATTTTCTCCGATATAATAGACACTGTTCTTAGGATGTCATTTATGGATGGATATAGGACCTCATGGAAATCAATATAACTTTGAAGATTTAGTCCATTTCAAAAGTGCGTATAAATATGCAAAAAAGGTCTTTAGCTATTTTTTAACAAACATTTTCTGTAAAGTTTCAAAATAAGAGTGCATTTATGATTTTTTAACAATATGAATAGCTTTGTTTAAAATAACTTTTATGTATGTATCATTTTTTTATTTTTAATGTTGATTATGTTTATAGCTATTTAAAATGGTTAAATAAAAAGGCATTCAACATAAAAATGAAATTCTTTTTAATAATCTTTTGATGTGAATTAGTTGGTTTATCTTATGAAAAAAAAAAATTAGAAAGAAATGGTTTCGAAATTTTATGGTTTTTAAAAAATTAACGTAGAAAATGTATGGGAACGTCAATAAATGGTAGTAAAATTTCTATTGTTCAATTTATGAAGGGCCTTCGTGAATTTTTTTGATTACAATTTTTTCTAATCAATTACATCTATGTAGAAAAATAATAATAATAATAATAAAAAAAAAACTTAAATTTATAAATTTATTATAACTAATAAATTAATATTTTCACTTATTTACCAATTAATGTAAATAACCTCAAGTTTCAATATTTCTCAAGTATTTCCTGAAGATAAAATTTAAGATAATGTTTTTCCTGACAATTGTAAGATAACACATTTCCGTGGATAATCCTTCAATTATAAACTTCTCAAAACAAACACAAAACTAAAAACAGAAACCTCTATTTGAAATCAACCATTAAAACGTTTACCATAAGGATTTCTTACCTGAAATCCAAAACAAATAGTCCCACCAACCACTCTCCCATGAATTTTTAAAACCGTTCATCGATTTGGGACATCGATGCAAGAAGAACATTTCGCAGTCGCCTTTATTTATTTTTTTTTTTTCATATTATCCCTTTTTTTTTTTCTGATTTTTTTCATTTTTTATTTTTTATTTTTCCCTTTCCAAAAATTCCTTTCAGCCATTCTTCCCGGTGGTAGAGATTATGGTTCGATATTTCCAAACCGCATATCCAGCTTCCGATAGTGGGAAGGAACCATTTTATTCCCTAAAATTGCATCAGGTCTGCATTTTTGTATGAATTCTTAAACTTTAACATCAAAGAGGAAAATGTGCAGCCACCATTTTAATGTTCCATGATCACTAAATATCACTTTTCCGAACGCTGAAGAAGTAAGAAGCATGGAACGCCGTTTTTAAGTATTTCCTTCGATGTAATAGACACTCTTCTTATGATGTCTTTTATGGAGGGATATAGGACCTCATGAAAATCAATATAACTTTCAGGATTTAGTTCATTACAATAGTGGATATAACTATGCAAAAAATGTTTTTAGCTATTTTTATACCAACATTTTCTATAATGTTTTAAAATAAGAGTGCATTTTTTTCCGATATGAATAGCTTTGTTTAAAATAACTTTTTATGTTTGTATCATTTTTTTTATTTTTAATGTTGTTTATATTTATAGTTATTTAAAATGTTTCACTAATAACCAATGCAACATAAAAATAAAATTCATTTTTTTTTTTTTTTTTTTTAAATAGAAGATGGAATTTTCCCAAAAAAGTCGTTATTAATATTAGCGAATGATTAACAATTACACTATTTTTATGTAAATTATTTTGTGTCATTTCGATTATTTTCATTGCAGAAAACAAGATAATATTTAGAAAATTCAGAATCAGTGAAATTTTGGTAGCATAATAGGTCAGGGAGTTAAATTAATACAGTAAATTTTGATTCAATGAAATGTTAATATTATTTACAATGTTGTTACATAAAACACATATTGCAAAACGTTATGGATTATTCATTTAACACTAATATATTGTATTTTCAATGTGCTTTCCGTTATCATATATTTTAATAATTTCTATTAGTCTCCAGAGTACTACACTCATGATCATTAAAATTAACGCACCAAATAAGAGTTGTTGGACCATTAGGAAACTTTGCATAACGGTTTGCATTAAATATATTTGCAAATAATTATAATTGAGCATTAGATAAGGCCATTAAGAAGCATAATGGGCACCCGCTCATCCTATGAAAATATCTTAAGACAAACTGCATGTTGTTTATAAGTTATAGAAGGACGCTTTGCCATCATATGCATTCAGGGTGTCAATGAATCAAATATCAGTCTGTCAAACTGTGAAAGATTAATTATATTTGAATAATAGATGTGGATGGTTATTTCAGTAATTGCCGATAATCTTGACCGTTATGATAATAGTTTAAGGACTTGTTAATACCAATGGATGTGAATAAGTTGACATAAACGGTCTTCTGATCTGGATATCTTAGAACCACAACAATTAAGGGACGACAACCTCAATGTCTGTCAGCTGACTATATCTTTATCCGACATCCACATACAACTTGAACGGTCTTGTCTCTTTGTAATATTGGGAGCCACCTGGCTGGTAATCTTTAATTATTCTTGTGATCTTAATGTGTATTTCCCTTGTTTGTTTCCTTTCCCTTGTTGTCGCCGTTTGGGGTTCTGTGTAGCTCGGAGGGATTGAACGGAAATAAGAAGATATTATTCAATTATGCAAGAATATTCGATACTACTTTGAGTTTTTTCTGTGTTTGTATGTTAGTTTTGGGGTTTAACTGCTTTTATCAGTTAATTTTTATTAATTTTGTAACAATATTAGTTAGTCTTTTTTAATATTTTGATTAATGGTCATTTATTTAATCAGTTTTGAATTTTTCCTTAGCTCACAATACATTTCTATTTATATTGATTCAATACCCATTCATTTTTATCAAGTAATTCGATTTCCATGTAATTGTATAATGCATTCCCCTTTAAAAAATTTGTAATATATAGTTTTCAATATTCTTATATTTTTATTCAGAATGTTTAATTCTACTCTTATATAACAGATTTGCCATCAGACTTCAGTCTGAGTACATTTCTATTTATATAGTTTCGCTATTCATGCATTCATTTCTTACGTTTCGTCTTATTCTGCAATTGCATCAGACTTTTGGCATTGAACAATCGTTTTACTATGATATTTATTTTCTTCAGTTTCATTATTCTTTTATTTATATCATTATTTTAAACTATGAATAGTTTTGAATTTAGCCTTTCATCTAAATTCCTGATTTGGAAATTCATTCTTTATTATCCATTTTGTGCAATACCTTTCTCATTTTACTTTGCCATATACATTTTTATTAATTTTGTTTCCATAATTTTTTGTTTTTATGCTATATTTGAAATGAACCCTGTACTTGTACAACAAATTACGTATTTACACATTTTATTTTTCTGCATTTTTATTCTTATTGGTTGGATATATCCATTCAAAGTTGTGCAATACTTGTGCATGAAGTTGGAGTTTTCTATTTCATCTCTTTTTAAACTATGAATAGTTTTTTATATGATTAGTTTTGAACTTAGCCTTTTAACCCAATACCTTTTTATTTAAATAGTTTAGAAATCCATTATTTTTTTTATCCATTTTGTGCAATACCTTTTTCATTTTACTTTGCATGTATATTTTTATTCATTTAGTTTCGATATCTTTTTTTCTTTTCAATTCCTACTATTAGTTCACACTCTCTCTATATATATCCTCTTCAAATTTTCAGTCGTTAATAAAATACTTTTTATTCATCTACTCAAGTTCAAATACAGTTTTTTCAAATATTAATTCATTCATTAAATTTAATTAATTTATTTTAGTTTTATATGGGAGAAAAAAATTCCTCTTATATAAGATATTTAGCAGGATATAAATATAATAGTCCATCACCTTATATAGAAAGGAAAATGGAAAATTGCTATTTTGATACTTAATATTGTGATTCTGTCATATGTATATACATACTTATATTAATCGTAATTATTTAATAAGAAGTAACTAAAATAAAAAAATTTTTTGTTGACCTAAGTAGGAATTGACTTAATTTTTTTTTGTTGACCTAAGTAGGAATAGACTTAATTTTTTTTTTTATTATATGTTATGCTATATTTGAAACGAACCCTGAATTTGTATAATAAATTACGTATTTAGTCATTTTACCTTTCTACATTTTTATTCTTATAGGTAAGATATATATATGCATTCATTTCTTCTATTGCTGCAGATGTGCAATGCTTTATGCACATGGAGTTTTCTATTAGTACATTTTTATTCATGCGATTTCAATTTTATTCTTAAATCTCTGGTGAACAACTATATTAAATACCTCATTTCAACTCTATTGCTACCCAAAAAAATTCGAAAAGAAAAACCGTGCACACTTTAACCGAAATCGGTTTCCAAAGATAACATTCCTAAATATATAAAAGTAGAAGGATAAAAGTGAAAAAAAAAACTAATAATAAAAAAAGAATTCGAATAAAGTTGCCTTCCACCGATTCCGAAATCCCGCCATCGAAGAAAAAATGGAGTGTACATAAATTTTGAGGAGTTTTTCCAACATTTGCCTGACCGGCGGGTGCGCTTATGAGGAACCCACGAATAAAAAATGGCCCCTGGCGATATGACGCCGAAAAACAGAGTTCTAACCAACGGGACTCGACCTAATATATTTTAGGAATAAACTCCAGCGAATGAGAACCCGTCTGTCTTTAAGGTAGGGGGATAAGCAGGAGGTAAACAACTAAAAAAGGCCAAACCGCCTTCTGTCCAAAAGAGAATTGTTGGAAATCATAGATCAGCTGTGGCAACAAGGACTGCGGGATTTGAAAAAAGCTTTGATACGAATGAAGTATATTTGGGCCCTTTTTTATTTGTTTGCTGTTTGTGTGACGGTGGCTTTCGGTAAAGAATGAAGGCCATTTGTTTTTCGTTATTTGTGGTCATTGTTTTCAATGGCAGGACATTTTTACTGCGGATTTAAAGGTGGGGGCTATTAATGAAAGTTGCATTAATCTGAACCAGATTTGGCAACACGATACTACAAAAATTTCGTGATACAATAAATGGCATTTACTTTAGAAAAATGTGAAATAAATTTTTGGTTAAATAATTTGCATTTTAGAATCTGGAAAAAATAAATTGCAATTACATATATAGGATACATATGAATGGTGCTGAATTAAGCTTTGATGGATAAATCAATGGGCTCTTTGGGAGCCTGATGGCAGAATATTTAACGCCCTGGCGCTTGGTGAAAAAGGTTTCGGGGTCGTGGCCCGTCGTGAAATGTATGTTTCTAGTGGTTCGGAATCCATTTTAAACCGTAGGGTGTATATTCATTTTAACAGTAACGCCTGCCTGATATGATCGTAAAGCATTGTCTTGAGGTTTATTCGGTCTTCAGCTCTCGTGATTCTCAGTTAAAGTGAAGCTGCATATTACTCTTAGCATGGACCTTTCGCTTGCCTAGATAGCATCCCGGGCTTTCCTGCACCAGTGCGATTAGTGACAAAAGCAAGTATCGAGACTTTATTTGAAAATAATGGTATTGATGTAAGATTTGGTCTAGAAAAATAATGGAACTAGTAAATATGAATTTCATTCAATTTCATATATAATTTGACTGAATGTTAACAGACAAAGTAATCAAAGACTAAGTAATCAAACAATATCATTTTCTGGAAGTAAGCCATTATTTGTTTAATCCAAAAAATATGAATAAATAAAAGATATTAATCTAAAGCATATTTCAGTTACGTATGACCAATTTATGGGAGTATAATAAATATAGCGAATTAATATTCTGCTAACGAAAAATACACTGAAGTGACAAAAGTCATGGGATACCTCTTAATATCGTGTCGGCCCTCCTTTCGCACGACGAAGTGATGCAACTCGACGTGGCATGGACTCAACAAGTCGTTGGAAGTCTTCTGCAGGAATATTGAGCCATGCTGTCTCGATAGACGTCCACAATTGGGAAAGCGTTGATGGTGCAGGATTTTGGGCACGAACAGACCTCTCGATGATGTCCCATAAATGCTCGATGGGGATTCATGTCGGGCGATCTAGGTGGCCAGATCATTCGTTGGAATTGTCCAGAATGTTCTTCAAACCAATCGCGAACAGTTGTGGCCCGGTGACATGGCGCATTGTCATCCATAAAAATCCCATCGTTGTTTGGGTACATGAAGTCCATGAATGGCTGCAAGTGATCTCCAAGTAGCTGAACATAAGCATTTCCAGTCAATGTTCGGTCCAGTCGCACCAGAGGACCAAGTCCATGCCATGAAAAAACAGCCCACACCATTACGGAGCCACCACCAGCTTGAACAGTGCCTTGGTGACAGTTTGGGTCCATGGCTTCGTGGGGTCTGCGCCACACTCAAACCCTACCATCAGCTCTTACCAACTGAAATCGTGACTCATCGGACCAGGCCACGGTTTTCCATTCATCTAGGGACCAACCGATATGCTCACGTGCCCACGAGAGTCGCTGTAAGCGATGTCGTTCTGTCAGTAAAGGCACTCGAGTCGATCTTCTGCTGGAATATCCCAAGAAAGCCAAATTTCTCCGCACAGTTCTAACAGTCAAGTCCCTTGTACGTGCCACATTGATTTCTGCGGTTATTTGACGCAGTGTTGCTTGTCTGTTAGAATTTACGACTGTTTGCAGACGTCGGCGGTCTCGGTCGTTAAGTGCAGGCGGTCGACCACTGCGCTGTCCATGGTGGGATGTTATGACTGAAATTTCATACTCTCAGCACACTCTTGATACAGTGGATCTGGGAATGTTGAATTCCCTAACAATTTCCGAAATGGCATGACCCATGCGTCTAGCTCCAACTAACATTCCGCGTTCAAAGTCTGTTAATTCCGGTCGTGCGGTCATCATCACGTCAAAACCTCTTCACATGAATAACTTGAACAGAAATGAAAGCTCTGCGAAAGCACTGCGCATTTATACCTGTTCTACGCGATGCTACTGCCATCTGAAAATTTGCATATTGCTATCCCATGACTTTTGTCACTTTAGTGTATGTTTCTTTTATGGAATTGGAGTTGTTTTTGTACGTCTGATACAAAAAATTAAGAAGTGTTAATTTCAGTTATATTAACTTTATATAGTCTTGAAAATAATTTTAACAGAACGTAATATCTGAATATGAATCTGAATAGGAAATATGAATATTCTTTCAATTTTATATTTAATTTAACTGGATGTTACTAGGCATGCTAACTGTCATAAATAATGCTAAAGAAATCAAGCAATGATAAAATAAATCATTATTTGATTTTTCCAAAAAAATATAAATAAAAAAATATATTAATTTAAAGCAGGTTTTTCCTAAGCCTGACCAATTAATGTTTTTGCAATAAATGTAACGAATCAATATTCTTCTAACTAAAACAATGTTTTTATGGAGTTGGAGTTTTATATTTCTGTCACAAATATTTAAAAAAAATGACGAAGTTAAAAGTATAGTAAATATCAGTTACTTTAAAGTATTAAATTAGTTAGTAAAGTAGTTAATTTAAAGTATAGTAAATGTATATAGTCAATGAAAAGATTTTGAAAATAATTGAAATTATTTTAAAGCAAATTTAACAGAACGTAATATCTGTTTTTGAAATGCTAAACAAAACAAAAATAATAATCTGTAAAGCATGAAATAATTAATTTAATTACATCTGATATAAATTTACAGTCGGTGACTTTTGTTAGCTATTTTTCAAAAAGAAAAAAAGGTTGTTCATATATTTTAAGCAATTGTTAAAATGTACATTCAGTAAAAATTCCTTGTTTAAAAATGAATTAAACATAAAAAAAAAATTTTTCCTTAAAATGAAATTAGGCATTAATCTTTCCCAAAAATTAAAGATAAACAATTTAAAGCAATGCGAAAAAAAGTACAATACCAATTAGAAATAAAAAAAGAAGTTAATTGTAAATAAATATGATCATTAATGTTATCTGCGAAAAATTCGACAAATACGGCTGAAAATACAAATGAAAGGATTCATTCATTTTAAATGCATTCTCTTGTGCGGATAACTTTCGTCTAAACTCTCTCATATCATTTTAAATTACTAGGTATTATCAGCGAGTGCTCTCATTTCGCAGAACTATTAACAGGGAAAAGTTTTCTTCTCATTAAAACATTTCCCCCACGTCGCCAAAGAATCCGCCAAAACCCATTTTCTGGAGCCAAAAATCCAGCAGAGCGTAATAGAGCCATCACTTTACAATCGGCAGAAAAGCCGTTTTGGTGAGGAACAAAGGCAAAGATGGCGGAGTAATTCAGTGTCTCAGCCCCTTAACGTATCGGTAAACCATTAGCCAACGGAAAATAGTTTTAGTTTTCTATAGAGCCTTATAATAGCCGTGATGTTTTTTCTTTCTCCTTTTAATTCTCTTCTTCGCTAATACTGCAGTAGATGGTGGATGGTTACTGTTGCCAAATGGTGTTCCAACTTATCTCTTAAACGGAAAAATTTTTATGATGGAAATTGATTTCTGGCATAAGTTATTGCAGTTGGGCTTTGTCATGGATTCTTTTCAGCAGTTGCATCAATTTAACACCTGCTGTGTATACGCTGTTGGGGAAACGGAATTGCTGTAATTCTTGTTTGAACAGCTGCATTAGAAAAGTTAATAATGTATTTCAGGAGGTGTTAAGAATTACGAACTGCTTTAAAAGATTACTAAGCGAAATTTCGTTATTGTATGCACATATATTATCATAGTTAGCAAAAAAACATTTTGTAAAGATAGTAAAATACATTATTTAGTGTAGGTGTGATAGAAATCTTATAATTTTACAATATTGCTGGTGGCATTTTAATTAAATGTGCCAGAAAAGATGTTTAAGGCTGGTGGAAATAATTCGTTATTTATTAAAATCATAAAAATAATATTTTTTGTTACTTATAAATGCATAATTGCCAAAATTTAAAAAAAAAAAAAAAGTATTTAATTTTTTTTGTATTAATTTGGACCACATTGTTAAAGGTTTTATAATATCCGTGTTCAAATGAATAGTACACATAGATGACTTACCATGTATTTTTTACTAAAATTTAATTAGCTATTATTTTGAAGGAAATACAAACGAAATATTTATTTATTTCGTTTAGCTGATTAAATGCACTTGCAATTTTATTATTCACAAAATACACATACATTATATAAATGATAGATTTTTCAATATACTGCTCTTAAAAACTAGGAATTTAATTAGATTTAATATTTTATTTTATGTAGAGCATTACATCAATTCTTATAGATAAATTTACTATTTTTTAAGATACTTAATGATCTTCATCTGATATTAGTGGATTTGTTATATTCACTTGATACAAACACAACGAAATACTGAACCCTACGAACACACGAACAACGTTACACAACGAAATATACCTTATCTAAATTAAAAATGTACACATTTATCATCCTTTATGCTATATAAGTATTTAAATTAGATGCACGTTTAAACTAAATGTGTATGTAGATATGCAATCTATAAAATAATACAATGATATATATGGATTAGATATAACACATGGAAAGCATTATTGATCAAGGAACAAATTTAAAGGTAAAATTATTTTGAAATGCATTTCTTGTAAAATTATTCTTTTTAAAATTTTTGTAAAATATTTATAATTTTTTTCTAGATTGATTAAGCAAGATATTATACATGTAGAATACAATTAACGTAATTTCATTGGTCTCGACCAAATTTAATCTTTTCATTACATAAAATATAATTAAAATTATTTTTGTGAGAATGATATGTAATAATAATAGAATAATAGGCAAGAATACTAGGTCCTTAAAATATTGGTAAGGTTTGCTGATCGTATAAATTATTGTAATGTAAGATTTCGTTTCACCAATGTACTTACCTTAAGAATTAATGAATTTAAACAGGTGATCCTTGTAAATTTGAATTCTATATCCTTCTCTGTTCTTCCTTTTTTTTTTATTTAAATTTATCTCATGTTCTACATGAATTTTTGTTTAAGTAGAAAGAGATGAGTCGTTGATTTCATTTTTCTTCAAATGATTAACACTTATTCTGAATTTATATTCCGCTGGATCATCATATATGTGGAAAATTCGACAATGCCCTATGCGAAGCAGAAAGGTTAATAATAGAATACTAACAATAACTGAAATGATTGAGATCTCAAATTGAAACAATTACTATCAATGATGGCCTAGTAATATCTCATCCTCTTTTTTCCTTCTCAAATTAACTACAGACTCCTTTTGTTAATAGTTTTAAATTGACCATCCTCAGAGTTTCCTGAAATTCATAACTAAAATAAAAGAATTTACCAGCAATTTTTGAAATTCTTCATTGCAGTGGTCAGCCGCGACCTTTTTATTTATAATTCATCATCAGAATACTCATTGCTGGCTTTATTATATGGGCTATTACTTACTAATTTCAAACTTGGTTTCGCTCTGATGTTAGCACCAAAAACCTCCCAGTTCCTAAGCCGACGCACTATCCACCAGAATGTTCTAAGCTACAATTATTTGAGATAGATAAATGTACGCAATTCGACTGACTGTTAAAACATTGCTAACATGGGACATCCAATAGATCTCAGATAGAATCCAACATTCTCCCAGAATGGTTTGGGATCAGGGATATATATTTCAGCGAGAAGGATAATTAATCAATGAGCAGGTCCGGACCCTCCAAGGAGAACAATGCCAAGGGAGCAGCGATATTAAGCTATAATCACGAGGCGCCAAAGGTCAAATTTTATTAAGGCATTGTCTTCAATTTCCATCTAGATAAATCTATTAAAACTAACCATATATATATACATGTATATGCATTTAGAGCTTTTATGTTGACATTTTTGTTTCTTTTAGATGCCAACTTTGTAAGCACTTATTACCAGAAATTTCATGTGGTATTCTACTTAGGTATTTTAATGTACAGTGATGAATAAAAATAAATAAACTTATTGATTTTCTATTGTAATTCTCGTTTCTAGCCAGTATAATTTCACATTTAACGCTGAATCACTCGTATATTTTATTAAACAATATCTGTCAGTAAACAAATATTTGGATAAAATTATTCTACCACATTTTGTATAGTATGTGACAATTAATAAATGTGGTTGTCAAAGGTGGAATTTTATTAAGGAATTGCCTTCATTTTCCATCGAGATAAATCTGCCAAAATTAAACATATATATGCTTTTAGTGCTTAGATGCTGACATTTTTGTTTCTCTTGGATGCTAATTTTTCATGCTCTTATTAACAGGAATCTTGTGTGGTATTCTACTTAGGTATTTTAAAATACAGTGATGAATAAAACTAAATAAATTTATTGATTTTGTATTTCAATTCTCGTTTTTTGCCAATATAATTTCGCATTTAAAGCTGAATCCCTCGTATATTTAATTAGACAATATCTGATGCTAAGCAAACATTTGGGTAAAATTATTCTACCAAATTTTGTATAGTATTAGACATTCATTACAAGAAATACAACAATACACAAAATAATAACAAATAATTGAACATAAAGTAAAAAGAATTGAAGCAGCACATAAAGTTAACATACCTAGTAATTTTAGACAAAAGAAATATAATACTAAAAAAGAAAATACACAACTCTGTTACAACGTAAAAAAATGTAAGTACAAAGACATATTGGCTGGAATTCACTAATTCAACAAAAGCTAAAAAGGAAGATTTTGTTTGAAAACATCTCACAATGATCAACTAATCAGTGCTTCTTCAGGTATTGAAGGTAAATGAAATTCAAGGTATACTTTGAGCCAAGAAAACACGAGCAAGAAAAGGGAAGGAAAAAAATCGTGAAGAAATGCCTTGAGGTAATTGGGACAGAAGGTGCATATTTAAAAACTCATTAATTTTATCTTATAGGTACTACATTTTATGAAGCGTTTAAGTGTTAGAAAAATAGTGATTTAAATTTAAAATCATTTTCAAAAAAATAAAAAAATGACGAACAAAGAAAAATAAAACAAACC
Source organism: Caerostris darwini (assembly GCA_021605075.1). Classification (NCBI taxonomy): domain Eukaryota; kingdom Metazoa; phylum Arthropoda; class Arachnida; order Araneae; family Araneidae; genus Caerostris; species Caerostris darwini. Next base: position 71,768 of record BPLQ01005628.1, on the reverse strand, counting down.
ACAACGAAGAAAAATATTTCTTCAATAATATTTTCGTTATATATCAGTATTGACTTATTATTATAATAGATTTTTATTAACCAAAATATAACAGAAGGAGGAATAATGTCTGCTGATATCTTTTATGATAGCATTTATTTTGTTCGTGTCTTTAGCAAAAAGTTTTTTTTTTTTTTTTAATTTCCTTGAAGAAGTTTAAGACACAAGTTTAAGTTAAATGTTAAAGATAATTAAAATTATTTATTATTATAAATCGAATTCTAAAGCACTATAGCCAGTCAGTCTGATCTACTCTAAGAAATGTCGTACAAGTTCAACGGCAGCAACGAAGCAACATCAACACAAAAAGAAAGAAATTATGAAGAAAAGTCTGGGAAAAATGTTAGTTTACAAACCATACGACATTTTTTTTTCTTTTTTTTATCAGTATTATTAACACTAATTTTCAAAAAGTTATTGTTTAGCATTTCTAAAATCACTCATTTCAGCAAAATTAATGTTTTTATGATTAAGCGATTTCTAAAGCACTATAGCAAGTCTGTCTACTCTAAGAAATGTCGTACAAGTTCAACACACGCGTTGAACTAGCCAAAGGTGGGCCGCGATGAAACAACAGCAACAAAAAAAAAAAAAAGAAATTATGAAGAAAAGTGTGGAGACAAATCATGCTTAAACTGGTAAAGAAGTTACAGATTAATTTTAGTTTAGAAACACTACGAATTTTTTCTTTCTTTTAACGATGTATTAGCACTAACTTTCAGCGAGTTATTAACAACTCCAAAATCACTCATTTCAGCAAGTTATTGTTTAGCAACTCCAAAATCACACATTTCAGCAAAATTAGTGTTTTTATGACTAATCGATTTCTAAAGCACTATAACCTGTCCGTCTGATCTACTCTACAAAAATGTCGTACAAGTTCAAGGCACGACAAAGGTGGTCAGCAATGAAACAACAACAACAACACAAAAAGAAAGAAATTATGAAGAAAAGTCTTTAAAGAAATCATGCCTAAACTGATAAAGAAGTTGCAGATTAATTTTAGTTTAGAAACCCCACAACATTTTTGCTTCGTTTAACAATATATTAACTTTTTTTAACGCTGTATTACCTGTCAGCAAGTTATTGTTTAACAACTCTAAAATCACTCATTTCAGCAAAATTAGTATTTTTATGACTAAAGCACTATAACCAGTCAGTCTGATCTACTCTACAAAAACGTCGTACAAGTTCAAGGCACGCGTTGAACTAGCCAAAGGTGGGCACCAACGAAGCAACAGCAACAAGAGAAAAAGGGAAAGAAATTATGAAGAAAAGTCTGGAAAGAAATCACGCCTGAAGTGATATTTCGGTTATAGGCGGCAGCAAGCCGCCGGTAAAAAGCACTAAAAATATCTCTCCGGCAAATAGGCGTTATGTTGGACACCAGATGGCCGAAATTGATTGCTGAGGCGAAAATCGCCGGCGCCAACAGCGCTGATAGAACACCGGCTGATCGTTATTCGCCCTCATTTCAGTCTCAGGTAGTTTTTGAGCGTTATTTCCTCAGGTGATAAAAGGGAAAAGCCGCACCGGACGATATTAGGTGGGGGCGGATGAAACAAACGCCGACCTAATGGAAAGCCCCGCCATAAGCGATCGGAAGTGTTCATGGCACTAAACATTATTGAGATTCTTTGCCCTTATCATCTGTAACCAGTGGGTGCGAAATCGCGGTGATATTTTTCATCAGCGGAAGGAAGTACTAAATAGTTATCATTTATTTAAGATAATTATCATAACATAGCTGTTTAAATTATGTAAACACCGAATATTTGCTGTGAGGTTCTTGTTATTGTGCATTACTAACATACCATAATGCAAAATATATATTTTCGCATCAGAAAAAATTCTAGTTTTCAATTTAGCTCAGTTATTCACTAATTTGCAATAGACGTGTTTTAAACCTATTACGGTTTAATTACTATTTTTAATGATTACTAGTGAAAGAAAAATCATGGTGATATTTTTCATAAGCAGAGGGAAGTACTATATAGTAATCATTTGTTTAAGATAATTATCATAACATAGCTGTTTAAATTATCTAAACATTGTATATTTGCTCTGTGTGATGTTTGATAAGTTCTTGTTATTATTATTCATGACTACTAGTATACCATACTGTAAAATAGATATTTTTGTAACAGAAAAAATTTCTAAATTTCAATTTAGATTATATATTTCCTTATTTGCGTTAGATGTGCTTTAAACCTATTAGGGACAATTGCTATTTTAATTGCAACTACCGAAAGCAAAATTGAGATGATATTTTTTAAATTAGTTATGTTGCAAAATTTTAAATAATTTTTAAATCTGAAAATGATCATAATGTAATATGATTCTTATTGTAAACACTGAGTAAAAAATGTATGATTTTCTTTCGTATTTCTAATAATTTATGTTATGAATTACTACCAAAACATGATATTACCTCATTAAAAATCCGACACCAATTGGGATAAGTTCTTTTAAAATTGGTAAATGCAACAGACCTCAGCACCCATTAGTATTCCTCTAACTTTTTCGCAGACACAAATGACAACAAGAACCTTTCTCCGTTAAAATTTCTTGCACATCTACAAAGATTCTTTGCTTATCCAAACCTTGTTTTCATTCTTTTTCTTTTACTTTTTATTTGGTGAGCAAAGAGACAGGGCCTTTCTTTCCTCCCTTTTAGACTGATCCTTTGATATCAAGACACAAAAAGTTGCATACCTTACACTTAATAATTAGGAAATGATATGCTGCATGCCTTATACATACCTCTATTCTATGCCTTATAAATACCTTATATATACCTCTTCTAGTCGTAGCACAGTAGAGAATGTGTTGCTGAAATATACCTTGTCTCATTGAATATTATTGGTCTCTATATTTGAATAACAGGTAAAAATATTCAGCAAACCGTTACATAACTAATTTGACGAATATAATATATATTGTTAATGAATATCAATAAAAGTACTTTTTTCATAAACAACAAATGAAATGTTTTTTCGGGATCATATATGATATCCAATTCCTTTTAGCTTTAATGAACAATCTTCGGAGAAGTGATATAATGGATATAATATCACTCATGTCCATAAATTAAGGATAATTCTGAAACACATAGAAATTGAACTCTAAACTAAAAATTTCGCCTGTAGAATTATCACACACATCTTGAAGAAGAATATGCAAATTACAGGAAACCACCAGATGGCGCGGATAGTACGTCACAATGACGAGAATAAGGAATGATGGCAAAGAAGTAAAATTATTCACAAGCGCTTTAAAAGACTTTCAGTGCAATAACCGCATAGTTATGGCACAAATAAAACATTTGGATGATTTTTTACGTGGGAGAATTATCGGACAACTGGAATGTGGCCGTACCCTGCTGGAAGTGTCCGAGGAACCTGGAATCGCCCAGAGTGTCATCTCCAGGCTTTGGCAACGATTCCAAGATGATGGTAATGTGAGTAGATGTTACAGCACAGGTCGCCCCCGAGTTACAACGCCGAATGAGGTCCGGTATTTAGCAGTTACTGCCAAAAGTAACAGACGGAGCACAGCATCAGACCCGTCTCGTCAGCTCTCTTCAGCTACTGGTACGACAGATTCAAGGCAGACCGTGTACAGACGCTTAGGGCACATTGGTCTATATGCTCGTAGGCCTGTCAAATGTGTTCCACTTACCGCAACTCACTGTCGCCTGCGATTAACCTGGAGTAGAGAGCATGCATTGTGAACACCGCAACAGTGATCTTGTGTGATGTTTACCGACGAGTCCAGGTTTAGTTTGTCGTCTGATTCTTGCCGGAATTCCATATGGAGAGCGCCAGGTACTCGTTACCACCAAGAGAACACCATTGAACGACACCGTTACGGTGGTGCAGGATGGCTCGTTTGGGGAGGAATTATTCTTGGTTCCAGAGCTGACCTGCATGTTCAGAGTGTAACGATGACAGGCCACATCTATCGGGATGTCATTCTGGAACAACATGTACGTTTGTTTCGGGGCGCCATGGGTGCTGAATTTCTGTTTATGGATGACAACGCCCGTCCTCACCGTGCAAACATTGTAGACGAATGCCTTCAATTGGAGGATATCACCCGTATGGATTGGCCAGCAGGCTCACCGGACTTGAATCCAATAGAGCATGTGTGGGATATGCTTGGCCGATGAATTGCAGCCCGTCAACCCCCTCCCACTTGTCAACCGGAACTGCGGAGGTCATTGCTTGATGAGTGGTGTAATATTTCCCAAGATCTGATTGATAATTTGATACTCAGCATGCCTAGGCGTTGTAAGGCCTGTATTTCATCGTCCGGGAGACATACTCCATATTAACCATCATACTAACCATGCTATACTGTTTTTGTAAATAGGTTCTTTTTTAAAATTTGCTCCAAGGAGTAAAAATCGCAATTTTTATTAATTATGTCAAACATATAGCATCTTTTTTACTCTTTACCTTTTGTTTAATAAATAGACTTTACAAATGAGTCAAATTTGTCTTGCTTTTGTCTCTTTTTTGCCTGAACTTCATTATCCTTAATTTATGGACATGAGTGTATAATATTTTAGGGAACTTAATGCACATATTTGAAATTTGTATTATATTAGAGGGCAATTCAATCAACAAATAAGAACATAATTCTTTGTAGTTTGGAAAATTAAAAAATATCGAAGAAAACGCATGTATAAAAAATACAATAAATTTATTCAAGTGAATAAACATTAGACATAGAAAATATAAAGATTGTAAATAGCAATCGTCATTATTAGAACATTTTATAGTATAAAAACATATTTTTTGAAATATCTGGTTAGTTACATGAAATATTTTTCAAATGAAATTCTATAAATTTCATTTAAAAATGTGATAATACACTGCTCATAATAATTAGGGGATATTGGGTTTTAGGATATAAACTACAGATGAGGAAATGTTTCGATGACTGATATATGATACAGAAATATTATAAGATATAAGTGAAGAAGAAGAAACAAATAAACAAGGAATATTTAAATTTTATTGATTATATTTGTTTCTAAACAGAAAATGTACAGTTCGTGTATATTATACAAACAAACAAAAAAATGTGATTTCTCTGATACAAATGAGCTTCTATAAGTTGTGTGGTTTCCTTTGACTGAAAATAACGTCCCACACCCATGAGGCATGTAATCAATGAGGTTATCATTGAGGGACTAGGGAATTCTCTCCGAATTCTATTCCTGTGTTCAAATTATAAATATGTAGAATTTTTTGAGCCAGCCCCGTTACTTTATAGATTGATCTCGTATTTGAAAAAAACTGCATAAAATAATAAAAAAAAAATATTCCAAAATATTTAATATATTTTAAAATAAAAATGTACTTAATAAAAATATAGATCTCCATATACGTAAATAGATAATATTTATTGAAGACTGCTGAGTTCCAAAAAATTTAATGTTTACGAAAAAGGAAAAATGTTAAGAATAATGTTTTACAAATGCCATGTAGTATTTTTGATCTAATGAATTTTCTTTTATATTACATATAACCCCTGACAGTGCTTCTGGCACATATTAACGTATAAATATTCATACACCAAAAATACAGCTGCAATATGTACTTGGGCAATCCAATATAAACTCTTGTAGCGACCCATTTTTCAGAAGTTGATGAAATTGTCTTGTTTTTATGAGAGTAAATGATAGTCTCGCGTTGTATCTATAGGGATATATTAGAAAGGGTTATACTTACATATTGTTCCTGGTCATGTATACTACTTGTTAAATAGCATATACTAGTTTCGCGTTGTGTCTATAGGGATATATTAGAAAGGATTATACTTACATATTGTTCCTGGTCATGTATACTACTTGTTAAATAGCATATACTATATAACTCTGAAAGGCAAACAGGAGGAACCTTATAAATTCGATACAAAAATAGAAAAAGGGAAAATAGCAAGCAAATTATGTTTCATATGATATTTAATATTTTTCACACATATAATAAATATTTTATTTTTATATTGTATTATTAAATACTACAATAATAAACTTTCTGATCAATTTTAGTTTAATTATTTTATATTGGAAATACTACAAAAGCCGCTTGACATGCACAAACACATGAAACACATTTCCTATACACGTAATAGGTAATAACTCCCAAGTAGAATATACTTTATATAATTAGTGTATGTTACGTTTCTAGTAAATGGATTAATGACAAAAGAAAGTAAAAAATTGTAATAAAAAACTGCAAGGGGCTTATAAAAAAAATATATGAGTCCTTAGCTATCATGCATTAGACATATAACAGAAACCGCGGCATCATATAACAGAAACTGAATGAAATGTTTGTTTTAAGTTTTTTCGAGGTATGCGCTCAAAATTTCAAAATGGCGACACATACTTTTTGTGTTCTCTATAGTGAAAACCATAAATAGCATTAAGATGGTACTTATAGTACCAAAATCTTCGGCACTGCAAAATCTAAGAAGAAAAGTGAAAACAAATAATAAAGACAGATGAGCAATAGAAAGCAAAACTTTTTAATATATTTCATACATTTTCCACGTGACCTCCTTCACACACGATTACATTTTACATGCGGCAGATGGTGTATAGCACTGAAGCATGTACCATGGCAAGAATAACCTGTTGAAACTGACGTCTGATAGCATCTTTCAAATCAAATGCTGCTTCCACATTAAATGCATACACTTTAGATTTCATTTATCCTTCTGCGAAATGCTACAACTGATATCGTGGAAATCCAAGATGACGTTTCCCCATGTGTAAGGTCTTCAGTCAAACGTTTCTTAACACAGCAATTTGGTGACAGAGCTATTTCCCGAATTTTCCGATCTCCATCTAAAAATTTTTGACTGTGCACGATGTATAATTGTAGTTGCAAGAGCACTAAGATTCAGTATAACTTTCCCCTATGTATCCAGAATAACCCATATGTTATAATTGTCATCGTTATGGTCACTCCATGGCAAATTGTAGAGTGAAATTCTTTTGATCAAACTGTGAATCTGTAGGTCATTCATAAACAGAATGTAAATCTGCAGCGAAGTGTATAAATTGCTAAAAGTCACATTCACAAAATTTATAAAAAAAAAAAAAAGTTATTAATTTAAGTTATTATTAAAAATAACATGAAGTTTATCTTATTCTGAAGCATGAAAACTTATACAACTCAAAATCCTTGTTCCTACATTGGAATGTCCAAGGAAAACTACTGCCTAGAGCTCATGAATACTTGGACCTTCATGTTTTTTTTTTTTTTTTTTTTCGTAATGACTGATAGCATTATAATAAGTCCAACACTTAAAGAACCTTACCTCATTTTATCGTCCCAAACCTCACTATTCTGGCATTGCTTCGTCTGTTGATCTGATAAATGGTCCATTTATATCCAGTTTTGTTTTCTCTACAAATATTGTTCTCCGAAAACCAAACTATTGCCAAAGCTACACTAAACAAACTAGATGGAAAAGAAGGAACCCTGAGTAAAAAAAGAAAGAGGGTTTTATACCAAAAAACGAAAAATCATTATATAACAATAAACATCACTCAGTATTAAACAAGAAAAAAATATCATAACTATCAGAATCTACGTAAATGACAACTAAAGCTTCTTCTAGCGAAGAGGATTTCGTGGAATACGACGAAAAATATATTATTTTTAACTAGTGCATATTTCAGCAAATTAAATTATAACTGCCATTTTTATAAGACTAATGAAGTGTGTATTTAACCTCTGAATTACCTACTCATATTTTAATCAAAAATGAACCAGAAAAGTTTTTTTATAACTAATTTAATTTTATGAAATAATAACCATTTAACATTTGACATCTTGAAGTTTAGTTTGGCGCAGGTTAACCAAAACTGGACCTCGTTCCATAACACACCAGCCATTAATCCCTTATACTTGCTTACAGATACAACTGGTCGAGTGGCTAGCGCTCTGGCGCTCAGTACCACAGGTTTCGGGTTCGAGTCCCGGCGGTGCCATGGATGTTTGTAGTGGTTCGGAATCCACTTTAAGCTATAGGTCCCGGTCTCATATGACTGTAAGAGCGTTACGGAGCGAAAGTCAGACATCTAACTACGGGTGCTCCATCACAACAGAAGCTGCCCCTTTCCCTCCATCCATGAGTAGTTCATTCATGGGATGTCCGTCCCGCACTGCAGGACATTGAGGATTAGTCACAACAACGTTCCTTCAAGAAACTGGTCAGTTTCAGGCAGAATATAATAATTGCGGTCTTGAAGGATTGTTTTCAGATTTGTTTAAATATCATGATTCTACGATCACATTGTTTCCATGTCCCTCTTAGTCTAATGTTCCTATTCTTATGACTATTTCAATGTTTGAAAATGCCATTATTTGATATAGAAATGTATGTCAGCTATACATCTAAAGATGGCTTGTCAGTACTATGTTTATATAGACAATTATATTAGCCAATATTATATATATAAACTAGATTTACCGCTCATTGTATATATTTTAAGTGCCCTAGAACGATATAAAATTTTAAACAATGTAATTGAATTGTACAGATAAAACATTATTTTTTTATCAATAAAATTTGTAATGTATAAACATTTCTATAATGAAACAGTATCTTATCTGGAATACATACTTAATAAATAATATTTCTATAGTAAAATTTTCTTCAGTGAAATGAGAATATAAATAAAATGCCAAATACAACAACTTAAAAAATAATAATAACATAAACTTGAAATGTGTGTGACATCCTGTATTAAAATATTTTTGTCTGTGTTATAAGAAATAATTTTATTTGGCTATCCTTTGAAACGTAAACTAATATGTATGCTTAGTAGTATATTTGATGTATAGTTTATATGATTTTCAGTTTTAACAAGTATAACGTATTTTATATTAGACTAAAAATATTTATTCTGCATGAATAAATATATGTACATCGTATTTCTCCTTTTTTAAAAAGATGAAGGCAATATTATTAAAAACAAAACGACAATATCAAGAGATATCCAGATAAAAATGTATCGAGCGCACAAAAAAAATCAACTCTGACAATCCATTTTGAATATAACTATCGTTAAGTTATTTTTATCTGCATTCATAGTCATGTAAGCCATAAATTTTACGATTAAAAAATAAAATTCATTCTTTATAATAATTCACTTTTAGTGTAATATAATATTTTGTGAATAAAGAATGTACGAAAAGATATGCTACAATTTATAAAGTTTGATTTGACATAACTTGATTAGAATAAGTGCTTTGAGATTTATGATTTATGAAACATTAAATAATTGGCAATCATTATAATGTTTTAGTTGCAAAAAAATAACTTAAAAGTGTTATAAATTACATAATTATGCTATATAGACTTAATGTAAGTATATTAGTAAGGATGCAAAATACATATTGTGCTATATTACTTAAAAGTTATATACATCTATTCTTTCAAGGATGGGCTGACTCTTACATTAGAATTTGAACATGGCACGCTCTTTTTTCACCTTTTGGAACATATACATAATACCGCAAAATTATGACCACCCCATTTTGTAAAATATCCTAGAAGGATCCAAAATGCATTTCCAGGTGGAAGTTATATTGGTAACTGGTAAAGTTAATAAATCTTTCTTTCAAGGATGATTTGACTTTTACGTTAGAAAAGGTTGCCAACATTGACAGGTGGTCATAATGTTTTGGCTCTTAAACAAATAATGGGAGAGGAAGAAAGAAAAAACAGAGTATGTAGAGTCGAGTGAAGAGTTTCGAAGAGTTTTTTTTTTTTTTTTACACTACGGAGGGTACAAGAGTAGAGAGAAAAGTCGTAGGTAGCACGAAGAGTACAAAGACCCTTAATTTTATAAATATTTGTTATATAATTTTTTGTGTTTTATGTGTTGCAGTTGAGCAGTGCAGTCTTAACAAATGTTAATAAATATTTCAGCTAAGAATCGCGTTTTTATTTTGAGAAATTATTTAGTAGATGCATCCATGAACAACTACTAAATTATTGAAAGACTGAATCAAGATCACACGCATAAGAGATCCTAACTTTTACTGTAGTTGTACATGATTTTTAAATGATTTGAAAACATTTCATAGCCTTATAGTTTCTTTTAAGACTTTTTTTTGCTAAGTTTTGATTTTTTGAAAAAAAAAATTCTAGGCTAAGACCTGTATTAATTAAAATTGTTCTTTATATATTATACTGACTCAGCGAAGCATACAAACCAGATATTAAATTAAGCGGTAATAGTATTTTAAATTAAATTGATGAACATTTAAATTTAATCATGGGAAGTTAACTTTTCGAAATCTGAACAATTAAGGATTTTGTTTCATTTTATAAAAAAATCAGCAAGAACTTTTTCATGGTGAAAAAGACAGATAATTCTAGGTATTTCAAACAGTGATAGTTAAAAATAAAACTCACAAAATGTTGCGCGAAAATATATACAAAATCATTAGAATGGTTTTGTTTTCATCAAAACATTTTGCGCGAAATTTAGGGGCTGAAAGTTTATGAGATGAAATTATTTAATTCTGATATTGAAAACACATCGAAATATACTAATTAGTATAAAGTAAGCTATACATTGCGTTGTAGAAAAAATTTAATTATCGTTTTAAATATATATTCGAATAAAAATACTTTTTGTAAACTAAGTTCTTAAAAAATTTAATTTAGTTTTAGAAATTATTTTATTTTAACATGATTTGTTGTATAAATTACTTTAAAACTAGACTGTTGGACTAGCTAGCAAATATCCAAGAAAGGAACTTTGTCAGAAACCAGAAAAATAATGCCAAACTAAACTCTCCCTTGTTATACGTTATTCGATAAATCCATAGCCCACAGAAACTTTCCGTGGTGTTCTAAGAGTTTGGGTACAAACTATAAGAATTTGGAATACCAGATGATCAATGTTATCGGCGGTGCCATGGATGTTTGTAGTGGTTTGAAATCCACATTAAATGGTAAGTGCCGGTCTAATATGGTTGTAGAGCGCTGGGCGTTGGGTTTTCAACACTTCACCATAAAATAAACATATGCCTCAAAATCTGCCTGTAGGCAAACTGCCTTCGCCCCCCAAAGAAGTTCTATGTCATTTATTGTCCAAATTGTAATGACAAAAATGTTAATGCAGTGCAGAGATTCTCTCTGACTAATGTTGAATCTGTTACATACGTCATTGTAGTGGCAAATAGCATCACATTAAAATAAGTAGTATTGGTAAAAAAAATCTTTATTAAGATTTGATATATTTTGCAAAACTTCATAACACATAAAATAGCACTAATCTAATGCAAGTAATAATGTAGTAAAATAGTATAATATTGCATTAGGGAAAAATTTGGTTTATTTAACATAGTATAATTGATTAAATATTATAATTTAATACAGACCTGCAAATACGATAATTTATCGAAGCATGCATTGCTCTATCATAAAATTGAAAATATTTCTCTAAAAGCATTATTTATATTTAATTCCCAATCTTTGAATGTACCTATTCCCCTTTTGTAATTCATAAGCTAGATAAATCTTCCATTAAACACCTACAAAATTTGAATAAATGTAGTGCACATAATAAATATGAAAACATTTATTCAGGATTTGCAATTCCATAAATTTTAAAACACGTGCATTTTCTCAGTACTGTAGAGGATGAAGTTCTTTTTGAATACATAGGATGAAAAAATTATCTGATACATTCAAATCGATTCATTCAGTTGAAATTTAGTGCAAATTTACCGTCAACATATAAATATTTAAATGTTGTATGCAATAAATATACAAATCGCTACATCATTTTTTTTATATAAAAATGCTATAGGAAGATTGATACAGTAAATTAACGTATTTGTTTAAACTTTTCCTAATCTACTTTATAGTTTATACATCATACCTATATTTGTTTATTTTAATTTGATTTATAATATTTTCTAATTTAATGAATACTCATCATTACCCAAATAAACAATAGTACACTGGTGTGGAAAATTTAAGCTTTAATGTAAAAATTTAGCAGATAGCCATGAAATTGCAGAAAAGGAGGCCTGGAGATCAGTACAATGAACACGTAAGTCAGAAGAAACGTCATGCGTATGTAAATATCAGGAACGAAACGTCGGAGGCGACATGAGCGTGCGCAAAATGCGTGATGTCGGCGAAGAATAAATTGGCGTGTAGAATAAAAGGAAGGACGGAGACGTATTTCAACATATTCGCTGCAAGTGCCAGTGAGTCAGTTCGTGAAATATGGCTAGAAAAATCTGGACGACTTCACACGTGGAAGAATGATCGGAAAGCTCGGAGGAGTGTAGCTCCCCAGTGTAGCTGCAGAGTTCGGAATTAACAAAAGTGTCATTTCGAGCGTTTGGAAAGCGTTCCAAACCACAGGTACTGCTGTTAGAAAGGTTGGTGGTGGCCGCCCGAGGAAGACAACTGCAGGGGATGACCGATATATCGTCCTGTAGGCGAAAAGAGGCAGGCAGCAATCAGCAGGCGCCATTGCTCAGCAACGCTGTACAGCAACGGAGCGACAAGTGTCGCGGTTTACTGTGTGTATACTCTTCCTCATTTCGGAATGTCATGTCTCTCAGATGATTTCTCGCGGAGTTATGGCAAAAAACCCACCTGTTGCTTAAGTTTTGCACACCAGTGTACATTCCTGAGAGATTAAAATTTTAATGTCGTTATAATTGAACTGGTATTGAATAACTCAAGTTATTTTGTGTACGCTTTAACAAATTCATCAGAATGATTTATGAATACATTGAGAGTCGTTTTAAAGTTGATCCCGAAGGTACTTTCTATTTTCATACACTTAGATGGTTTTCATGGCTAAATCTCCATTTAGGCTCTGTACTAAAGAAAACCTGGAAATATTAAAAAAGGAGTTTAACTATCTATATGAGAAACTATTTCAAACATTTCTCACAAATACACTCGATTTTCATAGCAACGACTGCAATTACACATTCGAATAAATACGACCTCTTTTCTATTTTTTTCAGCACAGTACACATTGAATCAAAAGCAGATATATTTTTTATTGGACTTATTGAATTTATGACAACAAGCAAGGTTAAAGATATTAATTTTTTTAAATTTTAAACAAACTGAACATGTGAAATATAATATATTTTGCAGATTCTGTGCATTTCAATTACCACCAACTTAAAAATATGATCTAAATAGAATGCACCAGAGGTTATATTTTTTTCGTACTTCGTGCTGCAATCATATATGTCATGCACAACCTACCAAATGGGATGGAATCAGATACATCTGAAGGGAACTTAGGAACAACTGCTGCAATGGTATGTTTTATGTGAGAAAATCCAGAAAACTCCTACCGGGCAGATTGATCATCAAGGGTATGAGATGGTTTGTGTTTTTTTGTTTCGGAGAGCAATGCAATGGCTGAACTTTTGACTACAATGGAGGCACCTGGCAATATATCATAGCTGCACATATTACCACTGAGCCACGAGTTAAAGAGAGGTAAAGAACGCATTGGAGAAGCTAATACAACGTTACTAAAATTTTATTATTTTTTTAGTGGTTTATTCATTTTATTTTATTTTATATAAGCATTTCAGGATTTGACAGATATTTTCAGTTAAAAAATAAAATATTAAAAATATTAACATTAGTATTTATAACGAAATTAATTTAAAGTTATTTCGTCGTTCAAAATTTTTCGATTTGATAGTTTCGATTAAACCTTCAAAGTTTCAAAATGGCTAAGACATAAATCTTAGCCGTTTTGAAAATTTTAAGGTTTAATCATGACAAACAATAACATTATGCATGGGATTCTTTTGATGAATAGCTTTTGGAAACTGTTTGGTAAGCCATCTGCACCTCATTGGAATTTTTGATAGCCCGAATTGCCCACTCTGTAGGAAAGAGGAGATCATGGAGAGACACTACATAGCAAGACGACCGGCCTTGCATGGGGACTTCGAAGTGAAAAGACTTTGGAGCATTAGAATTTTGTTGAGGAAATATTGACTTTTTCACTTATTGCTTTCTTTTTTCTGTTTTGATATCGCCATTGGGAAATTACTGAATAAAAAAATAAACTTTTGGTAAATATTTGAAAGATGTCAGGTAGTCAAAATTTAAGGAATTAATAAAAAAAAATATATATAAAATACCACTTTAATCCTAATTCATTGTTCTTTAGAATAGTCTATTGTTATATTAATATTATTTAATATTATAAATGTTATTTATTGAAATTAGTAGATCATACATTAAATTGCTTTGTTTTGAGTGGTATAAAAAGAATGAACAAAACACAAGTCGGTTTCTAAAAACTGCAAAGAAAATCATCGTAATAAATAAAATACAAAACCATACATTTACCCCTTATGATAAATTATCCAATTTTTCTAAACACGACTTTTTATAAAAAAGGGAAATTGAATGATATATAAATCAAAAGAAAACTCCATGTCTTCGACTTATAAAATTAAACTTTTTTGAGCCATTACACAAGAAATAATACGCCAATGATATTTTTCTGACACCAAACAGCTAGTCACATTTATTTTCTCTTCCAAAAGAAATAATAATTATAATTTGTAATAATTTTTTCCGGAATTAAAAAGAAGCAACTATATATTTGTTTCTTTAAGCAAAGGAAAGATAATTTTTTATGAAGACTTTTCATCTGAAAATAACACAATGGAAATAATTTACAATTATGAATGTATCATTTTATGCGTAATTTGATTCTTAAAAACATATCAGTTTTATTAATCATTCTATGAATCTAAGTGAATCAATTAAATAATTGAATGAAAACTTATTAATCATTCAAAGATCGACATACATTTAAAAAACTTATACATGGAACTATTGAAAATATACTTTTTAATTGTAAAACTGCATTCCTCAATCTTAGATTTCAATTGATATATTTTTTTCCATAAAATTGCAATAATAAACAGAATGAATATAAAATTTCCTGATAATTTTATGAATAAAATAATATAAAAAGCAAATTAACTGATTAAAATAATTGAAAAATTACATGACCTAATAATGTATTGCTTTTATTTATTTCATTTATAATCATTTTTCAAAATCATAAAAAATCTTTATGTGTAAACGAAACTCATAGTTATAAAATAAATTATTTATTAAATAAAATCAATAAACAAGATTAAAATATGGCAATAAAATCTTTCATACTGAATGGCAAGATCTACTTACTCACACTACAAAGTGAAATAAATCGTAATTCACTATAAACTCTCTTGAAATACCTCCATGTATATCCAAGAGCGAAAAGAAAACAAGTCTGAAATGTTCCTATATTACTTAGTCCAGGATCACAAACAGCTGCTTAGATCAAGAACATTTTTTAATGTCTTTTAGCCCCCATGTCAGACAACACATGCATGCCTAACAAACTTCGACATTCATTCTGAAAAATGCCATCTAGGTGCTATCTGCGCCAGGAAACAGCATTTATGTATTTTTCCCCGTGTGTGAGGAATAAAAAAAAAAGCCTTATGAAGCGTTTGGCGTCGCTTTATGCATTATGCATAAGGTATTTTCGATCGCCAGAAACTGAAAAAAAAATAGTATTAGGGTGATATCGAATACGGATAAACGCGCAGGCAACATAAAAGCGGTCCTCTAAACAATCCCCCACCCCCTTTCCCAGAAGTGCAGCCCCTTTGCCTCATTGCTTACCATTCGATTCGTTTGGAGGTAGAGTAGTTTAAGTTTGTTGCACCACCTTGCACCAGTTTTTTTTTTGTCTTCAGACAACTGTTAAATGTTAAATGTAACATCTCCGTAATAACTTACGAAAAAAATGTGATTGAAAAAAAATTGACAAAAAATGATTATGGTCGATTTCTTCGTAACTATTACAATAACAAAATCATAAATATGCGATAAAGATTTTAAGTTAGCGAAAGCAATCCCATTCAGAAAAAGTATAAAATAAAATTAAGGTGGCCTGAAGGCAGAAAATTTCCTAAAAATATTTATTCCCCAAAATTGTTGGTTCTTTAAGTGTTAAATATAGTACATGCATTTCAGAAAGTAGAACATTTTTGTAGAATTTCTTATAGTTTGAAAGTATTATTTACTTAATATAATTAGTTGTGAAAGACTTAGCAAACTAAAAACAGTTTTTTGATATTCCATGCATATATATTTTGTATTTCTGTTGGCATTTCTTGAAGAGGAAATGTAAGAAAGGAATGCATCCTGAACTTTCTCAAATCCTATAAAGGTTTTT
The DNA here is from genome assembly GCA_021605075.1 of Caerostris darwini. Classification (NCBI taxonomy): domain Eukaryota; kingdom Metazoa; phylum Arthropoda; class Arachnida; order Araneae; family Araneidae; genus Caerostris; species Caerostris darwini. The sequence continues at coordinate 55,438 of BPLQ01005628.1, read as the reverse complement.
ATGCCCGACACATACCAAAAGTGTACAAAGAAAGTCGAAATACATCTTTTTTGAATTCCTGAATATTCGTAGAATAAACATTCTTTGGGTATGCGCGAAATTTCTAATGGGTGTCTAGATTAGTTTCCAACCAGATCTAAAGATTACCATTTTGGGTAAAAGGAAAGTCTGAACAAAATCCTTCTAAAGGATTGTGGACGTTCTTTTTTCATATGTTTTTTTTCTGGATTATGGCCCAGAAAAAAATTCAGGAGCTGTCTTACTTTTTAGAATACTTTGTAAATATTGTAGAAATTTTTTTTTTATCCAAGTTTAGCAAATATAAATTAAGGGTTATGAGATTATTTAAAATCGTTAATTTTTTGAATGGTATAAAATTTGAATAAAGTTGTGCTTTCTGATATTATATCTCAATAGTGTAATGCGTATAAATTGCAGAATGTGTATAATTACTTTGATACTAATCAGAAACTCTTAAATTTCAACTTAACAACTGAAAAGAAAAGGAAGTTTGTAGGTGAATTACTAAAGATTGACGAATAAGATTTCTATAACAAAATGAATTCCAAATTTGATTAATATGAGAATATGATTCTATAAAGAGATTAATCTTTATGTAAACAAATTATAATTTTAATGAATTAATATGCAATCAACAAAACTGTTGCTATCCATGTATAATATTTTTAAAATCATGTTCTACATACCAGCATTTTGTTGAAAATGAATATAATCTTGTGAGAAACAACATATTGTAACATGGCTGACCATGGCTAGTTAACAATGGAAACCAAATATTTAGTTAACAATGGAAACCAAATATTTAGTAACCGGTGGAAAAATAATATGTTAAAAATGGAAATCTAATATTATTTAACAATGGAAATCATATATTTAGTTACCAATGGAAACTTAATATTTAGTTAACAATGAAGATATAATATTTAGCTAAAATTTAATATATAGTTAGCAATGGAAACTTAGTATTTGGTTAACAATAGAAATCTAATATTTAGTTAAAAATGGAAATCTAATATTTAGTTAAAAATGGAAAACTAATATTTTGTTACCAATGACTGCATAGAAGGCACCACAATATTTCATCCAAATAAGGAGGAAATGAAAGTAAAAAATGAAGCACCTCCTTAGACCATTATCATCCATATCCGGACAGCAAATATTTTGGAAGTTGAGTTACCTGTGGTCGGTTCTCGCAGATGGAAAATATAACACATATGTAGGAGAAAAAAACTGGTAAGGGAATTGCAAAATGTATTTTCGCCATCTTATTTGCATATGAAATAAGAGTGGGAAATATTTACTGGTCTGCCTCACTTACTGGAGGTCCTTGCGTCTTCATTTGAATATGGAAATTTGCGAGTTCATCTAAAAATATGTTTGAAAAAATAACATCTTGAGGTTTTCACAACACGAAGTATATTTTGGAAGTCAGATGTGAGTAAAAGGATAAAAGATAGATTCCTGTACCAACGTGCCCTGTATCCTTGAAAATATTATATTCTGCTTTCGAAAGGAAGTATTAGTAATCTAAGGATTCTGGTGAATAAAATCATAATCTATTGGAATATTTCCTTCAGCCAAGTCACAAGTTCATACTATGGTAAATATTGATATGTATTCGTTTACTTTCTACGCCAAAAAGCATGTAAAATATGCATTGAAATTGGATTAGATTTCTGGATCAAATAACACCCAAATGTACTTGCTATTTATTAGTTTATGGATAAATTGAAAGGAAATCTGAGCTCGCGGTATATTGATAATGAAATCCTATTCCAGACTGCTGAAACTTTGTATATTTTTATTTGTCGTCTGATTCTGAATCATTATTCTATACAACATAGTTTATCTTTAAAGCAGAAAGAAAGTACCTAAAAAGAAACGAGAGTTCACAAAGAAGAGATTTTTATGTTGAAAAGATTTTTTTTTTTAATAATATTTTACTTAACATGAGAAATTTTATAACATAAATAATGTTTTATTCAGTGCTGGAAACAATAATATTATATAGATAATTTTTACATGATTTGTCTCTAACACAATTCCGAAGCAGGAGGAAGTTTGATACGACTAATATTCCTTAAATGCTGAATATCTTCCAACATATGTTCAGGGATTGGAAATATTCCTACTACTGCTGTTTTTGGGAGAATAAAAAAATAGAGTACAGAAAATTTTTGTATAGCTATTGAATTTTGAAGATATTTTAGAAGTAAGTAAAATTAAATTACTATCATATTTTAAATATACAGCATATGTCATACGAGTTGGGGTACAATCCATAAGATTGCATTTGTTCAATATTCCTGGAGGTGCCATAGATGTCTACACTGGTTTGAAGTCCACTTTGAAAGGTAGGTCCCATTCTAATATAACTATTTAGCTAGAAATCTAGTCGCCCTTCGCCCGCCATAGTGCTGTGGCGCCAAAGAAGATGTTCAATGTCATTTGTTGTCTAATTTTTCATGACAAAAATGTTAATGCAGTGCAGATATGCTCTCTCACTAACGTTGAATCTATTAAATATATGCCGTTGTAAGTAGAAAAGGACATCTGGTTAAAATGATAAGTATTGGTAAAAAATACCTTCAAAATGCAATATTAAAATATGATATGTTTTGCAAAACTTCATAACACATAAAATAGCAATAATGAAAGTAAATTGTTTAGAAAAAGTTAATACATAAATAATTTTAAAATAAAACATTTTTATAAACTCGGGAATTATTTTGTATTAGAGAAAATTTGGTTTATTTCACATAACATAATTGATTAAATATTATCATTTAACAATGACCTGCAAATACGATAATTTATTGAAGCTATGTATTATTCTATCATAAAATTTGAAATATTTCCCTAAAAGCATTATTCATGTTTAATTCTCAATCTTCGAATTTACCTATTCCCCTTTTGTAATTCATAAGTAAGATAAATCTTTCATTAAACACCTATAAATTTGAATAAATGTAGTGCACATAATAAATATGAAAACATTTATTCAGGATGTGCAATTCCATTCATTTTAAAACACGTGCAATTTCTCAGTACTGTAGAGGAAGAATTTCATTTTGAATACATGGGAAGGAAAAATAGTCTGATCTATTCAAATTCATTCATAAAACTTTGTCGAAATTCAGTGCAAATTTACTGTCATATAAATATTTAAATGTGGCATGCACTAAATATGCAAATCCCTATGTTATTTCTTTTTAAACAAAAATACTAGTATAAAAATTTATACAGTAAATTAACATATTTATCTAAGCTTTTCCTAATATATTTTAAAATTTAGTATATATAGTATATATTAGTTTATTTTAAGTTAATTTATAATATTTTCTAACTTTATTAATACTTTTTAACAACCAAATAAACAGCCTAGTACATCTCTGGGAGATTAAAATTTTAATTACGCTATAATGAAATTTTTATATAATAACTCAATTTATATTGCGTATGCTTTATCAAAATTCATCAGAATAGTTTATGAATACACCTAGACATATTACAGAGTAGTTCCCTAAGAGCATGATGAGAGAAGTGACATTTTTATATGGTTTTTATGCTTAAGTCGCCATTTAGGTTTTGTACTGAAGAAATCCTGGATAGATTTAAGCAGGAGTTTAACTATCATTATGAGATACTATTTGAATTTTTCCCACAATCTAATCGATTTTTATAGCACTGAATCCAATTACACATTCAAATAATCTCGTCTCATGTCTCCTTTTTTGGGCACAGCACATATGTCAAAAGTGGAGTATTTTTTATTGGAATTTAATTGATGCTTACAACAACGAAGAAGGTTAAATTTATTCAATCACAATGGATGCACCTAACAATATACAATAGTTGCATATATTACCGCTGAGCCACGAGTCAAAGAAAGGTAAAGAATGCGTTGGAGAAACTAATAAAACTTTACTAAATTTTTTAATGGTTTATTCATTTTATTTTATTTTATTTAAGAATAGCAAGATTTTGACAGGCATATAAAATTAAAATTTAAAATATTACAAATATTAACAATTTTATTTATAAAATAATCAATTTTATTTTATTTCTTGGATCAAAAATTTTCATTTCACTGTTTTATGTTTTAGTCTTTTTGAAAGTTTTAATGTTTTATAATGGAAAACAATAAAATTATGCAAGAGATTATACTGATGGATAATTTTTGATAACTGTTTGGCGAGCCGATTGATTTTGATTGCCGAAATTGATCGTTTTGTGGGAAAAACGAGATCACGGACAGCCACGTAAAAGCAGGATTCCCGGCTTTGCATAGGGACTCCGAGCTAAAAAGATAATATAGAGCTAGAATTTTGCTGATGAGACATTGACTTTTATCTCTTATTGCTTTTTTTTTCAGTTTTCTCGTAAGCGTTTGTAATTTCCTCTTGCCAATGGAAATTAAAAATTAATAATAAAAAAACTTTTGGTAAATATTTAAGAAATTTCAGGTGGTAAAAATTTGAAGAATTAATAAAAACAAAAAAAAGGGATCAAATATATATTTATTCCTAATTTATTGTTCTTTTAAATACAGTGTAACCTCTTTAAGTCGAACACGATAAGTCGAAACCCTCCACAACTCAAAAAATATTTTTATTCCCTTCCCTTTAAGCCCCAAGACCTCCATTACTCGAAATTTCAACCCTCTATAAGTCGAAATAATTAGTCAATCCCCACAAGCCATTTTGGTATATATTTTCCCTCCGTAACTCGAAAAAAAATTGGACCTCTGTATCTCGAACATTAGCAATGTTTGATTTTACAATCATTTTTACAGCCTTTACAACTAGATCATTTGAAACTAATTACCTCTATAGCTCGAAGAAAAATAAGTTAGCAACTTTAAGGATTTGCATTCTCACTGTTTCTTAGAAAATGAAATAGCAACTCGGAAGAAAAAGAATTTTCTGCTCTTTACGGCTTAGATAATGCTATAGATAGAGAACGATCGAATTGTCTAAAGTAAAAAAATAATAATAATAAATAAATAAATAATAATAACTGACTTTTTTATTACATAATATTTTTAATTTCCTGGTTGTTTCTGAATTATTTTGATTTTTTATTGTGATATATAATATAACTATTAAGTCGCAAATAAACATGTTTATTACCTCTGTAACCTGAATTTTTATTTCTCTCTAACTCAAAATAAGTTAGAAAGAATCTAAACCTCTACAAGTCGAATATTTCCTTACAAAATCCGCCTAAGTCGAAATCCTCCATAAGTCAAAAACTCTATAACATAAATTATTTGGCCTCTTCCTTGAATTTCGACTTACAGAGGATCTACTGTAATAGGTAATATTATAACTATTACTTTATTATTATAAAAGTTTAATTAGGAGATTAGCAGAAATTAGCAGATCATACATTAAATTGTTTGGTTTTGAGTGATATAAAAAGACCGGGCAAAAAAAAAAAGCTGATAAGCTGATAAAAAAATAAAATAAATTAAAAAAAAATCATCGCAATAACATAAAATACAAAGACATACATTTACTCAGTCTGATAAATTATCGAATTTTTCTAAACAGGACTTTGTATAAAAAGAGAAATTGAACCATACATAAAACAAAGAAAACATCATGTCTTCGACTTATAAAATTAAACTTTTTTGAGTCATTACACTAGACTGATACGTCAATGACATTTTTTTGACACAAAATAGCAAGGCACATTTATTTTCTCCTCCAAAAGAAATAATAGTTACAATTTTTAATAAATTTTCCCGAAATTAAAGAGAAACAAATATATATTTGTTTAAGCGAAGGAAACATAAACTTAAAACTTCTTTTTTTATGGAGACTTTTTATTTGGAAATGATAAAATGAAAACATTGTACAGTAATGAATGTATCATTTAATACGTAATTTAATTCTTAAAAACAAACCAGTTTTTATTAATCATACAATGAATCTATTAATCACAACAAATTTCGACAAACATTTAAAAAACTTAAACAATAGAAATTTTATTGTACATATGCATGTGTCAATCTTAATTTTCAATTTATATATTTTCTCATAAAACTGAAATAATAAACAGGAATAATATATGCATTATTCCCTGATAATTTTATGAATAAAATAATATAAAAAGCGAAATAATTGTGAAATTCAGGACTTGTAATTTATTAGTTTTTCATTTCGTTTTAATCCATTGTTCAATTAATAATAAATCTTCAAGTGTAAAGAAAATTCCTGAGTTATAAAAATAAAATATTTACAAAATGAAGTCAGCAAACAAGATTAATGTGTGGCAATAAAATATTTCATATTATATCACAAGACTACTTACTCACACCACAAAGTGAAATAAATCGTAAATCATTATAAACTCTTTTTGCCATGTATATCCAGGTGCGAAAGGAAAATAAGGTCTGAAAAGTTCCTACATTACTTAGTCCAGGATCACAAACAGCTGCGTAGATCGAGAACTTTTTTTAATGTCTTTTAGCACCCATGTCAAACAGCACATGTATGCCTAACAAACTTCGACATTCATATTAAAAAGTGCCGTCTAGGTACTATCTGCGCCAGGAAACAGCATTTATGTATTTTTCTCCATGTGTGAGGAATAAAAAAAAGCATTATGAAGCGTTTGGCGTCGCTTTATGCATTATGCATAAGGTTTTTCGATCGCCAGAAACTGAAAAAAATGGTATTAGGGTGATATCGAATACGGATAAACGCGCAGGCAACATAAAAGCGGTTCTCTAAACAATCCCCACCCCCTCTCTCCCAGAAGTACCCTTTGCCTGACTGCTTACCATTCGAATAATTTAGAGGTAGAGTAGTTTAAGTTTGTTGTGCCACCCTGCACCATTTTTTTGTTGTCTTCGGACAACTAATAAATGTTAAATGTTACAAAATGTAAATGTAACATGAGGCAAATGTAACATAATAGAAAAAAAATTGACAAAATAATTGTGATCAATTTCATTGCAACTTATTACAATAACAATATCACAATTGTCATAAGAGTTTAAGTTATTTAAAGCTATTCCATTCAGTAAAATTATAAAATATCGTTAAGGGGATTTGATTTTCAAAGTAGCTACCTCTCGTACCACAGGTTTCAGGTTTGAATCCCGCTTGTGTCAAGGATATTTGTAGTGGTTCTGAATGCACTGTGGGTGCCGTTCTAATATGATCGTAGTGCGTTGTGGGGATAGTGTTTCTCGAGTCCGTAGCATATCTTCACAAGCTGCACGTGCACCCTGGGTAGTGCAAAATGAGTAACAGGGAGCTTATGGCATAAAAATTAACTGCATCTTTATTGTCATCTGTATTATAACAACGACGTAAAAAAAAGTTCAGAACTTTTTGTTAAAAAAAAATAAATAAATAAAATAAAAATAAATATTAATAACAAAGTGATAACTTTTAACTATTAATTCAAATTAATATTAAATATTATTACTATTTTTTAAAGTTAAGGTTATAACATTAAAGTGTATGCTTTTCTCCATAATTTAATTAATGCATGAAAATAACGGTGACTCTCACAGAAGTACACTAATAATTTCTTAACTTTATATAATTTTTTTGTAATTTTATTTAGGATACCTCACTTCTGTATTTCAATGTACAAGTATTTTTCTTTTAATTTGAATTTTTAGGATTGCATACAATGATGAAAACACGTAATCCAAAATAAATTTATTTTATTTAATTTTTGTAAAAATATTAATACAGATTTTCAAAATTAGTTTGTTTCTAAAGTGAATACAATATTTTGAGTTCAGAAAATTTCCTAAAAATACATTTGCTTTCCAAAAAAAATGATTTCTTAAGTGCTAAATAGTAAATATATTTAAGAAAAGTCAGACATAACAGTTTCGCTGCATTTCATATTAAATGAAAATGTTATTTACTTAACATAATTATTTGTGAAAGGTTTAGCAAACTAAAAACACTTCTTTGATATTCCATACATATAAATATATATTTGTATTTCTGTTATCATTCTTTGAAGATAGAATATGAGAAAGGAATGCATCCTGTACTTTCTCAAATCCTATAAATGTTTTTATGTCGTCTAACACCCAACAATATTGTAAAAAGAATGTCGAAATACATCTTTTCCGAATTCCTGAATATGCGTAGAATAAACATTCGTTGGATATGCGCAAAATTCCTAATGGATGTCTAGATTAGTTTTTAAACAGATCCAAAGGATTACCATTTGGGGAAAAAGGAAACTTCCAAATCCTTAGGATGGTCTGAACAAAATACTTTTAAAGGATTGTGAACTTCTTTTTTTCATATGTTTTTTCTATATTAGCGCCCTAAAAAATTTAAAAAAATTTGTCTTACTTTTTAGAATACCTTATAAATGTTTTAGAAATCTTTTTTACTCCAACTGGAAAGAAAAGAAATTTTTGTGCGGATTTAAAAATATTATAAAAAGATTAAGAATTTATGAATTTAAGAATTTTATAAAAAATTAATTCCAAAATTTCCTCGATAGGGGCAATAGGATGTTATGCAGTGTTATAATTATAATTATACTGAATTATTATCTTTATATAATTATATTGAATTATTATCCCATTAACAAAACTGATATCATCCACATATTATATTATAAATCATGTTCAATACATCAAAATTTCTTTAAACAAGTATTATAATCTTGTGAGAAACATGCTGTGCAGTGTATTTTATATGGTTGAAAATAGGTTTCCCACAACCATTGTTAAGTTATATTGTAAGATGGTTGTTTGAAACCCTAAGTAAGATATGTAACATTTTTCCAATGTCATCAGAGTACATGCAATTTTTGGCATCATCAGCACTATATGCAATACTAGGTTTACAATTATAGTGGGTACATCAAACACTAATTACAATTTTTTTTTCAAAATTTTTAGTTGAAACATTGATGTTTCTCAATTTAGTCACTGAAATATTACTTTCTCTGTCCATCCTGTCTTCAAGCATTGCAAAACACCATTTCTCCCAATCGGTGATGTTTAGTCTTACCATGCCTTGCATTACCAAACATCGTACATTCTCATTGTTAGATAGAATTACTAATGGATAATAGATTAATTTAATTATGGTTTACTTGATATTTACTGACAATAATGAGGATTTACTCTTTTAATTCTAAAATTCGTTTTCTTATAATTTATATAGTAACTAAATGGTTAAAATTAATCAAGTTATTAAATAGCTATAGGAAATACGTAAATTAAATTCTTTAATTTATGATGTTATCTTTCTCCATCATTATTTCACCAAAATGATAAAGAAATTTCTATTTACAATTTTTTGTCTAGAATTTTAATTACAAAGAGAAAAGATGATTCAAAATTACAATAACATGAACTTTGATTAATATAATTATTCTGAAAATTTAAAAATAGTAAAATAAATAATAATTAATTATTTTATATTTATTTTTCCTAGAAATGAGGTCAAATTAAATTAATTTTAAAAATTGATGAAAAATATATTAGGTGCTTAATTATTTAACTTAAATTCATATCAAAAATGCTTTTATGAAGAAATTTATGACTAGTACTCGCTCCCTGAAAAAGTAGCTAATCCAGTTTGAATTCACTTGGAACTCTTAGAAGTGAATTAACTATTTAAAAGAATTGGTTGCAATGAGTTTTTATATAGTTCAGTAATTTTTAATTTTTTAAAGTATAAAACGTTTTATTGATAGAAACACACCATAAAACTATTCAAATATACGGTATACTTATACATTTAACAGTAATCTTTGAAACATATAATGAAATATTTTTAATATAAGAAAAAATGCACTGAAACGACATTTTGATATAAATAAATTAAAATCGTTTCAAAAATTTAAAATTCCTGATCCATAAGAAATGTTTTTAAATAACAATAAAAGAAGGTGAACTTCATTTAAAAAATGCTGCGATATCAAATGAAGTTATTAAACTTTTCACGAATTAATTATGATAAAACAAGGCAGTTATAAAAAATAGCCAAAATTATAAAAATGTTTAATTTTGGTAATCTAACTACCAGAAAAAAATTAAATTTTCGAACATTTTATAAATAACTTTATTTGCATTCCATGAGATATAAAACAAATGCAAGTAGAATTTTTAAAAAAACATCTCAACTCAACTCTTATTTATTTTTTTTACATTATTTTTACATGCAGTTTTTTTTTTTCTTTAAAGAGAAATTTAATTTTAAATAATTAGACTTTTCTTTTTTTATGATTTTGTAATTTTACGTAACTTTACCGTTATATGAAGAATAAATTACATTTTGAAAAAAAATATCTATTAAGTTACTTTTGTGTGAAAATTTTCTTTTCAATTTTCTGATTCTTCTGACTCAAATTAATATCATTATTCAACAGTTTCTTTCTAAATAATGTGCTATATTTATACGGAAAACACTTTACACCCTTTAAAATTAAGTTCCTTCTTTATAATTTAGTATTAAATGAAAAGACATAAATGTTTTAATTCATTTCATACCAAATGCTAGTAAAGTAAGTACTCACGGTATATGAAAAAGAATACAGAAGCTAATAGCAATTATTTCGTGATCCAATGTTAACATGAGCAGGAGAGCTTCGGATTAAATACCCTCCTATCCTCCATGCAGTCATGTCTTTCAGAAATGAAGAGACTCTGTGGTGATTGACATAACGTGTGTAACCATCTTGCATCGATAATATGGCTGCCTTTTGGGAGTTTTCGGAGTTTTTCCTTCTTTATATGTATATATGGAACTGACAACGCCCAAAATGCAAAAAGGCTTTTACAATTGCACACCCATAATCGAAAAGAAACGAAATAAAAAAAAGCAAAATAATAAATTGTACCTTGCATAAATATGAAGGATATAAAAGTAAATAAATTAATAAATATGTAAAAAGTTTACACGTTTTGAAAGAAAGATAAATTTTATTTTAATCTTTAATCATACGTAAATCTAATGGTTTATATATACAAAATAAAGCAAATCAAAACACTTTCATACTTAACACGAAGTTTATAATGGTCCGGTGGATAAAAATTGGAGATGTAAAATTAAGGGTACTTGATACGAAAGATGACAAGTGATGCCAACATCAAATTATTTTGTATATGCTGGAATTAGACGTTGTCAATCTGTATGTAAGAAAGTTCCACTATTAGGCTTGAGGACATGGGTAGATGAAAGTTAAATCAGAGAGGCTCACTTTGCGGATGATCCTTCTAAATTGTGGAAGGAAAATTTAGACGATAAAAAGGAGAACTTCGGAATTAGAAAATTGGAGACGAAAATTAAGGGTACTTGATACGAAAGATGACAAGTGATGCCAACATCAAATTATTTTGTATATGCTGGAATTAGACGTTGTAAATCTGTATGTAAGAAAGTTCCACTATTAGGCTTGAGGACATGGTTAGCTGAGAGTTAAATCAGAGAGCTCACTTTGCGGATGATCCTTCTAAATTGTGGAAGGAAAATTTAGACGTTAAAAAAGGAGAGCTTCGGAATTAGAAAATTGGAGATGTAAAATTAAGGGTACTTGATACGAAAGATGACAAGTGATGCCAACATCAAATTCTATTGTATATCCTGGAATTAGACGTTGTACATCTGTATGTAAGAAAGTTCCACTATTAGGCTTGAGGACATGAGTAGCTGAGAGTTAAATCAGAGAGGCTCACTTTGAGGATGATCCTTCTAAATTGTGGAAGGAAAATTTAGACGTTAAAAAAGGAGAGCTTCGGAATTAGAAAATTGGAGATGTAAAATTAAGGGTACTTGATACGAAAGATGACAAGTGATGCCAATATCAAATTATTTTGTATATGCTGGAATTAGACGTTGTAAATCTGTATGTAAGAAAGTTCCACTATTAGGCTTGAGGACATGGTTAGCTCAGAGTTAAATCAGAGAGGCTCACTTTGCGGATGATCCTTCTAAATTGTGGAAGGAAAATTTAGACGTTAAAAAAGGAGAGCTTCGGGATTGGAAAATTGGAGATGTAAAATTAAGGGTACTTGATACGAAAGATGACAAGTGATGCCAACATCAAATTATTTTGTATATCCTGGAATTAGACGTTGTCAATCTGTATGTAAGAAAGTTCCACTATTAGGCTTGAGGACATGGGTAGCTGAGAGTTAAATCAGAGAGGCTCACTTTGCGGATGATCCTTCTAAATTGTGGAAGGAAAATTTAGACGATAAAAAAGGAGAGCTTCGGAATTGGAAAATTGGAGATGAAAAATTAAGGGTACTTGATACGAAAGATGACAAGTGATGCCAGCATCAAATTATTTTGTATATGCTGGAATTAGACGTTGTAAATCTGTATGTAAGAAAGTTCCTCTATTAGGCTTGAGGACATGGTTAGCTGAGAGTTAAATCAGAGAGGCTCACTTTGCGGATGATCCTTCTAAATTGTGGAAGGAAAATTTAGACGATAAAAAAGGAGAACTTCGGAATTGGAAAATTGGAGACGAAAAATTAAGGGCACTTGATACGAAAGATGACAAGTGATGCCAACATCAAATTATTTTGTATATGCTGGAATTAGACGTTGTAAATCTGTATGTAAGAAAGTTCCACTATTAGGCTTGAGGACATGGTTAGCTGAGAGTTAAATCAGAGAGGCTCACTTTGCGGATGATCCTTCTAAATTGTGGAAGGAAAATTTAGACGTTAAAAAAGGAGAGCTTCGGGATTGGAAATTTTGGAGATGTAAAATTAAGGGTACTTGATACGAAAGATGACAAGTGATGCCAATATCAAATTATTTTGTATATGCTGGAATTAGACGTTGTAAATCTGTATGTAAGAAAGTTCCACTATTAGGCTTGAGGACATGGTTAGCTGAGAGTTAAATCAGAGAGGCTCACTTTGCGGATGATCCTTCTAAATTGTGGAAGGAAAATTTAGACGATAAAAAAGGAGAACTTCGAATTGGAAAATTGGAGATATAAAATTAAGGGCACTTGATACGAAAGATGACAAGTGATGCCAACATCAAATTATTTTGTATATGCTGGAATTAGACGTTGTAAATCTGTATGTAAGAAAGTTCCACTATTAGGCTTGAGGACATGGTTAGCTGAGAGTTAAATCAGAGAGGCTCACTTTGCGGATGATCCTTCTAAATTGTGGAAGGAAAATTTAGACGTTAAAAAGGAGAGCTTCGGAATTGGAAAATTGGAGATGTAAAATTAAGGGTACTTGATACGAAAGATGACAAGTGATGCCAACATCAAATTATTTTGTATATGCTGGAATTAGACGTTGTAAATCTGTATGTAAGAAAGTTCCACTATTAGGCTTGAGGACATGGTTAGCTGAGAGTTAAATCAGAGAGGCTCACTTTGCGGATTATCCTTCTAAATTGTGGAAGGAAAATTTAGACGTTAAGAAAGGATAGCTTCGGGATTGGAAAATTGGAGACGAAAAATTCAGGGCACTTGATACGATAGATGACAAGTGATGCCAACCTCAAATTATTTTGTATATGCTGGAATTAGACGTTGTAAATCTGTATGTAAGAAAGTTCCACTATTAGGCTTGAGGACATGTGTAGCTGAGAGTTAAATCAGAGAGGCTCACTTTGCGGATGATCCTTCTAAATTGTGGAAGGAAAATTTAGACGTTAAAAAAGGAGAGCTTCGGGATTGGAAAATTGGAGATGTAAAATTAAGTGTACTTGATACGAAAGATGACAAGTGATGCCAACATCAAATTATTTTGTATATCCTGGAATTAGACGTTGTAAATCTGTATGTAAGAAAGTTCCACTATTATGATTGAGGACATGGGTAGCTGAGAGTTAAATCAGAGAGGCTCACTTTGCGGATGATCCTTCTAAATTGTGGAAGGAAAATTTAGACGTTATTGGGTTTCATGAGCACCGTTATATTTTTTCATGTTACATTTCTGAGGCTATAGAAAAAATAATCAATTCTCAGCATGGTATATAACAATATGTGATACAATAATATTCATAGGTGGAATACAGTTTTAAATCCTTGAATTTATATGACACATATAATAAAATACCTCAGATATTTAAACAAAGTAGTTGTAATCGATCATTGTTTGTTCATACAATATATTGAAAACCGTACCGTAAAAACTCGATAAGATAATTAGTTTAAGTTTTTTGCCTTTTATTTAAGATTTACTAACACATATTAGAATTTTAATATGATAGCCCGGTGACCAAAACGTTTACTGATACGAAATGAGTTATTAATTTATTAAGGGTTTAATTAAAAGGCTTTTGATTAGCTATTTATAATTCACGTTATTGTGAATAATTTATCTATTATAAATTTTGCCTTAAGAATTTATGAAAGTTAAAATTTAAAAGGATTTTATTCTCTGTTATATTCTATTCAATCAAATTAAACGTACTGTGAAAGGATTTTTCAGGCTATGTAATCAAAAACGTTATCTTATTAAATGAATATTGCTTTGTAATTAAAATTTTCATGGTTATTTAAGTTTTCTGAATGTATACAAAAGATTAATTATTTTTTTTCTAAGATAAAGGAAACACGAATAATTTATATCATTTTCTACTGAATTATTATATTATAAATTCATTCTTCTGCTGTAATCATTGATAGGAAAGGATATCATTTTTAAGTGTGTTAAAAATGATATTCTTTCTAATAGAAGATCTTTTGCACACATTTGTTGATTTCAGTTTATCAGTTTTTATATGACATTTAAAAATATAAATGAACAATTTAAAATAAAAAAAATTAAATCTTTTATTTAACTAAGACATAAATTTAGTGTTTGCCTAGCTACAGAATATAATATATTTTTAATTACCCATAAATATAACAAAAAAAACCTTTAAAAACTATCTCTTTCTAAGTCAAAGAGATAAGATGGTGAGCTTCATGATAATAATAAACGCTAGCAAATGTTTCATAAAATTCAGAAAAATAATATCAAAATCACACATCACGGTTCGAGAGTAAAACATTTAATAAGAGTTGAAATAAATAATAGCCGCATTGAAAGCAAAGCATTTAAAACTGATGTATCAAAATAGTACCAAGCGCAAATAATCAATATGGAAAAGTTTTTAGTATCAAAAGGATAAATCTCAATGTGAATAAGAATTGATAAATAATTGAGATCTCATTTTAATCAGTAAAAAATAAACAGGTGGTATCTGGTGGCCTGTATAATATACCACATAGCCTGAATAGAAAGTACTAAATTTAGTGAATTAAATGAAAACTTACAAATTAAATGAAATAAAGCCAGAGTTTTCATTTAATTCACTAAATTTAGTACTTTCTATTCAGGCTGTATTTTCAGATAGTTTTTAAGTCTTAAAAAATAAGGATATATATGAAAACAATCTCTAGTTTTATAAATAGAGGGATTAGATGTGACACAACATGTGTCTCAGCTTCTTCAAGTAATATAATCTATTTTAAATGAATAAATATTATTATTTTACTAAAATTATTTTTAAGCAATTAATATTTATTTACTTATTTTGATAATCTATGGACCCTGTGCTCCCTCTACGTTTATAACAGTAAACCCACCGTTACGAAGTCTCTTAATCGTAATTGCTCCTCATTTGCATGTCCGGTGAGATAAAATATGGAAGTCTGACTAACGTTTAGATGATACACGAATTGTTAAAAATGCCATCGTTACTCTTTTTAAAGCAATAATTGTTATGTTGGCCGCAGGTGGATTCGAAACTCAGCTATACTCACATTGAGACTGGATAACGCATCAATTTCATACAATGGTTAAAACCAAAGTCAAACCGTTAAAAAACTATTAATGAAATGTAAAAGCTGAGAAAGACATTCAAACTATACATTCTTTATCATAGTAAATTTCTATTAATCATTGTATCATCATTTTCTTTATTATTTTTATCATTTCTTCACATTATTTAGTGGTAGTTCTTTAAATTCAATATAATTTATGTTGCTTAGCTCGAATTATTGCCATTAACTTATTATTATTTTTTTTTTTTTTTCTTTTTGTTTTTTAATAATTGTTAATATTGTGAATAATTTTTGACCTTAGTAATTTTTTTACCATTTTAATTAATATTTAGGCGTATCATATGTAAATAAGAATAATAATTGACATTTTATCTTATTAATATTTTTTTAATGCAGCTGGTAAACACGTAGGCAATTGTCTTGGATGTCTTAAGGCAAGCGCTGCACCGACGTTACTCACTTAGCACTACCCAGGAGGGGCGTGCAGCTTAAAGATAAGCTACTGACGTGGAGTAACAATACCTCCGCAACGCTGTAAAATCATGTTAGACCAGGACCTACTGTTTAAAGTGAATTCCAAACCACTACAAACAGCCGTGGCACCGCAGGGACTCGAACCTCAAACCTTGTGGTACCGAGCGCCAGAGTCACTCGACCAATCATTCTTATTATTATTTGCTGATATTATTTTCTGTAAATTCTTATTGATTAATTAATTTCATGTTTCTAATATATTTTTTTGTTTCTAAAATTTTATCATAATGGCTCTCTTAACTATTGTTATTGACGTAAGAGCTGTCTAATGTAAAAAGTTTGTGTGAAAGAAGGCACAAGTTCCAAATCACTGAGAGTGTGTATTATAGTCATTATTTTAAACCCTTAAACCCCATTGTTTTCTTTTTTTGGGCTTTATTCGTATCCCATATTCCCATATTTGTATATTTTCGAAACACCAGGTGTTAACTTTGTGTAAATATTATTATTTTGATTCGAGTATTCTAATCTAACTTGTAGCATACATGTCCATTCGTGGTATCGCTTGTCTGGCAGCAGTTCTTCTGCCCCGATTTTATGTTGTGTTACACACATTTCGATGTTCTTTAGTATCCAAAGATAAGTAAAGGTTGCGAGATTTTATTGCTTATAACCCTTATCCTTTATTGCTTATTGCATTTACATTCCGGTATTTTTTGATTTTTCAAAACGAGTAACACTTTTTTAATGAAAATAACAGCGATGTATCGGATGGTGACCTTTGATGAAAATCAGAGGAATATAGTTTTTATTCGAATAGTAATAATAAATAAACGAAGTAATATTAAACAACTGAAATCTGCTCGGAAAATTTCAACTTATCTTGTGTGAATATTCGAGAACGGAGGAATAAACTCAGGAATATGCCAATGTTTAATAATGCATTAGATATAAGAAAGGAATTGATTGGAATATTACAAGGATGGCCAAATTCAATAGCCACATGAATATAGCAATGTTGAATAGATCAAGCATTTCATGAAAAATGAATCTAAAATCTAAAAGAATATACAAAAGTAAGTTAAATGTCGTCGTAAATGCAGAATGAAGTATTCCAAAGACTACAAGAATCACTATCACTAGTCACTAGAGTCACTAGTGTTGTTGTTTCTTATCCCACTTGGCTGACCAAGCCCACGAGCCCATACGTACTCATGATTGAAGAGGAAGGAAGCAGCTTCTGTTGTGATGGAGCACCCGTAGGTAGAAGCCTGACTTTTGCTCCGTGAAGCCTACGGAGGAGGCCGGGATAGGAGACCGGGACCTACGGCTTAAAGTGGATTCCGAACCACTACAAACATCCATGGCAGCGCCCGGATTCGAACCCGAAACCTGTGGCACCGAGCGCCAGAGCGCTAGACACTCGGCCATTCAGGTCCCAAATGTGTGAATGCCAACGGCACGCGATGTTCCCAGGTGGTCACCCACCCAAGTACTGGCCGCGCCCAATGATGCTTGACTTCGGTGATCTAACGAGAACCGGTATATTCAGCATGGTATGGCCGTTGGCAGAGTCACTAGTAAAAAGAATATATCAATATTTGAAAATTTTAGGCATAAATGAAATATTGAAGTATTCCTAATACAATAAGAAGCACAATACAGCTCCATAAGCACGGGAAAATGCCAAAAGCGATAAATGTGTAACTTCAAGAATAATAAATTGATCAACGCACTACGAGTACTTATATATATTGGATATACAAATGTGCTTCAAAACCATGCTAAAAAATACTTTAAACAAAAGTTAAATTTTCTAGAAAATTAATTAAGACTAACGTTATTCATAAAGCATTTCAAGAGTTAAGGGCCCTAAGTATCATTTTCCACCAAAATTTGAAATGGAGTTTTATTTGCTTATTTGCTTTGAAATGGAGTTTTATTTATCAAAGACAACACCTTGTTCACACATGATAATAAAGAAAAAAGTTTAATACTTTCTGATCACAATTATAACAATGTTTACTTAATATTTTACTAAAAATATGCTCTGAAATAAAAGTATTAAGAATTTGATCTACTCAGGTGTCAGAGAGGCACTACACTCGGTATATGTGGGAGTATTAGATTGAGAATTAGGCTACCTGAGAAGACCTTTTTTGATTTTTTCAAAAAAAAAAAGGCACACGTAAGAATATATTACGCCTGATAGACCTTGAGAAAGACAATGTCAAATTAGGGGATGTGATGTAGAAAGAAATCTGACAATCACAATGCATATAAATGTCCATTTTATTTAAATAATCAAGGCATAACACTGGTATGTGGTTTCATTTCTTGTTTTCGTTTCTTCTTAATGAGACATTTTACTAATTTTCGGTATATTTTAGGATGTGTTAGATAAGGAATTATTAGTATTTTTAGCCCATTTTAAAGTAAAATTGTTCTCAATATTTATTAGATTGATTTTCGAACTTTTTCCTTTGACCTCTTCATCCTTAACAAATTAAGATAACTCAGTCTTTCCGCAGAGGACTTATTTTCTAAATATTCTAATCGTTTTGATGGGTAACAAAGTTTATTTTAATTTAACAATTAATGGATTGAATTAAATCGAAGTATGATCAGATGCTCGTTAAAAATTATCTTGGAAAAATGTACGCACAGAAAATATACCGCCTTTTCTAAAGCTGGATCTACTACATCTTTGTCATTATTGTGGTGGATGAATTAAACCGAAGTGCTCACAGCATTTGAAAAATGCAACAATAAAAATATTACGTATGAAACCTTATATTTTAAAAAATAATTAAGTAAAAATCACTTTTTTCATATACTTTATTAAAAACACTGTATATCAAATTTATAATGATATTTAGTTAACAATGTAAACCATATATTTATTTAATAACGGAAACCATATATTTAACTAATAACGGAAACCACATATTTAGTTCCCAATGGAAACATAATATGTTAACAATATAAATATAGTATTTAGTTAACAATGGAAACATTATATTTAGTTAACAATGAAGACATATTATTTAGCTAACAATGAAGACATAATATTTAATTAACAATGAAGACATACTAGTGAGTTACCAATGAAAATATAATATATTTAGTTAACAATGAAAATATATTTAGTTAACAATGGACATTTGATGTTTAGTTAACAATGGAAACATAATATTTAATAACCAATGACTGCATAGGAGGCACCACAATAATTCATTCAAATACGAAGAAAATGAAGGTAAAAGATTTGAGGAAGCACCTCCTTAGACCATTATTGTCCATATCCGGAGAGCAAATATGACCTGCAAATATACCTGTGGTCGGTTCTCGACGATGGAAAATATAACACAGATGTAGGAAAAAAAACTGGATAGGGAATTGCAAAATGTATTTTCGCCATCTTATTTGCATATGTAATAAGAGTGGAAAGTATTTACTGGTCTGCCCCACTCACTTGAGGTCCTCGCGTCTTCATTTGAATATGGAAATTTCGGAGTTCACCTAAAAATTTGTTTGAAAAATAACATCTTCAGGACTTTCACAACACGAAGTCTATTTTGGAAGTCAGATGTGAGTAAAAGGATAAAAAGATAAATTCCTGTACCAACTTGTCCTGTATCCTTGAAAATATTATATTCTGCTTTCGAAAGGAAGTATTAGTAATCTAAGGATTCTGGTGAATAAAATCATAATCTGTGGGAATATTTCCTTCAACCCAAGTCACAATTTAATACTAGGGTAAATATTGATATGTATTAGTTTACTTTCTACGCCAAAAAACATGTAAAATATGCATTGAAATGGGATTAGATTTCCTCAGCAAATAACACAAAAATGTTAAAAAAAATTTGATCTTGAAAGCCAACTTAAATTGACCTTTAAAGTTAACTTAAAATTGATCTTTAAAGTTAATACGGGCATTGTATCCTGATTTCGATATGAAATTGATTTATTTAATTTTATTACCGACCTCTTAATAAAGTTTGCAAATTTTCTAAAGTCTGAATTTAGTCTCACAGTAGACAATTATAGTCTCACAGAAGTGAAAGTATTTATGTTACATCTGATAGGAAGAGTATCATTAAGGGAAACAATAATAGGAGTTTTGAGAAATTTCATGAGAAATTTCAATAAACGAGGATATTTTTCCAATATTTATATATTAAAAATTTAAGTGCAACAGCATGAAGATTTACGCCATTTAAAGCATTTTAGTGAGGTGAAAGTGTCTGTCTGACATCAATGATAGTGAAAATTAAGTCTCTAGTCTGCATCCTGTCCATATTATTGTATATATATAACAGTTTTGATAATTATATAATAAATATTTCTTATGAATCTCATAACCTCGTTATAAAGTAATTCTTTTCATTTGAAATTCAAAATTAAACTGAATTATCCTTTTCTATATTTCCTAACCATTATTTGAAAATGGGACAATTTTCCGATTTCAATCAGAAACTTTTTATGTGATATTTGCTTCGGTGTGAGAGTAATAAATGAAGCTTTCGCGCCTATATATTGAAATTCCAAGACTTCAACACGTGCAATAGTTCATTAGAGAAATTTTAGTCTAGTAGTTTTTAAGTTTTCCTTGCATTGTAAACAAATTTTAAACTTTAGAACTCAAAATAAATCTCAGTATTTTGAAAGGACTTCTGTTGAAGTTGTTTACGTCTGCCTTCTCGAGTAAATATTCCCAGGCACTATAAGCTACGAAGCGAAAATGGCGATTCTATGAAAATATGCTATTTCTATATTTCTGCTTTGATATCCACGAAGAAATATTTCTACAAGTTAGTATTATATTTATTAATATAGACTTATCTTCATTATATGGACCTTAATTCTACAGGAAGATCCAAAAGTGAATAATTTCTGGTGACAAAAATTCGTAACAAAAGAGTTAAATATCTTTTAATTCCTAATTTATTATTATTTTTAAGAATCTATAGCTATATTAATATTATTTATTATTAAAAAAAAAATTTGATGAAATTAGCAGCTAATATTTAAATTTGTTCTGATTTGAGTGATATAAAAAAAATCCCGAATAAAAGTCCTATTGGCAAATTTCTCAAAAGTGTAAAAAAATCATCGTAATAACATGAAATACAAAAGCATACATTTACTCCTTATAATAAATTATCGAATATTTCTAAACAGGACTGTGTATAAAAAGAGAAATTGAATCATACATAAAAGAAAAGAAAACTTCTTGTCTTCGACTTACAAAATTAAACTTTTTTGAGTCATTACACAAGACTGATACGTCAATAACATTTTTTGACACTAAATAGCAAGGCTCATTTATTTTCTACTCCAAAAGAAATAATAGTTACAATTTTTAATAAATTTTCCCGAAATTAAAGAAAAACAACTATATGTTTGTTTAAGCGATGGAAAACATACATTGAACCTGAACCTTTTTTTATGGAGACTTTTTATTTGAAAATGTTACAATGAAAGCATTTTGCCGTAATAAATGAATCATTTTATGCGTAATTTAAGTCTTGAAAACATATCAGTTTTTATTAATCATTCATTGAATGATTGAATGAATCAAATTAATCATTCAAAGATTGACAAACATTTAAAAAACTTATGTGTCAAATAATATAAATTTTAATTTTTAATTGTAAATCTGCATTCACCAATCGTAATTTGGAATTTATATATGTTTGCAAAAATTGCAATAATAAGCAAGATTAATATATTATGAATAAAATAATATAAAAAAAAAATTAATTGACTGAAATAATTGTGAAATTACATGAATATGATGTATTGTTTTTTTTTTAATTCGCTTTTAATCAGTTGTTGTCATAAAAGACTTTCATATGTGAAGAAAATTCTTCATAGTCATAGAATAAATTATTTATCAAACGAAGCCAGTAAAAATGATTAATGTATGGCAATAAAATCTTTCACACTGAATGACAAGATCTATTTACTCGCACCACAAAGTGAAATAAATTGTAAATCATTATAAACTCTTTTCAAATACCTCCATGTATATCCAGGTGCGAAAATAAAACGGGTCTGAAAAATTCCTACACTACTTAGCCCAGGAATACAAACAGCTGCTTAAATCGAGAACTTTTTTTAATGTCTTTTAGCACTCATGTCAAACAACACATGTATGCCTAACAAACTTCGACATTCATTCTGAAAAATGCCATCCAGGTACTATCTGCTCCTTGAAACAGCATTTATGTATTTTTCTCCATGTGTGAGGAATAAAAAAAAAGCCTTATGAAGCGTTTGGCGTCACTTTATGCATTATGCATAAGGAATTTTCGATCGCCAGAAACTGAAAAAAGTAGTATTAGGGTGATATCGAATACGGATAAACGCGCAGGTAACATAAAAGAGGTTCTCTAAACAATCCCCCTCCCCCCTTTTCCAGAAGTGCAACCCCTCTGCCTCATTGCTTACCATTCGAATTGTTTGGAGGTATAGTAGTTTAAGTTTGTTGTACCACCCTGCACCAGTTTTTGTTGCCTTCAGACAAATACTAAATGTTAACTTTTACATAGTAATAAATCTTTAATAACTTATGGAAAAATGTGATTTTAATAAAAAAAGTGATAATTAATATTTGATCAGCAGCAGTCTTCGTCCACCATGGGCCATTGCTCCAACGAAGAATGTCATTTGTTGTCCGAATTGTGATGACAAAAATGTTAACTCATAGCAGACATGCTCTCTGACTAACGTTGAATCTGTTAAATGCATGCCGTTTTAGTGATAAATGACACTACTCACATTAAAATGAGCAGTATTCGAAAAAAACACTTTCAAAATGAAATTTTATTAAAATTTGATATGTTTTGCAAAACCTCACAAAACATAATAATTTAAGGCAAGTAGTAGTTTACAAAAACGTAATACATAAATAATTTTAAAATAAAAATATTTATATTGTATAAATATATAAACTGTGGAATTATTTTGCATTAGAGAAAATTTGGTAACATCTTGGTTGGTTATGGTTTTATGTTTATCACATAACATAATTGATTAAATATTATCATTTAACATAGAACTGCAAATATGATAATTTATTGAAGTATGTAACGTTCTATCATAAAATTTAAAATAATTTACTTAAACTATTATTCCCGTTTAATTCTAAATCTTTGAATTTACATATTTCATTTTTGTGATTTATAAGCTAGATAAATCTTTCATTAAACACCTACAAAATTTGAATACATGTGTTGAATATAATAAATATGAAAACATTTATTCAGGATTTGCAATTCCATTCATTTTAAAACACGCCCTTTTTCTCAGTACTGTAGAGGAAGAAGTTCATTTTGAATATGTAGACAGAAAAAATATTTTGATCTATTCAAATCAATTCCTAAAATGGAATGTGCAAATTGGAATTTAGTGCAAATTTACCATCTTATAAATATTTAAATGCGACATGCAATGAATATGCAAATCTCTGCATTATTAATTTTTAAACAAAAATGCTTTATGAAAGTTGTTACAGTAAATTAACATATTTATTTAAGCTTTTCCTAATTTATTTTACAGTTTATTCATCATACATATATTGGTTTATTTTAATTTGATTCATAATATTTTCTAACTTTATTAATACTCTTCAACGACCAAACAAACAACCTAGTATATTTTTGAGAGATTAAAATTTGAATGCCGTTGTAATGAAACTGGTATTCAATATCTCAAGTTATTTTGTTTATGCTTTATTAAGATTCATCAGAATGGTTTATGAAAGTAGTAAACATCGTTCCATATTCGTTTCCTATGAATGTGATGTGGGAGATATTTTTATACGATTTTCTTGGGTAACCGCCCTCATTTAGATTCAGTACTGAAGAAATTCTGGTAACATTTTAAGCAGCAATCGAACCATCTAAATGAGACCTAGATTCAAAATTTTCCCACAATCTACTCGATTTATATTGCAACGACTGCAATTGCACATTCGAATAAACTCGGCTTCTTACCTTTTTTTTGGAGGGACAGTACATATTGGCGCAAAAGCGGAATATTTTTTTATTGGAATTTAATTAGTATTTATGACAACGAAGAAGGTTAAAGACATTCATTTTTTTTTAAATTTAATACAATTTCAACATGTAAAATATAATTTATTTCTCAGGTTTTGCGCATTTCAATTACCATCAATTAAAAGAGAATTATGTGATGATCTAAATAGAATGCATCAAATGATAAATATATTTTACATCTTCGTGCTGTAATTACATACATCATGCACTGTCTACTAAGTGGGGTGGAGTGAAATATTCCTGAAGGTCAGTTAGAGAAACTGCTTCTCATTTGTATGTTGTATGTGAAAAAACCAGAAATTAATAAATAAAAAAAAAAAAAAAAGTAAAAAAAAAATTTTGGTAAATAGTTGACAAATTTCTGGGGTGCAAAAATCTGAAGAATTAATATAAATAAAAAAAGGAATCAAATATCTCTTTATTCGTAATTTATTGTACTTAGACTCTATAGTTATAGTTATAAGACTATATAGTTATATTAATATTATTTATTATTACAAAAGTTATTGATTAAAATTAGCAGATAATACATCAAAATGTTTTGTTTTGATTGCTATAAAAAAGGCCGAAGAAATCCACGTCGGCAATTTTCTCAAAAGTGCAAAAAAAAAAAAAAAAAAAAAAAAAAAAAAAATCATAACATAAAATACAAAAACATTCACTTACTCCTTATGATAAATTATCAAATTTTTCTACACACGATTATGTATAAAAAGGGAAATTGAATGATGTATAAATCAAAAACACCATGTCTTCGACTTATAAAATTAAACTTTTTGAGTCATTACACAAAACTGATACGTCAATAAAAACATTGTGACACTAAATAGCAAGGCACATTTATTTTCTCCTCCAAAACAAATAATAGTTACAAATTTTAATAAATTTTTCCCGAAGTTAAAGAAAAACAACTATATATTTGTTTATTTACGCAAAGGAAACATAAATTTTTTTTTTTTTTTTTTTTTTTATTTTTTTTTATGGAGAATTTTCATCTGAAAATGATACAATGCAAATAATATGCAATAATAAATGTATCATTTTATACATAATTTATTTCTTAAAAACATATTTATTAATCACAGAACAAATCTATTAATCACAAAATATTTTGACAAACATTTGAAAAACCTAAACATTTGAAACTGTACTTTTTAATTGTAAATATGCATTCATCAATTTTAATTTTCAAATTTATATATTTCCGCTTAAAATTGCAGTAATAAACAGATTTAATGCATATAAAATGTACTGATAATTTTATGAATAACATATTATAAAAAGCGAATTAGTTGACTAAAATAATTGTCAAATTACGTGACCAACCATTCATTATATTTTTTATTAATTTTTTTCGTTTATCCAAGTCATAAAAAATCTTTCATGTAGAAAGTAAACTCCTAGTTATAACAATAAATTATTTATTAAATGAAGTCAGCAAACAAGAGTAATATGTTGCAATAAAATCTTTCATACTATATGACAAGACCTATTTACTCACACCACAAAGTGAAATAAATTGTAAATCATTATAAAGTCTTTTGAAATTTCCAGGTGCGAAAGGAAAACAGGTCTGAAGAGTTCCTACATTACTTAGTCCAGGATCACAAACAGCTGTGCATGTCTTTTAGCACCTATGTCAAACAACACATGTATGCCTAACAAACTCCGACATTTATTCTGAAAAATGCCATCTAGGTACTATCTGCGCCAGGAAACAGCATTTATGCATTTTCTCCATGTGTGAAGAAAAAAAAAAGGCCTTATGAAGCGTTTGGCGTTGCTTTATGCATTATGCATAAGGAATTTTCGATCTCCAGAAACTGAAAAAAAATAGTATTAGGGTGATATCGAATACGGATAAACGCGCAGGCAACATAAAAGCGGTTCTCTAAACATCCCCCCTTTCCCAGAAGTGCAGACCCTTTGCCTCATTGCTTGGCATTCGAAGCGTTTGGAGGTAGAATAGTTTTTCCAAGTTTGTTGTAAAACCCTGCACCAGTTTTTTGCTGTCTTTGAACAACTACTAAATGTTAACTCTTAAATGGTAATAAATATAAACGGTAATAAATATATAATAAGTTACATGATTTCTGATTATGATTGTGACCAAAAGCATTGGAATTTATTACTACAACAAAATCACGAATATGATAGAGATTCTAAGTTACGAAAACGAATCCAACCCGAAAAATTAATAAAATAAAATTAACAATCTTTTTTGAAAAATAAATAAATTACTGTGATTACTCTTAATTTTTTTATTGAGATTAACATAAAATATTATTAATATTAATAGAAATTAAGATTATAGACTTAAATTGTAAGCTTTTATCCATAATATAATTAGTATATGAGAATAACGATGATTCTTACAGTAGTACTCCAATAATTTATTTACTTTATATAATTT
Source organism: Caerostris darwini (assembly GCA_021605075.1). Taxonomy (NCBI): domain Eukaryota; kingdom Metazoa; phylum Arthropoda; class Arachnida; order Araneae; family Araneidae; genus Caerostris; species Caerostris darwini. The sequence goes on along the minus strand of BPLQ01005628.1, from coordinate 28,705 downwards.
TTTGTATTTTTCTTTATGGTACCGTCATTTCTGTATTTCAATGTACGAATTTTCTATTTATACTAGTAACTTAAATCTTCATATTTACACGAAGTGATGTGATAATCAAAAAGGAATTTTTTTTAAATTTATATAAACATTTTGATATAGAATTTCGATATTAGTTGTTTGTAAACTGAATGCAATATTTTGAGTTCAGAAAAATTTCCTAAAAAAATATTTACTTTTAAAAATTACTTGTTCTTTAATTGTTAAATAGTAAATGTATTTCAGAAAATAGAACATTTTTGTAGAATTTATTTTATTGATTGTAAGTATTATTTACTAAACATAATTATTTGTGAATGGCTTAGCAAACTGAAAAACAGCTCTTTGGTATTTCATACGCATATACATATTTTGTATTTCTGTTATCATGTTTTGAAGAGAGAATGTGAGAAAGGAATGTATCCTGAACTTTCTCAAATCTTATAAATGTTTTTATGTCGTCCAACACACAACAATATTGTAAAAAGAAAGTCGAAATACATCTTTTTCGACTTCCTGAATATGCATAGAATAAACATTCTTTGGATATGTGCAAAATTCCTAATGGATGCCTAGACTAGTTTCCAAACAGATCCTAAGGATTACCATTTGGGGGAAAAGGAAAGTTCAAAATCTTTTGGATGGTCTGAACAAAATCCTTCTAAAGGATTGTGACTCTTCTTTTTTCATATGTTTTTTCTAGATTATCCCCCTAAAAAATTCAAAAGATATCTTACTTTTTAGAATACCTTGTAAATGTTATAATTTTTTTTTCCTTCAAAGATTAAGAAATATACATTAAAATTATGGAACATGAGATTATTCAAAATTGTTAGTTTTTTTTGTTTAGGTATAAAACTGAATAAAGTTTCTTTCTGGAATTATATCGCAGTAATTCAATGATTATAAATTTTGGAATGTGAGTAAAGACTTTGATACTAATTAGAAACACATAAAGTTCAAACTTACATCTGGAAAAAAAACTGTAGGTGTCTTATTAAAGATCATTAAAAATATTAATCATTAAAATAATTAATTTCAAAATTTGTTTTATTGGAAAAATATGATGCTAAGCAGTCGAATGCAGTCTTATTCCATATGCCAACAAATTATATTTATAATAAATTATTATTCAATTAAAAACTGAATATTATCTACACATTTGATTTTTAAAATCCTGTTCAATATGCCTGCATTTTTTTAAACAAGGAATCTAATTGTGTGAGAAACATGTTACAAGCTTATCTTAACATGACCAAAATATGTTTTTACAGTCATTGTTGATTTATCTCTTAAAATAGTTATTTGAATTCCTAATAGTTGTTTTAATATATGCAAAATTTTCATCAAAAATGATACTATATGTTTGAAGGCATAATTAATAAAAATTGCGGGAATTTATAACCAACATTGTCATACAACACTGTCATCGTAACAGGGCCTGACGGCCGAGTGTCTGGAGCTTGGTACCCCAGGTTTCGGGTTCGAATCCCGGTGGGGCCATAGATGTTTGTAGTGGTTTGGAATTCTCTTTAAGTCATAGATCCAGGTCTCGTACGACAGTAGAGCATCACAGAGTTCAGTCAGACTTCTCTAACCCACATCATTCCCAAACAGTATAAGGGCAACGCAGCTCTAGGCAAAGTGATGGGGTGTGTGTGTAGTAGATGCCATGATAACACATGATGTAAATTTTGGCATCATCAGCACTGGCATATACTGAAAATATATACTAGTTACTGGTTTTGCCAAATATAGTTTTTATACTTTGCCTGGTTTTTATGTTGATTTGCAAGTATAGTGGATACATCCAACATTAATTTCAAAATGTTCAGTTGAAGTACTGATATCTTTCAGTTTTGTCATTGAAATATTACTTTCACAGTGCCTGATGTCAAAACATCATAGAGGATTAGAACTATTTTCTTCACTGAATCAGTCTTCACGTGCTTGCTTTTAATGAACATCATACAATTCTCATTAGTTAAATTTGAAAATGGATAATAGTATTCATTTATTTACGGTTTACTTGATATTTACTGGCAACAAGGATGATTTCATCTTTTACTGGTAACCTTCGTATACTTATAGTATATATAGTTACAATATGTCTAAAATTGTTCAACTTATTAAATAGCTGTACAAAATTCATTAATTTATGATGTTATATTTCTTTATCATTGCATCACCCGACAAGATAAAGAAATTTCTATTTATTTATTTATTTTTTTTTCAGAATTTTCATTACAAAATGAAACGTTGCTTAAAAATTTCATTTAAATGGGCTTTGATGTTTTAAATTATTAATAATTCATAAAACTTAGAAATAGTATAATAAATAATGATAAAATATTTCATATTTATTGTACCTAAAATGAGACCAAATTAAATAAATTTTAAAAATTGATAAATAAAATAGTCTCTTAATTAACAAATTCATAACAAAAATGTTTTTTACAAAGAAATTTATGACTTTTATTTGCATCCTGAAAAAATAGCTCATCGAATTTGAATTCACTTGGAACTCTTAGAATTGAATTAACGATTAAAAAATGGTTGCAATGAGTTTTGATATTTTTTGATATTTTTATTTTTGTCAAATAATAAAACTTTTTATTTATAGAGATATATTTTTATGTTTTATTTATAGATTTTATAGATACTACAATAAACTATTTAAGTACATGATATATATATATATTTATTAATATTCTTTGAAAATCATAATGAAATATTTTTTATTATAAGAAAAAAAAGAAATGTAATAAAATTTTGATATTGATAAATTAAAATCGATTCACAAATTTAAAAGGCCCGACCCATAAAAAAATACTTTAAAAAACAATAAAAAAAAGTTTAACTTCATTATAAAAATACTGTGATCTTAAATAAAGTAAAATTTTTTTCTCATAAATAAATTATGATCCAGGCGAGTTAGTATTTTCTAAGTTATAAAACAATAGCTAAAATCTTAAAAATGTTCAATTTTAGTCATTTAACTATAAAAAAAAAAAAAAAAATAAAAAATAAAAAATAAAAAAAAATTCAGACATTTTAGAAATAATTGTATTTCCATTAAATGAGATCTAGAAAATAAAGCAGAATTTTTTTTTTTAATAACTTAAGTCCTTTTTTTTACATTATTCTTACATGCATTTTTTTCCCATTAAAAAGATATTTAATTTTAGATAATTATACTTTTTTATGATACAGTTATTTTACGTAATTTTGCTTTTATAAGAAGGATAAAATACGTTTTTAAAAAAAGAATTGATAAGAAAGATTACATTTGTCTTTAAATTTTCTTTTAAATTTTGTGATTATTAGGATTGAAAATATAATATTATTATTGAATAGTTATATAAAAAAAAAATGTACTATATTTAAACTGGGAAAAACTTGTACCCTTTAAATTTGAACAGCTACATTATTATCATTTGGTTTTAAATGAAATGACTTTTTATTTAATACATTTAATACCATCTTTTTATTTAATATCATGTTTTATTTAACTTAATCCAAATGATAATAAAATTGGTGTTCACGATATATGAAAAAGATACATGAGCTAAGCAGCATTCATTTGTGACCTTATTTTAACATGAGCAGAAGAACTCAGGATTGAATCTCTTCGTACCACTCATGCAGTGACTTCTTTCAGAAATGATACTTGATGGTGATTGACGCAACGTATGTAATCGTCTCGCATAGGAAATATGACTGACTGACGAGAGTTTTCAGGGGTTGTCTCCCATATAATATTCATATATGGAACTCATAACCTTCAATATTCTTCTGAAAGACAAAAAAAAGCTGTTACACTCAACTAACATGATTTGGGACATTCCCACAATCTAAGAGAAGCCTAAAAAAGTAGTATATAAAATAAATATCTTGACTCTTACTTAAAAATGCAACGATACAAAAATAAATAAATGAACAAAACATACAATTTTTTACACATTTTGAAGAAAAGTTACATTTTATTTCATTCTTTATTCATACATAACTGCATTGGCTTATATATATATAAACGAATCAAAACATTCGTTCATAACATGAGGTTTATAGAGAAAATGTGGATAGTACGTAGATATACAAAATTAAGGGTAGCTAACAGTAATTAAAACTAACAGTAATTTACCAAGTATATATTGGAATAAGATGTGATAAATCTATAAGTCAGAAAGTTCATGTATTGGGCTTGAGGTCATGGGTAGCTGGAAGTGAACCCGCAGAAGCTCACCTTGCGGGCGTTTATTCTAAATTGAGGTAGACGTTATGGGATCCACTGTTTACCTCTAAATCCGTTACATATCTGTGGATATAACAAATAATAGTCACAAGACACATTTATCAGCGTGAAAAGAGCTATATATCATACCATTATGTTCATAAGTGGAATACAGTTTTAAATCCTTGAATTTGTTTGATACGTATATTAAAATACATCAGATATTCAAACAAAGTAGTTATATTCAAAAATCAAACATTGTTAGTTCATACAATAAATAGAAAAATACTCTTTAATAACTCAAGAAGTGGATTATTTTTTTGTTTTTTGCTTTTTATGAAAGATTTAATAACACATATCTGACTTTTAATATGATAGCACCTCTACCAAAATGTTTACTGATATGAAATGAGTTATTAATTCATTAAGGGTTTAATTAAGATGTCTTTCATTAGTTAATTGTATTTCACGTTATTGTGAATAATTTATCTATAATAATTTTTATCTCAAGAATCTATGACGGTTAAAATTTAAAAGGATTTTATTCTTTGTTATATTCTATTCAATCAAATTAAATGTACAGTGAAATGATTTTCCAGGCTATGTAATCAAAAACCTTATCTTATTAATTGAATATTCATTTGTAATATCCATTTAATTAAAATTTTCATGGTTATTTAAGTTTTCTGAATGCATACAAAAGATTAGGTTATTTTTTGCAATTTATTTTCTAAGACAATGGAATCACGTACATTTTATAACATTTTCTACTGAATGATTATATTACAAAATGATTCTTCTGCTGTAACCTGAGTTAGTTAAAAATGATATCTTTTCTAATAGAAGATCTTTTGATCAATTTTTTTTATTTAATTTTTTAGTAAAATATAAATGAATTAAAAAATATAAATGAACAATTTAAAATAAAGAATTTTTAATCTTTCATTTTATTAGGAAATATGACTCGAGTTTGCCCAGATGCAGAATATAGAACATTACAACGAGTTTACCCAGATGCAGAATAAATAAACATTTTTAATTTCCACAAATTTCTATGTATCTATTATATAAATATGATAAAAATATACTTATAACATTTAAAAACAATATCTTTTTATATAAAAAAAGTAGGTTTGTGAACTTCACGATAATAGTAAACACTAGCATATTTTATGAAATTCAGAAAAAGACATGAAAACTACACACCACAATTTCTTGAGTAAAACATCTAATAACAGTTGAAATAAATAATTGTCACGAGCGACTAATCATTAAAACCGATGCATCACAGTGGCAGCAGGCACAAACAATCAGTATGGAAATTTTTTTGAATAGATAAAAGGATGAATCACAATGAATAAGAATTGATATAAAAACTAATTTTAATCGTATCAAAGGAGATTTATTACATAATATAAAATATAGAAAAATTAATTAGAAACAAATATTGATTGCAGAATTTTGAGATAAAATCTGTAAGTCTGACTAGCATTTGTATAAGGCTCTTTAAACGAACTGTCAAAAAGGTCATCCCGTTTCTTTTTCTTCAGAAAGAAGTAATTGTAATTAAGCAGTAGGTGGATTCGCCACTCAGCTATACCCACGTTGGTACTGTACCACGCGTCAGTTTTAAACATAAGTTTGAAGCAATTTTTAGATTCATTACAATTATATCTTAGCTTTTAGATACAATACGATTATGCTTAGTTTTTTAGATTCAATACAACTTATGTTGCTGCCTTTATGTTTAAAACAATAAACACACCGATAGGAAGTTTCTTAAGGATAATTGCTACTCATTTGCATGTCTGATGAGATAAAATCTGGAAGTCTGACTAATGTTTATACGAGACTCTTTACACGAATTGTTAAAAATGCCCTCGAAACTACTTTTTTTTCTGAAAGCAATTGATATGGAGGCCGCAGGTGGATTCGAAACTCAGCTATGCACACGTTGGGACTGGTTTAGGCATCAATGTTAAACATATATTTGAACCAATGTCTAGTCGTAGTTTTTTTTTTTATTTTATTATAATTAGGTTGTAGTTTTTTAGATTCACTGCAATTTATGTTGCGAATCCACAAATTATTTTCTTTAACTTATTATTATTTTTTGTTGATATTATTTTGTGTAAATTCTTCTTGATTAATTCATTCCTTGTTTCAAATATTTCTAAAATTTAATTTGATGGCTCTCTTTACTACTGTACGTAACCGATGTTCAGTCTAGTGACAACGTAGAAAACTATTGTGAAAGAAGGCACAAATTTAAAATCACTAATAATGTGTGTTACTGTTATTATTTTAATCACTCAACAGATTATCCTGAATATATTTGTGTCTCATATTTACATATTTGCGAAACACCAGGAGTTAACATTATTTGTGTTCGAGTATGAAACGACTCAGCAGTCTATTGTTCTATTTTGTAGCATATTGATTTCGTCTACCTTTCTGCATACATTTTCACTAGTGGTATCGCATGGCTGGCGTCAGTCATTCAATTGCTATTTTATATTATGTTACACAGATCTAATTCATAGTTCTTCAGTATCCAAAAAAAGAGTAGACGATGCGTGAATTTATTGCTTACGAAGGCTTGCCTTTCCATACCACTATTTTTTCTCAAAAGGAATGGAAGTGCTTTACTGATTAACACTTTTAGTGATAATAACAGCGATGTGTCCTATAGTGAGCTTTGTGTTACGAATAAGCCAGAGGATTATAGTTTTTATTCTAATAGTAATAATACATAAAGTAATAAAGAAAAAGTTTAATACCTCTTAATCACAATTCTAACGATGTGGATTTACTATTTAAAAAAATTCTTTGAAATAAAATTGTTAAAATAATTGATCTAGTTAGGAATCAATGAGGCATATTTGACCGTTTTAGACTGACAACCAGGCTACCTGCGTGGAATTTTCTTTGATTTTTTTTTTCAAATACCAGGCTTACAGGAGAATCTATTACCTCTGAGATAGACAATGGCAAATTAGTGGATTTTATGTAGAATGAGATCCGACAACCTCGATTCATATAAATGTCAATTTCATTCAAATTTAGCAAGGCGTATCATTGGCATGAGGTTTCAGTTTTCGTTTTCATTTCTTTCTAATATGACATTTTACTAATTATTGATATTTTTAGGATTGATGTGTTAGGTGAGCATTTTTTAGTATTTTTAACCCATGTTAGAATGAAATTGTTCTCAACATTGATTAGATTCATATCCTAACTTTTCTTTCGATCTTTTCATCCTTAACAAATTAAGATAACTCTGCCTTTTCTCTGCGGAATTATTTTCTATATATCCTAAACATTTTGATGACTAACACATATTATATTAATTTAACATTTAATGGATAACAGCAATGTCGATTGAATTAAATTGAAATATAAGAATGCAAATTGAACAATAGGAATATAAGGATGCAACTGGATTCACCAAACTATTATTTATGGAATCATGCATTTCTAATTTAATGCCGGTTCCGTAAGGATTCATGCGGAGGGGAGCAGACGTGAGCATTCCACGCGGATGCTCGTTTAAAATTATCTTGGGAAAACATAGGTGCAGAAAATATGTCGCCTTTTGTAAAGCTGGATCTACAGCATCTCTGTCGTTAATGTGGCTGAATTATTATTATTATTACTGAATTATTGTGGTTATTAAATCGAAGTGCTCTCAGCATTTTAAAAACATAACAATAACACTAATATGTATGGAACCGTATATTTGATATGCAATTAAGTAAAAAAAATTACTTTTTTCATATACTTTAAAAAGACTGTATATCAAATTTGTAATGATATTTAGCAAACAAGGGAAACACTATATTTAGTTAATAAGGAAAACGTCATATTTAGTTAACAATAGAACAAAATATTTAGCTACGAATGGAAACCTCATATTTAGTTAACAAAGGAAATCTAATATTTAGTTAACAACGGAAATCAAATATTTAGTTAACAATGGAAACATAATATGTTACAAAATAGAAATACAGTATTTAGTTAACAGTGGAAACCTTATATTTAGTTAACAATGAAGACATAATATTTAGTTAACAATGAAAATATAATATATTTAGTTAAAAAATGAAATTTAATACATAGTTAACAATGGAATCCTAATATTCAGTTAACAATAGAAATCTAATATTTAGTTAACAACGGAAATTTAATATTTAGTTATCAATGACTTCATAGCAAGCACCACAATATTTCATCCAAGTACGCAGAAAACGAAGGTAAAAAATTTGAGGAAGCACCTCCTTAGACCATTAATATCCTTATCCTGACAGCAAATATTTTCGAAGTTGAGTTACCTGTGGTCGGTTCTCGCAGATGGAAAATATAGCACAGATGCAGGAGAAAAAACTGGAAAGGGAATTGCAAAAAGTATTTTCGCCATCTTATTAACATATGTAATAAGAGTGGAAAGTATTTACTGGTCTGCCGCACTTACTAGAGGTCCTTGCGTCTTCATTTGAATATGGAAATTTGCGAGTTCGCCTAAAAATATATTTGAAAAATAACAACTTCAGGACGTTCACAACACGAAGTCTATTTTGGAAGTCAGATGTGAGTAAAAGGATAAAAAGATAGATTCCTCTACCAACTTGTCCTGTATCCTTGAAAATATTATATTCTGCTTTCGAAAGGAAGTATTAGTAATCTAAGGATTCTGGGAATAAAATCATAATCTATTGAAATATTTCCATCAGCCCAAGTCACAACTTCATACTGTGGTAAATATTGATATGTATTTACTTTCTACACCAAAAAGCATGTAAAATATGCATTGAAATTGGATTAGATTTCCTGAGCAAATAACACACAAATGTGCTGGCTATTTATTAGTTTATGGATAAATTGAAAGGAAATGTGACATCGAGATATACTGGTAATGAAATCAAATTTCAAACTATTGAAAGTTTGCATATTTTTATTGGTCGTCTGAATTCTGAATCATGATTCTATACAAAATAAATTGATCTTTAAAGCTAACTTAAATTTACATTTAAAACTCACTTAAAATTATCTTTAAAGCTAGTACCTGAAAAAGAAAGGAGAGTTCACAAAGAAGAAATTTTTATGTCAGTAAAGATATGTTTTAATATATATTTACTGAAGATGTTAAATTTTATAATATAAATAAAGAAACTTTTATTCATTGCTGGAAACAACTGTATGGAATTGACATGTTTTTCGATACAAATTCGATACTTTCTAGCATTCCCTCAATATCATTCAACACATGTTCAGGGATTTTGAGAATTCCTACTACTGCTATTTTTGGGGGTATATGAAATTTATGCATAGTTATTGACTTCTGGAGATATTTTAGAAGTAAAAAAAAGTTAACTGTTATTATTGTTTTCTAATTTACAATGTAGGCCATATCAGATGTGACAAAAGAGTTTAAAAGCTTATTAAATTGTTAAGTTTAATTTGTTCGAGGAGAATTATTTGTATATAAAAACTAAAATTATTATAGCTTTTAGAATATATATCTGATCATAAAGGAATATTAACAATGATTGTATTTTTTTTTTTTTTTTGTAAATAATTTTTGCCATACACAGTAATTTTTTTACCGTTTCAATAAATATTTAGTCTGACCACATGTAAATAACAGTAATTAATCAACATTTGACCTCATTAAAATAAAAATACTGATTTTGGAAATTTCAAATGGACAATAGCGATTAACAGTGATACAGTATAAAACAATAGGTAGTATTAATTTGAAAAAAAATCAGGATAAATTACTTCGCAACAAATAGTATTGTTAACTTTTTTTCTCTTGTTTTTTATAATATGATGAACTAGTAATCAGGGATTCATTTCAGTTCTTTGTACAATGAACTTTAAACAACAAATTAAAATAAATTTGCTTTTAACATAAACAATTTAAAGTATGAAGCAAGAAAACTAACCATCAAAAATTGTTGAGTCGATTACAAAATTAATTATATCATGCAACTACTGAGGTCCTGTAACTATATTCAGTGCATGGGGCATGCCCGATTTATTATAAATAAACCTATCTTTTATAGCTTTCGTAAATGGGGCGTTGTATCCTAATTTCAATATCAAATTGATTTACTTAATTTTATTACAGGCCTCTAAATGAAGGCCGCAAAAATCTGGAATTTAATATTACAGTCATTTTTAGTCTCACAGAAGTAAAAGTATTTGTGTTGCATCTAATAGGAAGGGTATCAGCGTTTAATAACTATCAGTATGGAAAATTGGGAAATTTGAAAAAAAAACGATTATATGTCTTCCAATGTTTATATTTTTAAAATACAAGTGTAACAGCATTACGTCATACGTCATTTAAAGCATTTTAGTGTGGTGAATTGTGTATCTGCTATTAATGATTGCAAAAATTAAGTCACTAGTCTGCAACCTGCATATATTATTGCTTATAAGCCAGTTCTGAGAATTATATGATAAATATTTCTTAGGAATCTCATAACCTCGTTATAAAGTATTTATTTCCATTTGAAATTAAAAATTAAACTGAGTCTATTTCTATAGTTCCTTACCATTATTTGAAAATGGGACAATTTCCGATATCCATCAGAAACTTTTATTTGATATTTGCTTCTGCGTGAGAATAAGAAACGAAGCTTTCGTGCCTATATAGTATATTGAAATTTCAAGACTTCAACACGTGCAATAGCTTCTTAGAGGATTTTTTTTTTATCTTTACATCAATGTAGTGTTTAAGTCTTCCTTGTATTGTAAACAAATTTTAAACTTTAGATCTCAAATAAATCTCAGTATTTTGAAATGACTAAGTTGCTTACGTCTACCTTCTAGAATAAATATTCCTGGGCAGAATTAACTACGAAGCGAGAATGAGGATTCTATGAAACGATGTTATTTCTATATTTCTGCTTTGATATCCACGTGGCATGAAGAAATAGTTCTGCTAATTAGTGTTCTATTTATTAATAAAGACTTATTTTCATTATACGGAGCTTATTCTACAGGGAGATCCAAAAGTCTGGCATAATTTGAAAATAAATAAATATAAAAAAGGCCGTTTGCAAAAAAGAACAAAAAAATATTTTTTTGTGTCAAATAATAAAACTATTAATGCTAAAATATGAAGCTTTTGGCCCTCTAAATGGCGCTAAGCTTGAAGAGCACAACATAACATAATATAACATAATTTGAACACAACATAATATGCCAGGAAGATTAATGGCTAATAATATTTCAAAATGCAGTCCGTCGCATAAATCAGAGGAAAGGAAATACTTCACTATTTACAACATTATGCAATATTTCTGGTTGTATGGAATGGTGTTTGTGGAATGTATAAAGTATCTTTTAACATTGTAAACAAATCTGGCTTTGCAAAGAAACTAGGCTTCAAATAGGTTGGCAACTAAAAGTAACAAGATTTATGTCTGGATGGTCACTCTGGCTAAGACTGTTTTTCCCCAAATTTTGAACGTTGCAGTTGCTTACAGGAGTAAAAATAATACGCGTCTGGAAGCAAAAATATTAATTGACTATAATAACATTTGTGATATTGTTAAAAATAAACACTTTCAAAATTCAATATTTTTACAATTTGAAATGTTAATGCAGTGCAGCAATGCCCTCTGACTACGTTGAATCTGTTACATATTTATCTGCCCTCGTGGTGACAATGACATATTAAAATAAGCGGTATTGCTAAAAAAAACATTCACAAAATTCAATTTTATTAAAATTTGATATATTTTGTAAAACTTCATAACACATAAAATAGCTTTAATCTTATGCAAGTAGTATTGTAGTAAAACTTAATACATAAATAATTTAAAAAATATCTTTAACAAATTGGGGAAGTATATTCTTTAAAAAAAATTGGTTTATTTTATGTACCATTATTGATTAAATATTATAATTTAATGTAGACTTGAAATGCAATAATTTATTGAAGTATGTAATGTTCTAACACAAAATTTGAAATATTTTACATAAAGCATTATTCACGTTTAATTGTCAATCTTTGAATTTACCTATTCCTCTTTTGTAATTTATAAGCTAGATAAATCTTTCAATAAACAACTAAAAAATTTGAATAAATGTAATGAACATAATAAATATGAAAATATTTATTCAGGATTTGCAACTCCATTCATTTTGAAACATGTGCATTTTCTCAGTACTGTATTCATTTTGAATACATAGGAAGAAAAAAAAACCTCATCTATTCAAATCGATTCATAAAACGCTGCTGAAATTTAGTACAAATTTACCATCGGCATATAAATATTTAAATGTGGCATGCAATAAATATGCAAATCACTACGTAATTCATTTTAAAACTAAAATTCTACATGAAAATTGATACAGTGAATTAGCGTATTTATTCAAGCTTTTCTAAATGTAATTTACAATTTATTCATCATATATATATTGGTTCATTGTAATTTGATTTATAATATTTTCTAACTTTAGTAATACTTCAACATTCAAATAAACAACCTGGTACATTACAGCGAGATTAAAATTTTAATGTCATTATAATGAAACTGCTATTGAATAACTCAAGTTATTTTGAGTATGCTTTATCAAGATTCGTCAGAATGGCTTATGAATACATTGAGATTTGTTGCAGAGTGATTCCCTAAGAATATGAAATGAGAAGTGATAGCTTTAGATGGTGTTCATGGGTGATTGTCCCAATCTAGGTTCTTCACTGAAGTAAACCTGGGAACAATCAAGCAGTAATCTTACTATCTTTATGAAATTCTATTTCAAAATATCCTTCAATGTATTTTATTTTCCTAGTAATGACTGTAATTGCATATTTGAATAATCTCGTTCTCTTGTCTGCTTTTTTGCGTACAGTACATATTGGGCCAAAAGTGGGGCAATTTTTATTGAAATTTATGACTGAAGAATGTTAAAGAAGTTAAATTAATTAATTTGATGGTTTTGAGGTTTAATCATGAAGAACAATATGTAGCATGAGATCATTCCGATGGATAATTTTGGTAAATAATTGAATAATGTCTGGTGAAAAAATTCATAAAAAAAGGGTTAAATATCTTTTAATTCCTATTTTATTGTTATTTTTAAGAATCTATAGCTATATTAAAATTATTTATGATTAAAAAAAAAATTTAATGAAATTAGCAGATAATATTTGAAATTGTTCTGATTTGAGTGATATAAAAAAAATCCCGGATAAAAGTCCTATCAGCAAATTTCTCAAAAGTGTAAAAAAAAAATAGTCGTAATAACATGAAATACAAAAGTATACATTTACCCCTTCTGATAAATTAGCGAATATTTCTAAACAGGACTGTGTATAAAAAAAATTGAACCATAGATAAAAGAAAAGAAAACTTCTTGTCTTCAACTTATAAAATTAAACTTTTTTGAGTCATTACACAACACTGATACGTCAATGACATTTTTTGACACTAAATAGCAAGGCACTTATTTTCTCCTCCAAAATAAATAATGGTTACAATTTTCAATAAATTTTCCCGAATTTTAAGAGAAACTACTATATGTTTGCTTAAGCAAAGGAAACATAAATCGAACCTCCTTTTTTATGGAGACTATTTATTTGAAAATGATACAATGAAAACATTGTATAGCAATGAATAAATCATTTTATGCGTAATTTAATTCTTGAAAACCTATCAGTTTTTATTAATCCTTCAATGAGTCTAATTGGATGAATTGAATAATTGAATAAATCAAGTTAATCATTCAAAGATCGGCAAATATTTAAAAAACTTATGTGAAGTAATAGAAATTTTAATTTTTAATTGTAAATCAGCACTCATGAATCTTAAATTTCAATTTACATATTTTTTGTCTGAAATTGCAGTAATAAACATAATTAATATACATACAATTTCCGGACAATTTTATGAATAAAATAATATAAAAAGCACATTAATTGGCTGAAATAATTGTGAAATTAAATGGCATAATAAGGTATTGTTTTTATTATTTCTCTTTTAATTAGTTGTCCAAGTCATAACAACTCTTCCATGTGTAAAAAAACTCACAATTATAAAAATAAATTATTAAATGAAGTCGACAAACACGATTAATGTGTGACAATAAAATATTTCATACTAAATGGTAAGACCTATTTACTCACACCACAAAGTGAAATAAATCGTAAATCATTATAAATGCTTTTGGAACACCTCCTTGTCTATCCAGGTGCGAAAGGAAAACAGGTCTGAAAAGTTCCTACATTACTTAGTCCAGGATCACAAACAGCTGCTTAGATCAAGAACTTTTTATAATGTCTTTTAGCATCCATGTGAGACAACACATGTATGCCTAACAAACATCGACATTCATTCTGAAAAATGCCATCTAGGTGCTATCTGCGCCGTGAAACAGCATTTATGTATTTCTCTCCATGTGTGAGGAATAAAAAAAGAGCCTTATGAAGCGTTTGGAGTCGCATCATGTATTATGCATAAGGAATTTTCGATGGCCAGAAACTAAAAAAAAAAATAGTATTAGGGTGATATCGAATACGGATAAATGCACAGGCAACATAAAAGCGGTTCTCTAAACAGTCCTCCCCTTCCTCCATTCCCAGAAGTGCAGACCCTTTGCCTCACTGCTTGCAATTTGAATCGTTTGGAGGTAGAGTAGTTTAAGTTTGTTGTACCGCCCTGCACCAGTGTTTTGTTGTCTTCAGACGACTTAAATGTAGCAAAATGATTTTGATCAAATTCACCTGAACTTATTACAATAATAAAATCACAAATGCGATGCAGAGTTTAAGTTAGACAAAATTATTCTATTGAAAAAGTTTCAGTTTCGAGTTTGAATCCCGGCGATGCCCTGGATATATATAGTGGTTCAGAATCCACTGTGTGTGCCGGTCTAATATGATCGTAGAGCATTGTGGGTTTAGTAACGCTTCCGTAGCACATCTTCAAGCTACACGTGCCAAATAGGTAGTGCTTAATGAGTAACAAGGGTGCAGCCCTTACTTATGGCATAAAGATTAACTGTATGTATTGCCAGCTGCATTAGAACAATGACATAAAATAAAGTTAAGAACGCTTTGCCAAAAAAATATAATAATAAATAATAATAATAAAGTGATAACTTTTAACTATTATTTCAGATTAATACTAAAATATTATTAATACTATTAATTAAAATTAAGTAAAATAGTATTACTATTAATTAAAATTAAATGTATAACACTAAAGTATAGGCTTTTCACCATAATGTAATTAATGTAAGAAAATAACGATAGTTTTTTACAGCAGTATATTAATGTGTTTTTTTATTTATTTTTTTTTTTTATTATATAACACTACACTTCTGTATTTCAATGTGCAAGTATTCTGCTAACAACTTAAGTTTTCAGGATTACATACAATGACGTGATAATCTAAAACAAATTCCTTTTATTTAATTTTTATCAAAATAAAAATACAGATTTTCCCAATTAAGTTGTTTCTAAAGTGACTGCAATATTTTGAGCTCAGAAATATTTCCTAAAATTACATTTGATTTCCAAAATTACTGGTTTATTAAATGTTAAATAGTAAATATATTTAAGAAAAGTCAGATATGACATTTTCGCTGCATTTCTTATTGATTGAAAGCGTCATTTATTTAACGTAATTATTTGTGAATGGCTTTGCAAACTAAAAACAGCTCTTTGATATTCTATATATATATATATTTTGTATTTCTGTTATCATTCTTTGAAGATAGAATGTCAGAAAGAAATGTGTTCTGAACTTTCTCAAATCCTATAAATGTTTTTATGTCGCCCAACACAGAACAGTATTGTACAAAGAAAGTCGAAATACGTCTTTTTCGAATTCCTGAATATGCGTAGAATAAACATTCTTTGGATATGTACAAAATTCCTAATGGATACCTAGATTAGTTTCTAAACAGATCCAAAGGATTACCATTTGGGGAAAAAGGAAAGTTCCAAATCTTTTGGAGGGTCTGAACAAAATCCTTCTAAAGGATTGCGGACGTTCTTTTTTCATATTTTTTTTCTGGATTATCGCCCTAAAAAAATTCAAAAAGTGTCTTACTTTTTAGAGTACCTTGCAAATGTTTTAGATATATTTTTTCTACAAGCTTAAGATATATAAATTAAAATTAAGGATTATGAAATTATTTAATTTTTTTTTGTATGGTATAAAATTTGAATAAAGTTTCGCTTTCATATTATATCTTAATAGTGTAATGCGATGTGTGTAATATATTTGATAGTAATCAGAAACTCTTGAAGTTCCCCCGAATAACTGGAAAGAAAAGAAATTTTGTAGGTGGGTTTTTGAAGATTTGGGAATATGAATTCTATAAAGAAATTGATTCCAAAATTTGCTCGATAAGGACAATATGAGGCTTTGCAATCTTAATCTATATGCCAACAAAGTATAGTTATAATGAATTAGTATCCAATCAACAAAACAGGATTTTATACACACGTTTTATTTTTAAAATCATGTTCACCTACTTTTTTTTAAACAAGAATATAATCTGGTGAGAAACATGTTGCAAGCTTATCTTAATATGGTCGGAAATATGTTTCCCACAGCCATTGTTTAGTTATCTTTTAAAAAAACGGTTTGAGATCCTAATAAAGATATACAATAATTTTGCATCATACAATTTTTGGCATCAGCAGCACAATATACAATCCTGGTTTTGTAAGTGTACATGATACATTAAACTGTTTCGAAATTTTCAGTTGCGGCACTGATATCTCTCAGTTTTTCACTGAAATATTATTTTCAAGGTTTGTCATGTCTTCAAGTATTGCAAAACACCATGTCACCTATCTGTCATACATCGAATTATTTTAACTAAACTCATAACAAAAATATTTTATGAAGAAATCTATGACTTGTACTTCCTGAAAAAATAGCTCATCGAATTGAAACTCCCTTTAAACTCATAGAATTGAGTTAATTATTAAAAAATGATTGCAATGATTGTTGATATTTTTTGATATTAATTGATAATAACATTGAATATTTTTTGATAGTAAAAAGTAATATATAAAGCTTTTTATTTTCAGAGACACAGCATAAAACTATACAAATACATGGTATACTTAAATATTTTTTGTATTCTTTGAAACAAAATATGAAAATTTTTTTATATAAGAAAAAAAATCAATGAAATAAAAGTTTTACATTAATAAATTAAATCGATTCCTAAATTTAAAATGGCAGACCCATAAGACAAGCTTTTAAAACAAAGTAAAATAAGTTCAACGTCATTAGACTAAAAACTGAGGCCTTAAATAAAGTTATTAATTTTTTTCTATGGATAAATAATGATCGAAACCAGGCAGTATTTTTTTGAATCATAAAAAATAGCTAAAATCTCAAAAATGTTCAATTTTAATAATCTAACTATGAAAAAAAGGAAATTAAATTTTCATACATTTCAGAAATAATTTTATGTGCATTCTATCAGATCTAAAAAATACAAGCAGAATTCTGAACTATTTTTTTTTTTTTTTTTTTTTTTTTGCGTTACTCTTAATTTTTTTTAAAACGAAATTTAATTCTGGATAATTGTGCTTTTTTATGATATTATTTTACGTAATTTTTCCTTTATATGAAGAATAAATATATTTTTTAGAAAGAAGTGATAAGTTACTTTTGTCTGAAATTTTCTTTAAATTTTTTTGATTATTAGGATTTAAAATATTTTATCATTATTCAATAATTATTTGTAAAAACAATGTGCTATATTTACACTGGAAAAACTTTACGCCTTTTAAACTTGAGCACTTATTTTATTATTATTTGGTATAAAATGAAATGATCTATTAAATGAAAAGTTTAATTTAATTTAATATCAATTGTAATTAAATAGGTGTTCACGTTATATGAAAAAGGATACATGAGCTATTAGCAATTCATTTGGGACTCAATGCTAACATGAGCAAGAAAACTCAGGATTGAATCCCCTCGTATCTTCCATGCAGCCACTTCTTTCAGAAACAGAGACATGACGGAGATTGCCACAACGTGTGTAACCGTCTTACATCCCAAATATGACTGCATAGCGGGAGTTTTCGAGGTTTTTCTCCATATGATATGAATACACGGAACTGATAATCATCAAAATTCTACTGAAAGACAAAAAAGCTTTTACACGTTTGGACTATGATTTAATACACTGCTATAATATAAACGAAGGGAAAAAAAATAATTGCACTTTAGTTAAATATATAAGGATGCAAAAGTAAGTAAATTAATAAATATATAAAAATTTGTACACATGTTGAACAAATAAAATAATTTTTTTTTCATAATTTAATATTACATAACTGTATTGTTATCTCTGGAAACAAATGATCCCAATGCAATACAAACGATACAAAAAGTTACAAAATAAAGAGCGCTAATGATGAGGAGAGTGTCACAGATAATAAATACCATAATTCATTTGGAAAATACGACAAAAAACATGAAAATAATACATCTAAGAGAAAATACTGCCTTAAATTTTTTTTAGATACTGAAGCTATAATCTAAGACCATTTATACATAAATTTTAGAAAGTGTTTTTTGCATATATATTTACACTTAATCTTTTACAAAGACGTCTCTATATAATCACCGTCAGTTATATATGTCTGTAAGCATCGATTTAAATATTGATATATATATATATATATATATATATATATTATATTATATTATTAAGTATATATATATATATTATTAATATATATATATTATTAAGTTGAAAAAGGATTTCCAAAACAGTTAAACCAAAAATATAAATTTTATGACAAATGTTTAAAAATGTTAAATTGGATGCAAAACAGATTTTTCCATAACTTTATAAATTAAAGTTCAACAAATTCGGAAGTTTTGGGGACAATCTAATTAATCTACCACCTGTAATTTACTAGCTATTTTCTCTCAAATTATACATCCATGTAATTTTTACTTTCATACAGAATTAATCATGATCCTAATATATTTTGAACCTTAGTAAACATTATTGGAAAAGCAAACTGTTTTTTTCTTTTTTTTTTCAAATTTCTAATTTAAGTCATTTGTTTCTCGAAATGAAAAATATTATCATTATAAATTTTAATTAGTCTTGTGCATGCAGATAGGCAAAAAGAAAATGTTAATTATTTTAATGTTAGAAATAATAAACAGTTGATTGTGATTATCCCAGGATATTTATTATTCAATGTGTTTCGTCTAAAAACAAATAGAATACTGTTTTTCATTTGTAAATATTAGTAAATGTTATGCATATGAAATATTTAGTCCCAATATTTAGTTGATAAATTCAAATACTATTTACGAATCACAAAATAATTAGAAATCTACGTTTCTATACGCATAGTGCATGTTGTTACTTATATTTATTATCAAGTCAGAATAATTTTTTCCCTAAATATTAAATATCTGTTATAACCCCTTAGACTATAAGTTGTCAATACCATAGATCACTGTTAATGCGCTATTATAATTCGCAGTTTATATTTTTATGATAACTTATTTGATAACTCTTTTTTAATAATGAATTTCTTGTTTTATTTTATTGATATAATGATTAATTTGATAAAAAAAATCACCGAAAATAAAAGCAATGATTTTTATCTCTTCCCACTTAGAGAATTCCTTCAATTAAACACAAATTCAAAATAAGAGGTTAAGGTGAGGTCATGGATCAAGGATCCCATTTTTAACCATGTTAATAAAACTTTGCTAAAATTGATGGAATGCAAGAGAATAGTAATGAATAACATGTGTAACTTATTAGGTGATTGCATGATGTAAAACTCATAATTATCAATGCCATTTATTAAATCAGTATAAATTGCTTTTAAAAGAATAACAATTTGATTTATGTCTATTAATTATATTTATATTAAATATAATTATTATTATTAATTATATTATTAATGCCATCGATATTCGAAAATATAGATGAAGAGACGAAAGCATATCTATTTTGAACTCATAATATATTAATCCCAAATTTCAGCAAATGGGCATATTTTTTCGATTTTGTTAGAAGTAAATTGTACAAGAGGTAATACTAATATTTCCAAACAAAGACCAAAATTTCTAGTATGGATATATAAACATAGTATATTCAGTGAGTAGTGCACATAGAGGAATAATTTTAGAACTGCACCTGATAAATTTTAGACATTCTATCGCTCAGAACTCCTTAAGAATTTCATGCAATTTTTATGCAGCATTTGATGAGTTAATATGAGTATTTACTAACGTTTGGAAGTTGAAAAGAGGTGGAATTTTGAGGGAAAATTGTCTTTGAGCATAGCATTCTCAAAAGCAGATTGCTCGAGTACAGACATGTGACACCCATTCTTATGTCGAGTATAATACATAAAAGCAATTAAAAGATCGACCGAAAGCAACCTTGGACAAAGCCATGAAAGAAACATAAAAACATGGTGGTAAATACAGATCAACATATGTCTATTAAAATGATACGTATTAACAGTTTAATTATTTCTGAGGTATCTCATTACGTTTCTACGGACACATGAAATCGAATTACAAATGTTACTGTTTCTAGAAAACTATGCGAGAGAGGCCTCTTATATAGTATCCCAAATACCTCATTTAAGAGCACCACTCTCTTCTAAATAAGAATCCGTTCAACGTTTTTCAGAGAACATAGTCATATTACATTTGAGAATCTATAGATATTATATTTAGAAAACATGCTTATATTATATTTGAGATCAGTATGGGGGCCGTTCTATTTACTAGAGTCCCTATTCACCACAGCCACTCATTCTCGATATATAATGGATTCCTGCTGTAAAGAAACAGGGATCTCTTGTATGTCCTCTAATCTTTAAGAAAGAGACCACTGCAGCTGTAGAGGTTTTATGGTCCAGGCAGACATCATGTTGAAATGTCGCATATGTCTATATAGTTATATATGTCTGTAAGCATCGATTTAAATATGAATACATATATCTATATATATCCGAAGATGAAAAAGGATTTTCAAAACAGTTAAACCAAAAATATAAATTTTATGACAAATGTTTAAAAATGTTAAATTGGATGTACTGTAAAACAAATTTTTCCATAACGTTATAAATTAAACTTCAACAAATTCGGAAGTTTAACAAAACATAGTCATATTACAGTTGAGAATCTATAGATATTATATTCAGAAAAAAATACTTATATTATATTTGAGATCAGTATGGGGGCCGTTCTATTTACTCGAGTTCCTATTCACCACAACCACATATTCTCGACATATGCACTGCTGTAAAGACACGGGGATCTCTTGTCAGTCCTCTAATCTCTAAGAAAGACACCACTGCAGCTGTAGAGGTTTGATGGTCTAGGCAGACATCATGTTGAAGTGTCGCATAAATCTCCATGTTTCATCAAAGACTCTGCGACTGCTGTGAAGTGCACAGAATTTCAGGGGTGTAGTTGCTCTTGATTGGATTTCGATGTAAGACAATACTTAGATGCATTTCGATATATGCAATAGACTTTATTGGCTATCGAATTTCTGGAAAGTTAAGATATACGTAGGGTGGATTGAGCAGCTAGATAAATACCAACTACACGTTACCTTTTCATACAAATTTCATTAAAAACTGTTCAATAATTTTAAAAATAATCGATTAATAATGTATTAACAAATTGAGCATTATTATCGAGCATTTTTTTTTTAAATTTTATAACCAGTGTATTTCAATGAACTTTTATTATATAATTTAGCAGAAAACAAATAATTTACTTTTCAGAATAGTTATTTTTTTTTGCACTCCAATTAGGTTAGCAATAATTTTCTTCGGCAAGCAAATTAGGAAAGCATAAGGCTTCATTAAATTAGATTTTAAAAATGTGGGTCACAATTTTCCTTTAATATAATAAATTACACAGCTGTTCCAAAGATTTAACTGCATAAAAGCAATGTGCTTCTGTATATCGATGATAAATTTATTCAGAAATTTAGATAAATCAACATTTTATAATTCCATGAGTAATAATAAATCCTTTACATATAGTTAAATCTTGTAAACAGTTCCTTATTGAACTTCGTTAGTTTCTAATATGTACTTTAAGATAAATTGATCGGCTTCCATATCTCTACTCTTGTGAGTCATTATAAATGTTTAAATTAAAGCTTTATGCTCTTTATAATTCCATCCTAAATTAAAATATAAATTATAACTCTGTTTTCCTGATCCTTCAGATAAGCCTATTTATTAATATTTGATAAAAATTGAAAATTAATTATATATATATATCTTTACCATTATTTATACATCGTTTACATAATTATACATATTTTTACTCTCTATATATATTTTACCATTATTTTTAAATCTATATAATTATTAAAAGCGAATTTTCACAAATTGTATTTAACTAAATATTAAATGGATTTGTTTAATCGACTCTTATCAATTCGACATTTTTGGTACTTTTATATTTTAATGAGTAACTTTAACATCTTAAAACTAGAATGTTTGGCTTGCAGCGTAAAAAAGTTTCAAATTGTATTAAATAAAATTTCAATGAATTTAATTATTCTTAAGCCCAGAGTGGTCTAGTGAACAATATATTGAATTTCTGAATCAAAGATAGTTGTTTCAACTTTCAACTATAGTATAGATACAATAAATACAATAATTTCAATCTCTATGACCATGACATATCTGTAAATCGGAATGCCCTTCGTTTGGGTTCCAAGAGAATGGGATGAAACTGTCAACCTAAAGTTGTTTTCCTTAAGAGATTTCGTTAAAAACTAGGGTGACTTATTGTTACTGTAATTGTATCAATACAACTTGAGATGCTAAATAAAAGAGAATCAGCAACACAAAACTAATGTTCTAATGGTGAATTAATTAAGTAAAAATGTTTAGCTTTTGAAAACGACAATATTTTTGCTTTTAGATAAAAAAATGTTGCTTTTATTTAAAATTAAAAAAAAATTACGTTTCAAAAAAAAAAAAAAAATAAATAAATATTATTGGCGTAATATTGGAAATTAATAATTAACATGTTTCAAATAGAAAATACATAAATTTCCATAAAAGTATATATATTTTTTTTATCTGGGTAAATTGTACCAATCTATTTTTGAAGATATATTGCTACTTATACAAATTGCATCTTTAGTATTTTCAGCATTTCGTTCTAAATGTCTTCCTTTAATTCTTGAGTCACAAGCTTCATTATTTATTAAAAAAAAAATCTTTTGCCATTTAAAATACTTCAATATTTCTTAATGAATTTTTTTTTTGTATATAAGACTAGATTATCATAAAGAATGTGTCGCTGGCTAGCTAGAGGACTTTTTAAACTTGTTTTCACGAATGTAATTACGATTTTTGTTTTAATTGTTGTCTTTCCCATAAAATTAGTATCCGGAGATGGACTAAGAATTTTTAATTCAATTCTCATTTGTCACAGATCATACATTTAGGATGTATAAATCATTAATTTCAGTTAATTACAGCATGCAAGCACTGATAGGGCGATTTATTTCAACATAGTCATTAGCTATTGGCCGTGACCATTGGCATGGATTCTGAAATAAGTCAGTCTTGTAATATGCAAATTTTACCGGGTTTTGATGATAATTTTCGATTGCCAGCAAATTCCAGAATCACAGATCATAATTTTCGAGTATTATTTTATTAGGAAACTAAACAGACATTAGAGAATACTTTACTTTCAATTTTCTAGTCAAATCTATAGATAATTAAGATATAAAAATATTTTGTTATTAATCGCTATCCTGAATGTATAGTTTCACTTACATTTTTTATTATTCTTTGTATCTTATATAACACAACAGTATTAGTTATTAAGGAAATAACAATTAGAAAACGTTTGTTAAAAAATGCATTAGAATTTTTCTTGGATTGATGAAGTAATTTTCCACTTAGCAATACTCTGAATTAATATAATTTATTATTTACAAAAAATAAAAACTAAAGATTTAAGTTTGATTCACCAATGCACGATTAAATTACAAGTACAGTTCATTCCAAGGTCAGAAATTTTCAGAGTACTTAAGTCTACTTCGAATCTAAAAATACGTGGTCTGTGATAAACGAAACCACAAGGGATTTACTTCGAAAAATAGGCTGAAATTCCGGCCTATTCAGTTATTTCTGAGAAAAAAAATAAAAACAACACTTCTGTTCGACTCTTCTCAGAACTCTCTCTTTTCTTCTCCAAAAACCTGCCTTTAAGAAAATCTGTAAAGAGAAGGGTGGGTCAGTTTACCTCACTTGTCATTGCAGTAGACATTTCTCAGCTCGTGGTCTATCACCAGTCACAATGGAACAAATCATGGTTTAGTTCATATTCAATCTGTAGTTGTTTCGACATATGAAGATCGCATGGACGTTCGCTAATGTCCTGAGTCCCATTATAAATGATACTGAATATCTGCTATGAGATTTGAGTGACATGTTGTTCTCATAAGTATAAAACACTAATATGTAATGTAACTACCCACAATATTGCTTGTCTGCTGTCAAATTTAAGTGATTTGTTGTTAGTTTATACTTGTCAAATAACATATATTCCTCTCTCATAGGAATGAAATGTCAAAGCTCTTCCGTGAGAAAAAATTCTACATTACTCATGCATAAAATATAAATTTATTTTTCAATAGTAATTTTTAATTTTTCCAAAACTTATCACTTCTATACAACTGGAAACGAAAAAAAAAATTATTATAAACTTAAATACACTCAATTAAATATGCATCTATCCATATTAAAGAATTATCAGACCCTTATTTTTAGTTGTAGCAAAGACAAAACTAACAAAAAAAATGGAATTAAAGAAAGTCAATTACTAAGTTACTGAATTAAATTTTTCGAAATCATAATTAGATTATTGCATATAGTCGCAGCAAAAAGAAAACACCAAAACTGTAAAACATTTAATTAAAAACAGTCAGTTATTGTGTTACTCAAAGTGCTAGGTACTAAGAGACGTTACTAGATACTACGAGAAAGCCAAACTAAAATAGACATTTGTAAATGTTGCAATAATGCAAAACATATAAAGTGATCCAAAAGTGAGACAAATATAAGAAAATTAATAATTCGAAAATTAATAAAAATAAAAAAATGCCGTTTGACCAGAAAAGACGGGCAAAAACAGAGTTTTGTTTTCAGTCAATAAAAATTATTGTTTAAATAGTTAGTTTTTCATCATCACATGACGTTTTTAATATACAGAATAAATTTGCTGGTGGTGTATATAAAGCAGTTGTTGCAGGCAACGTTATCCTTCCAAAAGTTGTGGGAAAGTTGCTTCTTCTAGTTAAGCTGGCGTTTTATTTTCAACTGTAAACGACTCCAACCGTCAACATTTGCCATAAGTGGTCATAAAGGCCTAAACGTTGTGACTTTTAATTGTCAGGATATCTGAACTTAAAAGTGTTCTTTGCAGAACCAGATTTGTTTACATTGTTAAAAGAAACATTATATAGTCCACAAAAATTATTCCATACAAAATGAAATATTGCAGATTGCTATAAATAGTGTTGTGTTTCCTTTAAATTCTGCGACGGACTGCATATTGAATTATTATTAGCTATTAATCTGTTTGACGTATTATGTTATGTTCAAATTATTATGCCATTCAACAAGTAGCGCCACCAGGTAGACCAAAAAAATCATCTTTTCGCTTTAATTGTTTTATTATTTGACAAAAAAAAATCATTTTTGTTCCTTTTTTCAAACGCCATCTTTTACGTTTATTTATTTTCGAATTAGAGCTTTAAAAGTTTTGGACGACCCTGCAGAAAAAAGGTTCATGTAATAAAAATAAGTCTATTAATAAATAGAACACTAACTAGCCGAAATATTTCTTCGTTCCACATGGATATCAAGCAGAAATATAGAAATAACATAGTTTCATATAATCATCATTCTGATCTTGTTGCCCTTCTGTTATTCTGCCCAGGAATATTTATTCAGGAAGGCAGACGTAAACAACTTCAACAAAAGTCATTTCAAAATATTGGGATTTATTTGAGTTCTAAAGATTCAAATGTGTTTACAATACGAAGTTCTGTGAAGTTAAAAAAATTCCTATATAGAACTATTGCACACGTTGAAGTCTTGGAATTTCAATATATAGGCGCGAAATCTTCATTTCTTACTCTCGCAAATATTAAATAAAAGTTTCTGATGGAGATCGGAAATTCTCCCATTTTCAAATAATGGTATGGAATTATAGAAAAAGATAACTCAGTTTAATTTTGAATTCCAAATGGAAGAAAATACTGTTCATAACGAGGTTATGAGATTCCTAAGAAATATTTATCATATAATTCTTAGAACTGTTATACATACAATAATATATACAGGGTGCATACTAGAGACTTAATATTTGCAATCATTGATGGCTAATACACAATTCACATCACTAAAATGCTTTAAATGACTTACATCTTCATGCTGCTGCACTTATATTTTTAAAATATAAACATTGGAGAACATATTATAGTTTTTCAAATTTCCCAGTTACCCATATTGATAGTTAGTAAAAAATGATAATCTTTCTATCAGACGCAACACAAATATTTTTACTTCTGTGAGACTAAAATTGACCATAATATTAAATTTCAAATACTTTGCGGCCTTCATTTAGAGATAGGTAATAAAATTAAATAAATAAATTTTTTCTAATCGAACGCCCCATTTATGAAAGCTATACAAGATGGGATAATCTATAATAAATTGGTCATGCCCTATGTACTAAATATCGTCACAGCACCTCTGTAGTCACATGATTTAATTAATTTTATAATCAACTCCACAATTTTTGATGTTTAGTTTTCTTGCATAAAATTTTAAACTGTTTCTGTTAAAAGCAAATTTATTTTAATTTGTTGTTTAAAGTTCATTGTACAAAGAACTGAAATGAGTCCCTGATAAATAGTTCATCGTATTATAAAAAAAGAGAAAATAAGTTAAAAATACTATTTGTTGCGAAGTAATTTATCATGAATTTTATTCTTATTAATATTTCATGATGTTTTATACGGTATGACTGCTAATCACCATTAGACATTTCAAAAGTTCCAAAATCTGTATTTTTATTTTAATGAGATCAAATATTGACTATTTATTCTTATTTACTACTGTAAGACGAAATATTTATTATAAGGTAAAAAATATTTTATGTGTGGCAAATATTATTCACATCAAATTCTTACACATAATTAAATTAAAAGATAAAATTATTTTATGACATCTAATATGGCCTATACAATAAATTTAAAAAGCAATAATAATTATATTTTTCTTACTTCAAAAAGTCCAGAAAGAATCCAAAGAAAAATGTCCAAAAAGTCCTTCCAAAGTCCAGAACTATACAAACATTTCTTACACTGCTGAAAATAACAGTAGTAGAAATATTTATCATGAATTATTTTTATACGGTATGACTGTTAATTACCATTAGACATTTCATAAGTTCCAAAATCTGTATTTTTATTTTAATGAGATCAAATGTCGACTAATTATTCTTATTTACTAATGGTATTATAAGTATTAAATAGTATTATAAAGTAAAACAATTTCTATGTGTGGCAAAAGTTGTTCACTACAAATTCTTAAAAATAATAAAATTAATTTATCACGTCTAATATGGCCTATACGGTAAATTAAAAAAGTAATAATAACTATGTTTTTCTTACTTCAAAAATATCTACAAAAGTCAATAGCTATGCAAAATTATTTATTTTCTTACACATTCAAAAATATCAGTAGTAGGAATATGTCCAATCCCTGAACATGTGTTGCAGGATATTCAGTATTGAAGAATGCCAGGCAATAGGGAATTTCCTTCTGTTTCGGAATTATATTATAGAAAAATTGTGTTAAAGAAGTTTACGTTATGCAGTTGTTTACAGCGCTGAATTAAACTTATATTATAATTCTTTCTTAAAACTCTTTCTTTCTTTATATTACATGTTAAGTTAAATATTATTAAATAATATCTTTTTTAACATACAAATCTCTTCTTTGTGAACTCTCGTTTCTTTTTTAGTACTAGCTTTTAAGATAAATTTTAAGTTACTTTAAAGGTAAAGTTATGCAAGCTTTAGCGATATTTTTTTATTGAATCAGAATTCAGTCCACTAATAAAAATATACCAAGTTTCAATAGTCTGGAATAGGATTTCATTATCGGGCTACCGCTAGTTCACATTTCCTTTCAATTTATCCATAAACTAATAAATAGCAAACACATTTGCGTTTTATTTGCTCAGGATATCTAATCCAATTTCAATGCATATTTTACATGCTTTTTGGAGTAGAAAGTAAACTAATACATATCAATATTTACCATAGTCTGAAGTTGTGACTTCGGCTGAAGGAAATATTCCAACAGATTATGATTTTATTCACCAGAATCCTTAG